>CAUDMG010002163.1:1609052-1840329 GCA_958450375.1 Homarus gammarus | reverse complement strand
ATATATATATACTGTCTATTGTGACAGTTTATCTGGACTAAATATACCAACTTTTTTCATATACCCTGTACTGAATAAAGCTCTGCATCGGATGAATATATTCTATTTATTTTATACTAAAAACATCCCTATACGAAACTGGCTGCTGACCAATTATTTTGGTCAGGGGGGTAATACTGTACTGTACTACTTAGGGAGTTTCATATTAATACAGTATATTATATTATTTTATGATCAAATTCAATTAAATCAGACTTTATTCAAAATATTGTTTACAATTATTGAGCCCCAGAGGTGTAGTGATGCTCAAGTTCATAGGCAAAGGCATCAGCTGCCAAGGTGAATGAGTGTTCAATTGGTCTAGCATGGCTTTAAATACAATTAAATTCTTTTGAACAACGATTGAGTTAATGTCCCCCTCCTGTGAACCTGACAGAACTGGGGGAAGGGAAGGGTATTTGGTTTATACATCATGGGATTACCAAATTAATTCTGGCTGGTATTAGGAGCCCCTGTCTATGGACCTTAAGAAGTCATTCAGTAGTACAAGTGCCACCTGACTTAAGGTGTTATCAAGAAATGTAAAATTTGCAAATTGTACGTGAAAATAATGATACCGAGGTTGTAGCGTTCGCTTTCTATATTTTAGAAATAGGTAAAACTTGACCTGTACTGTCAAGATGACTGGCATCTCCAGAAAAAATTACATGAAATAATTAAATAAACTGTTCACAGCTGTCAAAAGGCCAACACTAATTTTCTAAATATTGGAGTGCCAATAATCTTTTAAACAATGAAACTTAACTTATGCTCGAATTTGTTTAAACTGATTGAAGAGTGATACAACACATTAAAAGGATTCTGTAATACAGTATGAGCTTATATAAACACAATACTTGTATACAATAAACTCAGTACAGTACCTGACAATATGGATGAAGAAATTCCAATGCTGTGATGTGTACAAGGAACTTTCCTCCTTTAGTTATCTTGCCAAAACAAACTCCCAGTGATATAATATTCTCTCTTGGTAATGTTGCTGCAAATTTCATAATATCTTCTTTAACGTAGTAAATCCTGCCATTGTGAAGACGGAAGCAATATAGTCCATCTGAGCGCTCCAGGAGGGCTCTGATGTTACTACCAATGCTGTTGGAAATTAAATTAATGTAGTAGTTATACATTCAGCATAAAAATCTGTAATGTATGACTTTTTTGTGTACACAGTACAGTACAGTACAGAGCATTACAGTACAAATGTGTGTTTGTGTGAACAATAATAATAATAACTCGGTAACTATACAGGTTTACAATTGGATAAGTATGTCTATAAACTATGCAGTTATATATTTCAACATGAATATAGACAATGTAGGTAGAGTGCATGGAGGCCATAGGAGTAGAGTAATGTACTGTATACAGTTTCCTGTGTGCCAAGATAGAGCAGGAATACAACAAGGGTAACAGTAAGACAACTTGACCAAGGATAGCCAACAAAGCTGTCAGGTGTTTTTTTCCATGAGGGCCCTTTGCTTAGGCTTATGCTTGTCCTGTAATCAGTGATAGTATGTCTACAGGAGTAAGAGTATTTGTGAAAATTTATTTGATGGCATTTAATAAGCATTACACTGCGCTTGGAATATCCAAAAGCTGGCGGATTACAACTACTTTCTGTGGTTTAATAATGTAGAAACTCACTATTTTTTCTTGCTGTAGCTTCTTCAGTTATGTACTGTACCGAGTATTTCTTTGTTTTAGCTTTGAATTGTTAAATACCATAACTGATTCTGATGTGGTCTGTTATGTTATTTGTAGATGCAGTGAAAGTAAGTATAAGTTCCCCAAAGGAACCTCTCAACTTATGCAATAATTACCTTCTTGACAATGGTTATGTAAATAAAAGAAAATGTGTAAATAGCGGAGATTAGGGGTTTTTATTATAAATAACACACTACCCAATATTATACCAGTGAAAAACTACAATAGCTATACACATATCAGGAATTATAAAATATTCTGGGCCTGTATTTGAATCAAAAGCATGCTAACAGGAACATTTTCATGAGTTTGGTGTTTGATCCATGTGCTCAACACTCGATCCATTCCCTCCATAATTAAGCTTCAGGAATACGAGTCTTAGATGCACTGATTAATGTTCCACTCTTGGCACTCTTCTTGATCTTCTCTGCTTAATATCAGATGTTCGTTCACCTATCTTATAACGTTTGAGCATATCCATCTGAATCTCAACGGCAAGACTAGCGAGGTCATCCTAAAACTGTATCTTGCTCGTGTGAGACCACACCTGGATTACGTAGTTCAGTTCTGGTCACCGCATTACTGAATGGATATAGAATCCTTGGAAAGAATTCAGAGAATGACAAGACTAATCCCAGGCATTAGGAACCTTGAGTATAGAGACAGGTTAAAGCATCTTAATTTGCACTCCCTCGAGAGACGTAGAGCAAGGGGCGACCTGATGAATAAATCGGACTGCCAATCACTTCTCGACTAGTATTTGGTGTGACGAAGTCACAAAAAATTGGTAAACTTAATTTAATCTGAGTTAATATATCGAGTGTATGTACCTAACCTATCCTAACCTAACACAACACAACTCAGATTAAATTAAGTTTACCAATTTTATTGACTTTATGACACCAAATAATAATCGAGAAGTGATTCACAGCCCGATTTATGCTTGTAGGACCATCACTTGACTTCATTGCGACTACATTTGAGTAATTACTCGCTCCCTCAGTACAGGCACGCGATCTATTAACTCAGATTAAATTAAGTTTACCAATTTTTTTGTGACTTCATTGCGGCTACATTTGGGTAATTAGTCGGACTGCCCAATACTGGGATACACCAGTGCAATTCCTAACACCTTGCCCGAACTGCAGGACAAGAGGATTATTGCGCTGTCTGGTTACAGCGGAGGTCCACCTCAGCTGCATCCATAGGAGGAAGAAATTCTACAAAATAAACAAAGTAAAGTAATATCCAACACCGATTACCATTACGGTAGTGATATGATCTGACTCACTAGTTCTTCAGTTTGCTAAACACCAGAGTTGTCTCCTCGTTATTTAGTGGCCTCATTATTTGTATTTTATTTTTCTTGTATTAAATGACACTTTTCCCTTCACTTATTACGTGTTGTCTTGTGTTAACGAGTCGACCAAGCTGTTACACAGGTTCTCTGCCGTCAGTAAGATGTAAACAAACGGTGGCCGTGCACGAGGCGACCACGAGGAACAATGTTAGAAGAACACAACGAACAAAAGAGCTGAACCACGTCACCCACCTCAGAGCAAAGTTTTTAACATTAATCATTTCGAGAGAGTGAGATTATGAAATGGATTACCATCGTACGATGTTTTCCCATGTGTTGAGGTGGGAGTGTAGTGGATTTCTCCCCTACAAACGCTGTTTGTCGCTGAGTAGCCGACCCCACCAATTCCCCAGTATGCCTCGTGTTCTAGGTCAACCAGCTCCGCCATACATCACGGATCGGGGGTCAACTACTAAGCCACGCCTACCCCCCGCTATTTAAGACCTGACCTCGTGGTGACCTGTCTCTTTCTACCTACACCAACCAGCCAGCAACACCTCCTCCTCCTCCGCCTGCCTGGCGGTCCTCGCTCCCGCCGGCGAGCAGGGCGACCCACAAGCTGGTCCTCCTCTGAGCATCCTCACCAACCAGCTCTCTCTACATCACGCTTGTAACCATGCTGCCTTCCCAGCACCAAGCTGTATTGTACATCCAATACAACATGTATATAGAGAGCACATTGTGAGTTTCCTTTCTCCATCCCATCCTGAGTGTGAACCAAACATCCTTTTACCCCACAGGAGCTTGTCTGTGGCAGCGCCCGGTTGCCAGTCACCATCTGACGCTGGAGTAGTAAAGTCTGCAAGGAACCTGGTCTATTATTCAAACCTCTCACAGAGAGTAAGTAAAATTATTCAGAAAAAAACAATAATTAAAATGTTCACTCATAAATAAATGGAACAAGGGTCACATTATTTCAGCATGTATATATACTGTGCAGTGCAGGTATACAGTGTACAATGCAATCTAAGGAATATTATAAGACACTATTAGCAAAGACTATAATAAGAGCGACATGAAAGTAAGGCGAAAACCGCGAAAGCCACATAGCAAAAAGGTGGCCGCATGGTCAGCAGATGACGGTAGTATACAAGACGCGGGTCGTCTGTACTGTAGTGGATTCCTCCCCTACAAGCACCAAACCTTCTCGAATTCCCCAGTCTACGCCTCCAGCGCCGCCCACGGAGCGGGGGTCAACTATCTACCCACGCCTACCCCCGCCTTATAAGGCCTGACACCGCTGTGACCACCCTCGCTCTTTTCTACCCAGTGCCACCAGCAAGCAACACCTCCGCGCCAGCCTGGCGGCTCCCGCTCCCGCCGGCGACCTACGCGTCTCTCAAGCCACGTGTCCTCACTCTGGGCACCCTCACCACCCAGCTCTCTCTATTCATCGCTTATTACCATGCTACCTACCCAGCAACAAGCTGCATTGTTCATCCAATACAATATGTATACAGTGAGCACATTGTGAGGTTCCTTTCTCCATCCCATCCTGAGTGTGAACCAATATCTCATACCCCCACAATACGTCGTCGTTCTCCCTAGTTTTCACAGCCCCAAATATTCGTAAGTTTTGTACATAATAACGTTATAAATTAATCGTGAATATATGAAAAACAAGGTAGTTTATATAACAATGAATTATTTAGTCGTAATGTAGAAGAAAGAGCGTGTTAACGCAACTCGTGTTGCTACCTCAAAACTATAGCTACTAGGCTATGCCCACTACCGTAGACATTTCGGATAACTGCACTGGAATTACGATGATCATATACATTTTTATAACAAACACGAGGAGATTTGTGCTTACATCACAGCTGTGTGTAGGGACAAGTTTGCTTGCTGACAAGCTTCGTCTGCCAGGGCCAGCAGAATGCTTGGCAAGGCAGCTAATTTTGCATTGCATTTTGTTTACCTTTTATGAATAACCTACAACATATTTAGCTTTTGCCTATTACTGTGTCTATAATTAATTGCTACAATTAATACTTTTTGAAATATGAGTGACTCGAGTCAAGTGACAGAACGGATTGGTTATATCGACAATATATACCTAGATTATGCCAAGGCTTTCGACAGTGTTCCCCCACGAAAGGCTGAAAATCAAACTGGAAGGGTACGGAATTCGGGGAAATGTTCTAGCGTGGATAGAAGACTTTCTGCATGATCGCAAGCAGTGTGTGGTGATTAATGGCACGAAATCATCATCCGTACCTGTCTCAAGCGGGGTACCACAGGGCAGTGTATTGAGCCCGCTGTTGGTTGTTTGTTTCATAAATGACATGCCTGGCGTTGTACACTTCTCCATACAAATGTTTGCCGATGACGCCAAGTTAGTTCGGGAAATTAAGAACCATGCGGACTGTGAAGAGCTGTACGTAGAACACATTAAGAACGTCAAGGTAATAATATTACCTTGACGTTCTAAATGTGTACACGTGCACACACACACACACACACTCTGAACCTTCTTATAAGACCTAATAACTTAGTTGCCTGATTGACCTTCTTCTCGTAATGGCCCGAGAACTTCAGCTCATTGTCAACATGCACACCTAGGTCCTTTTCACATTCAGTCTCAATTAATGCAGTTTCTTCGTCCCGTTGGGACACATGATACGCCTCCTTGCTGTTGGCACGTCCCAGGTGCATCCTCTTACACTTCGTGACATTGAATCTTAGCAGCCATTTCTTCGACCATTCCTGGAGCTCACAGGGATCCTTCTGCAGCTCTTCACAGTCTGCTTGGTTCATAATTTCCAGAAATAACTTGGCGTCATCCGCAAACATTTGTATGGAGGAATGTACAGCGTCAGGCATGCCATTTATAAAGTAAGCAAACAACAGTGGGCCCAATACACTGCCCTGTGGTACCCCGCTTGTGATGGGTACACATGATGATTTCGTGCCATTAATCACCACACACTGCTTGCGGGCATGTAGAAGGTCTTCGATCCTCCCTTTAAAAAAGATCTTCGAAAGAAATTCAGATAGTATCCTTATTTTCTTATTTTAACCTTTCTGAGCCAACGACACGTGCACAAGGGGATAGGACGGGGATGTTATTGCCATGGTCTCTTTTCTCAATAAACTAATGGTATCATGATGGATGGCACAGTTGACATCTGGAAATGATCAGATGAGTGAGTGCTTCTTCTCCAAAAAATATACCCCTGGTGACAAATGCATTGGTATAGATGACTATCAGTACCAGTTGGGTGAAATGGGCCTAACTCATAATGAAATGGCAGGGCCTCTAAACAGTGCTCAGTCCGCCTCTGCGTAGTAAATATTCTACCAATGGCATCCTGTATTTTTAGTTTTTGTTTTTGTTTACGGGTATTAGCCCACCCGGGCACAGGTCACCGACCCACATCGGGGCCTGCGGGGGGGGGGGGGGGGGGGGCGAAAATGTAATAGTAGTAGTAATAATAATAATTCATAGTAAATGAAATTTATAATAAAAAATAAAAATATAATAATAAAGTACTACTACTTATAATAATAACAACACTAATAATAATAATAATAATAATAATAACAATAATAACAATAATAATAATAATAATAATAATAATAATAATGTAATAATAATAATGTAATAATAAAAATAAAAAAAAAGAAAAAGTGAGAACCAATACTGTATATATATGTTGAGTTGTCAATAATAAGAGAAACAATTGAGACCCTGCAATTGTGTATAAATGAGGCAGAAAGTCAGATCAGCAGCCTGGGACTTGGTCACAATTTTCGTGATGCCATATGGCAGCAGGGTCTACTTTACACTATTCTGATAAAATTCATCGGCCTATAATTATTCGTGCAGTGGCGATCTCCCTGTTTGAATATAGTTCTCACATTTGCCATTTTCCAGTCACGGGATCTTTTACTCGTTCCTGTATCTGTAGAACAAGAATTGGGGGAAATAGTGTACTTACCACGTGTGTACGGGGTCCTCTCTCTCGGAATAAAATCGTCTGGCATTAGTGAAATAAAATATTATAAGTGGCGTCTCCGTAATGAAAGGGTTAAGGGGCTCAGCAAGGTCGTTGCACAGTTTTCTAAACACTGTGATGCCCCCATCAGGGCCATGGGTCAGGGCTCTTATGAACAGTTGCGGAAATGTGTTCCTACACCTCTTATGGTAACCCGTGTCTCAAAACGGCATGTCACAGAAGTAGTATCACCTTTTATGAATAAATGGGTATTGATCGTGTAACGATGGACGTGATTGGTGGATAGGTTTGCTGTAGGTCATATAGGGTGGCCGTTTGGAGACAGGATTACCACAGGGGGTGTAGGAACATATTTCCGCAACTGCCTTTATCTTTGACAATTTGCATTACCCATGACAAGAAGATTTTAAATTATGACCAGTTCTTATTACCTGCTAATGTTTCGTTGTGGGCTCCAGGGAATGGGGGGGGGGGGGGTGCACAAATATAGCATGTACTGTACCAGACTTCAGTAAAGCCTAGAATATAGCTCTAAAAGAGCTTTTGGTGTATACCGTGTACTGTATACCCTTACATATAAACAAAAATAACCTTCACGCTGACGATGCCTCCTCCCCGAGACGAAACTGCTCATATTTCGTAATGCAACACCGTGGTTAAACTTTAGTGCAACTTGTGGGAGGAAAAGCCAGGCTTGCAACCCTCCCACAACACATCAGCAATCCTGTGCAGGACGACGGTAATACAGCGCTAGTCTTCATTGCTCACGCAGCACCACCGAACACTACCGTACATAAGACAGATATAGAAAGCCATTTGTTTTATGACTGTTTAATCAAGATAGGTGTCGTATTCTACACAACCAAAGGAAGAAAAAGAAGAAGAAAAAAGGTATGTGTTGTTTTACCCTCTTCGCCACTGAACGGTCTGTAGCCCCAGGGGCGGTCAATTACATTAGGCACGGCAAAGTATCTTTGACATTGAAGAAGCATTTTTCACTGACTGTTCCTTGTTGCAACTGTAACAGGTCATTAAAGTAATATTGCATTGTGTTATACCAGTCATGATTATACTTGCAATATATTTGAAAAGGGTTCAGGCAAGATTTGACCTACAACCTCACACTTCAATTTTTTTTTTACGGGATTAGCCCACCAGGGCACAGGTCAATGACCCACATCAGGACCTGGGGGGGGGGGGGGGGTGGGGGGGGGAGAGGGAATGTAATAATAATAATAATAATAATAATAATAATAATAATAATTATAAAAAAAATATTAAATAAAAATATACAATAATAATAATAATAATAATAATAATAATAATAATAATATTATTATTATTATTATTATTGTTATTATTATTATTAAAGAACCATAAATAAATACAAAAATTAAAAAAAGACCAATAGTGAGAAACAATATATGTATGTTTTGTTGTCAAAGTAAGAGAAACAATTGAGACCCTATAATTGTGTGTAAATGAGGCAGAAAGTCAGATCAGCAACCTGGGACTCGGTCACAATTTTTGTGATGCCATATGGCAGCAGGGTCTGCCATTAGACAATACATTATGCTTCCAATAACATGTTACGTATTAATGACCGTCTTAATGTAAATAACTGTGAACTGTATGAACAAGTCGTTTTACTTGTTTACAGTAAAGGTGGTAGGGAGGTGGAGCAGGATGACCAATTATTCTGATTTTTTCATTTAAGTGACCTTCACCACACTCGATACTCCCTGAATTTCTATGTATGAAATGTTATATAAAAACATGAGACCCAACACTCGTCTGCCAAACACTTTTGACTTGTAGCGACTAAATATTTCACTCGCGTTTGGTTTCTCACACTGGCTTTAGTAAAACATGGTAAGCATGGGATGAAAAAGCTTGCCGAGTCTATGATTCCTATTTAATAATAATTTCAAGTACGCTTTAAAGAGTAAAGCTTCATGAGGGTCTCTAGTAAAAATAATTATTTGAAGGATTTTGGATAATACGCAATTCACCATAAAATTTATTTCCCAGCGTGAGACATAATGCAGGCAAAAGTATGTTAACCAATCACAATGACTTACAAATGGAGGATCACATTGAGATTATTAGTGATAATTAATAATTTAGTCATCTAGTCATTTATCTTTATTTTTGTTTCAGGAATACATCCCCTGAGTTATGAAAGGTATTTACTGTGTGGGACCAGGTAACCTTCCCTGGTCCCACACAGTAGGTCGAGGGTTGTTGATTATATGTTCAAAGTCCCCTTGTTATATGGACTGAAAATGAAGTATATATATATATATATATATATATATATATATATATATATATATATATATATATATATATATATATATATATATATATATATATATTACTGTGGTATGCATCTGACCACCTCCCCAAATGTTTTTGCCTAAAACTGAGTAATGAGAATTGGTAAACAACGGAGCATCCAATTCTGTCTGTTCAGTGGAGAGTGCTGTTTCCATTACTTTGTATTGTTATTTTGTCCAACGCCTAGCAAACTAACGCGCCACCCAAACTACCGTCAGGGTAGTAAACCATATCAAAATGGGGTAGGTCTGTCCGGTGCTCTTGCCTCTGCACTGGTACTCTTTCAGTAAACTCCAGCGAACTAATTGTTTTATTACTCGTCAACTCCTATCATTAAGCAGAATCTCCTTGCAACAAACACAAACTCACAATACATGGTATTGTGTATCACACGTCCTACCATTCTTGCCAAGCAGGTAATCAAGAACTCTGTGGTCTGGAACACGGACTTGAACAATGCTTTTAATGTTACTCCTCCTCGTTCCTCTTACTGGTCGCCACCAATGTGCTGTCATGCTAGATAAATCCTCCCAGTGTTAAATGTTAAAGGTAGATTAAATAAAATAATTTAATTCCATCCTTGATGAAGAATGCTAAATTGACATGGGACCGAATAATAGTAATATTACCTCTGGTCTACTACACATGGGGTTTAAGAACTTGAATTCCATTTTCCAGGTGCTGTTGGTCAACGAAGAAGTGTACGTCGTTGATTGTCAGCTGTGGACACCGGCAAGAGATGAGTGAAAGCAGGGAGAGTGAGAGCAATGGTAAGGCAGTACCTCCAGTGTTGCCCCAAGTGTGGCTCAGGACTTGTGACACAGAAACTATCCGACCTGTCCAAGGAAAGCTGACTGGTGAGCAGTTCTGGTGCTTCATGTCAAGTGTATCTCAAAGTATTCGTGTTTTTAGAAGAAGAAAAAAAACTACTATGTAAACAGAATGCGCATCTCTCTTCGCCACTGATCGGCTCGTTAGCCGCTTGGGCGGTCGGTCACGTCTCTGTTACGTCCTATTGGCAAGTACTGAGGCTGCACTGTCTCCTGAATGTATTTGAACCTGCCCCAGTGTTGGTCAAGTTTGGTCTTGAAAAAGTTCACACTCGGTGCCATCACAACACTCTCTAGCAGATTGTTCCAGAAGTTTACAATTATCACTCCGAAAAGTTAGTGCCCTCCGAGATGTTTATTGACTTCAATTAAGTCACCCATTACCCGTCTATAGAATAAGCTAGGGAATTGTAGGCATTCTAAACTCTCAGGGTAACTGACAGTCTCCAGCATATCTCGGGGACTAGACGGGGTGACAGTACTCCGAACGGGGAAGCACCTCACTCTTGAAAAGTGTCATGAACGACCTTATCGCTTAGTTGCCCGATTCACCTTCATCTCACTATGGCCCGAGAACTTCAGTTCGTTGTCACCATATA
This sequence comes from Homarus gammarus, assembly GCA_958450375.1. Taxonomy (NCBI): domain Eukaryota; kingdom Metazoa; phylum Arthropoda; class Malacostraca; order Decapoda; family Nephropidae; genus Homarus; species Homarus gammarus. The sequence goes on along the minus strand of CAUDMG010002163.1, from coordinate 1,829,483 downwards.
CCGTATACCCAGATCCTTTTCACATTCGGACTATTAATACAGTTTCTTCGTCCCGTTTGGACATGTGATACAACGGTGAACGGAAATAAAGTCACAGGAAAAAAAGTCACATGACTTGTACACATTGACAACAAAAAATATATATATGATGACATTGCACGTAGGTTAGGTTAAGTTAGGTTTTTTCCGTGCCTCTTTTTTTTACTTCTTTTCCTGTTCCTTTTTTCCTGGATTCGATACACCTCCTCACTGTTGGTATGATCAAGGTACATTCTCTTACATTTCGTCACATTGAATCTTAAATCATTTCTTCGACCACTCTTGAAGCTAACAATGATCTTTTTGTAGCTCTTCACAGTCTGTTTGTTTTTTTAATTTCCCTTAATAACTTGGCATTGTCGGCAAACATTTGTATGTAGAAGTGTATAGCTTCTGGCATGTCATTTTTGAAACAAACAAATAACAATGGTCCCAGTACACTGCTCTGTGGTACCCTGCTTGTTGCAGGTACATATGGTGATTTCGTGTCATTACTCACCACACACAGCTTGCGGTTACGAAGAAAGTCTCCGATCCACGCTAGGATACTTCCCTGAATCCCGTATCCTTCTAGTTTAATTCTCAGCCTTTCATGGGGTATGCTGCCGAAAGCCTTGGCAAAATCCAGATATTTATTGTCGATATTGCCACCCTGTTCCAGAATTTGAATCCAAACATCCAACACCTTGAGTAATTGCTGACATTCCTTTACAAGGTTGTTTCGTAGATGTTCCATCATGGCATCTCTTAAAATGTTCTCTAGTACTTTACACGCTATGCTGGTCAGGCTCACTGGTCTATACTTATTCGTGGAGTGGCGATCACCCTGGTTGAATGTAGGACTCACACATCACATAAGCCATTTTACAGTCAATGGGTACCTTTTGCTCATCCAGGCATTTACAGAACAGGATAATAAAGGGCTTAGCAAGCTTATTCCACAACTCTCTTAACACTTTGGGATGCACCATGTCAGGGCCAGGGCTTTTATGAACCTTCAGCTTTGACAATTTATTTTTTGTAACCTCTTCTGTGATCACAATGTGGTTCAGCGCTGTATCGCTGTATCAAACTGTCTGTCCTCTAACTCAGGAAGATTGTTCACATCCTCTTTTGTGAACACCAAAGAATTTATATTTTTTTAACGCCTCCGCTTTGTCCTGATCTGAGTCTGCGTAACTGCCATCTTCAAGCCTCAGATCCTATACGACCACACGTGTTTTTAATTTCGATTTTGCGGAACGCTAGAAAGCCTTTGGGCGTTGAGTTGACCTCGCTTGCACTCCGCCTCTGGAACTCATCTTTTTTCAGCCCTTCTGTACCCTGACTTTGGTTCCTGGACCAGGTAAACATCATGTCCTGCTCATCATTTGTCTTAACCCACGTCTTGAATTTCTAAGATTATTTTCTTAGCTTTGTCAACCACTGCATGGTTCATGTGTAACGGTCTCCCAGTATGCCTGGAGCCTTTGGGTTTATTTTTGCTTACTTTTATCCTCTTCGCGGTCTTGGGTATATACAGTATATTTATCAAATAGTTCACTGCATTCACTGATGAAGGAGCAGTGAGTACACAGGTGCCTGGCGGAAGGGTCCGAGCACCGTTGAGGGAACAAGTCTAAGGCAGACTGAGTTCGAAGGACATACGTAAATAAATCCCAAGTGACAGGGGTGAAAAATGCTCAGTGGATGGACAACAGGTGGGTGGAAGTGAATACTGTAGTAGGAGTAGAAAAAGAGGTCAAGGGCGGCCTTCAGGTTCAGATACACTCAGGGGTGCTTGAGGACATTCTTGCTGTTTATCCCAAATTTGCTAGCGCACACTGATTAATCTTCAATTAGAATATGACGTCTAATGTATATGAACCACTGTCTTGCATGGCAGTGAACAGTGACATCACCCACATGACTCTGACCTATATATACTGTTAATGAATATGATGTATTTCTTTGTGTATGAGCCTCTGTCCTGCGTGGCATTGAGAAGTGATACCACCCTCAGTGTCAAGACCTGACTGAATTACTCAGAATAGGCAAACTGTGCTCCAAGCTTTGTCAATAAATTTGTTAAACTAAAAAGCCTACAGTATATAAATATATAATGATAATAATAAATAATAATAATAGTAGCTGATGTTTTGTTTCTCAATAGCACCAGTTCTTCTAAAGAATTCACTAGTGCTCGAAACACTAGTCACAGACCTGAAAATAAAAAGAAATACTGTTACGACCCTCCTTTTTACCGCTTACCCAGCTTCCACCACTGGTTACCAGGGGCCAGGGTCTTATGTACAGGAGCAATAGATATCCCACAAGTGTCGACGAATTACCGCTGGCTGTCCCGCAAGTCTCTGGTAATTTCCCGACGATCGGTACCAGTGTACAGACAAACAATAGGCAGGTAGATTTCCACCAGGTGACAGAAACACACTTGTGCACTGTAGTCACCTTTAATAGTCACTAATTCTTCGCAACACTGTTCACAGGGTAATGTCTTCACAGCTGGACTCTACACTTCGAATATATAGGCAGCACACTACCAGTGTACAATTCCTTAATCTTTTCACTTTTATATTGCTTACAACAATTCCACAATACTTGCACAACAATTATCTTTTGTTGTTGTACTAGGTTTTTTCTTTCCACTCTGCGCAGAAACGGTCGACTGACTCTAGACCGCTCGCTGCCGCTAATATATGTCTCGTCAGACGCCTACAGCATTCTAGCGACTTCCAGACGCTGGAGGTCGGCTCGGGACACGCCTCAAGAATTCTAGAATGATCTAGGCTTACAATAAGAAGTAAATCATAACAAAATTGATGCAATACATTCCAGAAAATTCTTACATATGCAATACATCAATATATACAAGAAAACCTTCCTAAACTTGCCAAAATTGCTGTTACTTGGGACAGACAATAATCAAAGCACCTAGTTTTCAAACATTATACCAAATTATGCCACAGCATAACAATACTTTATTAAGAGATCACAAAGAGTGACATTTCGACTTTATCATTCACATATTGTACCCTTAAGTCATAGTACTTACTGTGTGTTTGTATATGTAAATTGTGATTGTCGTTTCTGTTTGGTTTTACAGGGAAGCTTCCTGCATGGCTCAACGGGAGACTGACTCGCAATGGGCCAGGTAAGGTACAGTACGGTGACACTCGCTTCAACCATCTGTTTGATGGCTCAGCCTACATCCATCAGTTCAACATAAAGAACGGCAACGTCACCTACCAGTCAAGGTAGGTAACATATAAAGATCTTTAACACCAAGTTCTTCTTTTGTTGAAGCTTGAAACTTTTCATTAAACCTCCAATAAATGATGATAAAAATTTACCTATCAACACTAACAACGTGTGTTGCAGATTCCTTCAAAGTGACACTTACAAACGGAACACAAAAGCAGACCGCATAGTAGTGTCCGAGTTTGGCACAGCAGCGTTTCCAGACCCTTGTCACACTCTCTTGCAGCGGTGAGTGAAGCAAATTATTGACTTGACTATAACTTTGTTTCTTGGTTATCATGAGGTGGATATATATATATGTGATTTTATCAAGATTTATCTTATCTACGTTTTCATTGTGGATCTAAAAAAAAAATATAGGTATATATATATATAATCCTTTTTCTTATGATAAGCACTTCTTTGACGTTTGAAATTAAGTAAAATAAAAGTGAGCCAGGGATACAATTGGATACAGTATAACCTTGTTGAAAATGACATTAACAAGAGACTTAGATAATTTTCGTAGTTCTAGACAGTACTACAGTAGATATGGGTACAAGAAAATGCAGTACTGTGTGGACATGACTATTTCTTTGAAAATCTTCACAGGTTCATGAGTTTCTTCACACCACTGACTCAAAATGAAGTAACAGACAACTGTGTAGTGAGCGTGTGTTACTTTGGAGACCAACTTTATGCTCTCACGGAAACTAACAGGATGAGACGCATCGACCCGGAGACTCTTGCCTCCGTCGGAGAGAAGGTAATCTTACTAGTCCAGCTTTAACTTAAACTTTCACTATATATTTAGAAATATGCTCTTAGGACATTTTGTATCTTTTGTTTTAGCATGCCACTCGTCAAAGTTCATCTGCCTTCTACTTACTGAATGTAGACTCCACAACTGGGACCTTCACTCTAACCTACACATAAGTAGGTATGTTATGGATAATCGAACTGAGCACTTAGTAGGTTTTATTCACCTCAATACATTATATCTGAAAACGACAAAAACAATATTTATAATACGGTACTGGAGTACTGTATGTAGCTACAACACTCAACAACAGCATAGTGTAATAAAGTACACATCAATGCACATCATACTAGTCATTACTTTCTTTAATAAGTTATCAAGTCCAATTGGACCTTTCAAAAGTACATGGAAGTGTCATTTACCCTCCTAAGAATCTCATAAATTTTTGTTTCGGTATTGTTTTAACAGAGGAAGTTGAGTTATGATAAACTTTTTGAATACGTACAGCTTAAACTTGTGTTTACCGAAAGTTGAACTCCTCATTCCGTCTTAATTGTAAGGCCTCTGGTGATTTTTCCAAGTTATCAAGAAAGCCCTGCATAACCAACGACAATCTGGCATGACTTGTTCCACCACAAGAAATGTTAACATAATGGGACCTTGCTCAGCCTCCCCATTTTGTAACCCAAATTGTCAACATTGCCGCTGTTCTATACTGACCTCATCTGGCATACCTCACCATGTATGTGACCCGAAAATAATGATGTTGACCTCTTTATTAGCAATTTAACCGGGATGGGAGTATGCTAAATCCATGTTATATTGACACTAATCAAAGGGATAGGAAATTTGCACGCTTTTTTTTGTGTGTGGTGGTGGGGGGGAGTCCTTTCCTCCGCCACGGGGACTGCTAAGACACCAGTTTTAAAAGATCCATCATCAAAATCTCTATGAATCATGGTAGATGCACAATGTTAAACTTCTATATAGTACAGGCATGTCTAATTGGAAATATTGAAAATGTAAATTTTTAAAGTTAAATTATTATGAAATGTTTTCACATGTTACACAGACACAGCTGGATCACTACATAGCTGTCAACACAGCTACAGCTCACCCACACGTAGACCCTGACGGGACAGTCTACAACATGGGCAATTCTTATGTTGGTATAAAAGGACCAACTTACAACATCATCAAATTCCCACCACCGAAGGAGGTTGATGGTATGGAGAAATGTTCATGATGTTAAGTTTATATAATTAATTGACGCAAAGATTTAATTTACAGTAGTTTTAGTAAATACATTGTAGCACACTCGTCGCCCTTGGCCACAGTCATAGAAGTAAAGATGACTTTTATGATCATGATAGTGACCGCCCGTTGACAGTTCACTTCGTCTGCCACACTGTCCCTTTATTCTTTTCTGTCTGTTGTCTTACCTCTTTCTATAATACAGTACTTTCGTGTTCGTGGACACACACTGCTGTAACCTATCCTAGTGGACACACTGCTGTAACCTATCCTAGTGGACACTCACTGCTGTAACTTATCCTAGTGGACACTCACTGCTGTAACCTATCCTAGTGGACACACTGCTGTAGCTTATCCTAGTGGACACTCACTGCTGTAACCTATCCTAGTGGACACTCACTGCTGTAACCTATCCTAGTGGACACTCACTGCTGTAACCTATCCTAGTGGACACTCACTGCAGTAACCTATCCTAGTGGACATTCACTGCAGTAACCTATTCTAGTGGACACACTGCTGTAACCTAACCTATAAATATATATATATATATATATATATATATATATATATATTAATAATAATTTGAGTTTTGTGGATAAGGGTATGCATGTAAGCCAGATGTTGAGTAGTAGTGTAAAGGGATTGTGCAGTGTCAGATAGCCTTGATAATAAAGTTTAATGCTAAACCCATGGAATACACCATTTGTGCGTTACGTGGTATGTACGATTGTCATGAAAGGGCACTGCAGTGACGAGCTTGATGTTGAGGGGTTAATGGGAGTCTTGTGGGTAGTATTTGTGTCAACTTACATACAGGTATTTAACTAAAGTCACTGCTCTCTGATTCACGAGTCTCCTTCCTATAGGGATTATCTTGGTTATCTTCCTCTTAATGATAACTCGCAAGGTGATATAATTTCATCTTGTATTTTGTCTCCGAATAAAAATACGACTTGGCTGCAGAGCCGTACCATTTTTGCGTCATGGGCCTCGTGACGTCATAGTCCTCAGTGCCTGCCCGCATTCTCTGGTCGATCCGTGGTATGAACTGAATCCTTCTTTGTCACTACTCTACGCTGACATGGGTGTTCAATTTGAATATGCCTACATATTTCCTGTGCGACAGTCACGCGTGAAAGAATCAAGACTCGGTGAATTTTCATTTATTTTCGCTATTGACTTGTCTTATTAGCACTGGGTAACATAAACATAATTAACACATTAAAAGTTCTGATTTCAAATCAATAACCTACACAGGCAAAAAGATATCATCTGTGCAGCAGGCAGAGATCATCTCCACTATCCCCTGCCAGTGGAAAATGTACCCATGCTACTACCACTCCTTCGGTATCACCGACAACTACTTCATCTTCGTGGAACAACCCTTCGTCTTCAACATGAAGAAGTTCCTCCTAAACTGCTACATAGGGAAGCCATACTTTGAAGCAGTGGAGTGGTATGGTCAGGAAAAGGTAATATACAGTATACAGTATATATATATATATATATGCTGATAACCACCAGGAAAGAAGAAAACACGAAGTTCCCAAGCGCTTTCGTGTAATTCACCCCTGAAGATGTGAATTACACGAAAGCGCTTGGGAACTTCGTGTTTTCTTCTTTCCTGGTGGTTATCAGCATATACCTAGATCACGCGCACCTACAGTGATTTACTTGCATATATATATATATATATATATATATATATATATATATATATATATATATATATATATATATATATATATATCGATAAAACCACACAGGAAAAGTGTTTCCCTTTTCCTGTGTAGTTTTATCGAGATTTATCTTGGCCACGTTTCTATTCTAGATCTACATGATATAATAAATAAAGGACTGCAATCTATATGAGTCATTATATTTTCAGGAACCACTGTGAAGTATCATGAATTTTTATTTTCGTTTTTGGCAATTTAAATAGTTGAATTAATTATCATCGACGGAGACTGAATTGTTGAAATATATTGATAATCATCATCTTATTACAGACGAAATTCCGCGTGGTGCAGAGAGACACTGGTGAGATGTTGGCAACAAACTACGTTACTGCCGCCTTTCTCACCTTCCACCACACTAACGCCTATGAGAAGGACGGCCAATTGGTCATCGACTTGGCAGCCATGGAAAATGGAAATGTTGGTTAACCAATTTTTTATTTATTTTTTAATTTATCATTCTGTCACTTATCAGTTTGATAGCTGTTTGGGCGGTTGGTCTGTTCTTTCTGATTTTGTTATGAGCTTTATTGTCCAGTGTTAGTATAGGAGGAAACCTGTGGTGTTTGGTTAGGGGTTACATTGGATAACACCCTTCCCGCGTGTCTTGGCCCAGAACTGGAACCCTTGACTTACTGTAGTGGTGAGAGATACGCTCGTTTCATTTAGCGTCTTGCATTGGCCTTTTTCTGAGTCCTCACTGTTCAGGTGATGGTTTTGTTGAGTCATACAGTATACTTACTATACACAGATAAAACTGGTCCATAGTCAGAGTATGCTGCTCTAAAGTTGACAAGATAATTTACATCAATGTAGAAAATAATATTAAATGTCACTCTGAAAAGATGATGAAAAAATCGACTCCGTCATCATGCAGTGTTCATTGTAATAGCCTCAGAGGAATAAGGTTCTGATAATTTTGTTCAAGATATTTAAAGCATGGTATGACTATAGGTTTCTTATACAATAATTTATGTTCTCCCAGGGGGTGAATCAATTGATGCTAAAGAACATTGAGAAACCAGAGTTCGAGTGTTCACTGGACACTACGCCATTTCATCGGCGTTTTGTATTGCCTCTTAACGTGAAGAATTCTCCAGAAAATACGAACTTAGGTAAGATTACCCGCCACTCTTTGCTTTACATGCCGATTAAGCCTTAAAAAGCAACACAAGTTTTTGCCGAATAGAGATACGTTTTTGTTTTTATTGCTGTAAGTCAATGGAAATTAATCTGTACATGTTAAAATTTGCTCTTTTTTATGTAAGGCGTCGTTTACTATCATAAGATAGTAAAATTATACCTGAAGTATAGGCTAGGCTAGGCTAGGCTAGATTAGGTTAGGTTAGGTTTTGTATGAAACTTTTAATTTATATGTATTTTTATGATCTACGCGATCGTTTATGATCAGTTAGAACTTCCAAAAAGGGTAAATACAATACAAAAAGTTTCCTCTAATCCCTCTAATCGGCAATTATCCCTATTTAGCGTACAGGCAGCAATCACGTCCCTTTTCCGCGACCCTTCCCCATAGACATACGAGAGGTCAGGAAGTTTACGGAGGACATCGTACCAGGTGGGCGGGGAGTCCAGGGGGATGACTGTTTCCCGAGCTTCTCTCTGTTTGCGACGAATTTGGGTTCTAAGCTGTAAAAGTGTTCGAGGAACAACATAGTCAGGTGTGGCCTTGTTACAGCCAGTCTTGGCAAGGCCATCTGCTACCTCATTCCCCAAGATACCGACATAACTAGGTATCCATAAGAATGTCACAGGGCGGCCTGCATCCTGAAGTGTGGATGTTAACGCTCGTATTCGGAGGATGAGGTCCTTATTTTCCCCTGATCCAAATGCGATCCCGTCGAGAGCAGACCTGGAATCGCAGCAGACAAGCAAGGGGCAGAAACCATCTGCTTCTTCCTCAGCGAGAAGGGCAGCAAGGAGGGCTATTAGTTCAGCCTGAGTGGAAGATGCCCCGTCAGAAACTCCGAGAGAAAGTTTGATAGGCTCAGGGGCATAAGGACGGGAGATGTAGATACCAGCCCCGGCCCGACCTGTAGCGGGGTCAACAGAGCCATCAGTGTAGAGGACGACCCTACCTGGGGACCAGTGGGCGATCCTGGAGAGGTTGTATTTGCAGAGAATAACAGGGTTCACGTAGGATTTCGGGAGCGGTCCACCGAGGGCAATCACTTCAGGTTGAAAATCCAGCCAGGGAGAAGGAGACGAACCAACAGCAGGGGTGACAACAATATCAGGCAGGAGGCCATGTTCCTTAAGGGTTCGGATGAGTGACCCTCGCCACTGTCTTCTAGAGAATTTCCTTTGCTGTGAAATCTTCTTCAGCTTCACATGCCAATTCTGAAGTTTACCAAAACCAGTAATTTTCTCAGATGTAATACTTTAAACTCTTGCTCTGAAATAGATTGCATCATATTATCAAATTAACTGATAATAATGCCTAAGCCCCCAAAAATGTTACCTTCCAAATTAGAACACTCGTAGGAAGCTTTACCCTTGAATTTCAGTACCGCTTGACCACTTCTTTGTCATGCATTTTAAGGATAATTGTGAAATAGCGATACATTTTAAAACAGTGTTCTGATTTTTCTTCTATATTTTCAACTGGTCTTTTTAAAGTGACAAACATGTAGATATCCATGAAGGAAACTATTATTGAATACCATCATTGTTAGCCAAACCTATTTAATGCATTTTTATAACCTAATTTAGGTACAGTTTTTTTTTTTTGGTGGCATTGTGTCGCTTTTATTTTCAAACTAAAGTCCAAGTGAAATAACATACATACTTGTTCCTCTGTCGACAGTAACACTGAACAACACTAAATGTTCTGCCTATAAGCGCAAGAATGGAAGTATTGAGGTAGAGGGACAGGTGATCTCCAAACAGTACTTTGATCTTCCTCGCATCAACTACAAGTACAATGGGAAGGAATACACTTACTCCTACGGTGTGGAAGTTAACCCCAAAGGAATGGAGTTTTCTCAGGTAGAGAACATTATAACATTGGTCAACTTTTGTTGTTTGTATTATTCTATTGCATATATAATGGGAACATAAGAGGAAGTGCTAGTGTTTCATTGTTTAGGATGGTGTTCACATCCTAAGATAGAAATATGTCATTATCACCAAAACTACGAATAGAATTTATACAATACTTTTTTTTCCATGTAAAATTGCCTTAAACAGAGTGCGTTTGAGTCATAGCTCAAAGTATCAGGTGCTGAAGAAATATAACATCGTGTATCATAACTGTTAGCTGATAAACATTATAGTTGCATTGTTGTTTGAATAAGATAATAGTCAACAGAAATGTAGTGAGAGGATGAACCAGCTTGTGTAAGTCTTGAACTAGATTAGCTTACAAGCCACCAAAATGTAAAACAATAATCCGAGTACCCATCCTGCAATTCATGTTTAACTGTACTTAGTATTGTCATAAAGGAAGTAAATCTTTGACTTACCACCTGGTCTTCAGCTTGTGAAAATGAACGTGCAAACTGGAGACGTCTCCTTGTGGCACGAGCAGGGCAAGGTGGTGAGCGAACCTGTGTTTGTGGCGGCTCCAGACGCTACCAGCGAGGATGATGGTGTAGTGCTCTCTACCCTCATAGATAAGGTAACAACCAAACTTACTACTATCGATACCAATATAATGCATCTTTACAACTAAGTTATTTTAACTTTTCAATAAGTTTTCATCTATTCAGTCATTCTCTTAACTCATATCACCTCTGACAACCACCCTTCACTCACTCTACCTGTCATTACATGATTAAAGTCATAAATATTAATAATGGTAATTTATAATTCTAGACCATTTTTAACTATACTTTATAACCAGAAAGAACCAAAGTTGGTGGCGTTGCTGGTGATGAACCCCAAGACGTGGACGGAGATGGCCAGGGTGGAGTTTGAGGCGTGCGGAATTGTCACCTCCACCTTCCATGGACAGTTCGCTGCTGATGATGAACCTGTTCATATTTTATAAGATCACCTGTATCATGCTCTTGAGGAATATTATTAACAGATGAATTTTATCAACAATTGTGATTAGGATATTTTAGTAATACAAGTTAATATCATAAACCTGGCTACTGTACTAACATTCTAACTAGAACTCTACCAGCCCCGTAATATATTGTATTGTACCATATTCACTTTACACTTTGTGGAATGGTGTACTGTACTGTAATATTCACGGTGCACATAGTGGAATGTTGCATCGTAATGTACTGCATCGTACTGCACACTATGAAGAATGTTGTATTGTAATGTACTATACCATACTCACTGTGAACTTACGGCAAAACTAAGCACAAAATAGAATATGCATATGCACTTAATTCCTCAACAATGTTTTCCGTTACATAACCTGGCAGTTGCGATATAGTACAGTAATGTTAGTAGCATTGAGTACATCTTCAACAGTGGTGTAGAGAACATCGTGTATAGTACAGTAGTACTATTATGTATCCAAACACAATTATAGTAATAAATGTTAATAAAAATATTAATCTCATATAAAATATTCACAGTAAAACCTTAAATTCAAGATTTAACTTCAGTGATAGAGTAAAGTATTATACAGTAATCACATTTAAAGATGAAAAATTATGAATCATTAATATTACTTACAAAATGTAGTTCAACTTGAAATTTGGAAACAGCATGGCATCCCAGTGGCCCCCCACCCCCCATACTCTCCAGATCTGACCCCCTGCGACTTCTGGTTGTTTCCGAAGTTCAAATTGAACCTCAAGGGGAAGAAGATCATGGACAAGATGGAGATCATGGAGACATCGCAGAAGGTGTTCTCCAGCCTCACCAACAAGGACTTCCAGATCTGCTTCCAGAAGTGGGAGGAGGGGATTCAGCATCGCATTAAGGCCTCCCAAAGACGGCGACGCCCCCAGGGTGCCTCCCAGAGGCCCTCCTAGTGGCGGCAGCACCCCCAGGAGCCTTCTTGTGGGCGGAGTCGCCCCCAGGGGTCCTCCTAGGGGCGGTGGTGCCCCAAGGAACCCTCACAGGGGCGGCGGCGTCTCAGGGACCCTCCAAGGGGCGATGCTGCCTGCAGGGACCTTTCCAGGGACTCTCGCAGGAACTCTCCCATGGGCAGCGGTGCCCCCAGGGCCCTTCTCAGGCGTGGTGGCACCACCAGGGGCCCAATCAGGGACCTTCCCAGGGGCAGAACTCCCAGGGACTTTCGCAGGGGTGATGAAGCCCCCTGAGGCCCTACCAGGGGCAGCAGCGCCTCCTGGATCCATCATTGGGGCAATTCATGCCCTCAGAGGTGGCGTCGCCCCCAGGGGCCCTTCCAGGGTTGGTGCAGCCCCCAGGGGCCATACCAGGGGCAGCGGCGTCCCCAGGAACCCTCCAAGGGACAGTGGCGCACCCAGGGACTATGCCATGGGTGGTGGCTTTCCCAGGGGCCCACTAAGGGGCCCCCAGGGTGGTAGTGCCAGCAGGGGCTCTCGGGCGACGGCGCCCCCAGACACCCTTCCAGAGGCGGTGACGCCCCCGTGGACACTCCCAGGGGCGGTGCTCCCTCAGGGACCCTACCAAGGGGCGACAGCGTCCCCAGGGACACTCCAAGGGACAACGGCGCCCCCAGGGTCCATGCCAGGGGTGGTGGCTTTTCCAGGGGCCCACTCAGAGGCGTAAGCGCCCCCAGAGACCCTCCTATAGGCGGTGGCGCCCCCATGGACACTCCCAGGGGCCGTGCTTCCTCAGGGGACCTATGGCAATGGCATGCTTGTTCGTTGTGTCATATATTACATACATCCAGCAGTCCCTTTCTGAACTATGATTGGTGGTCTATTCTTTTAACCTACCAAATTACAGCCAATAGGATATTATTTTCCGTTACCTTCTTCAGAATGCGATAATACTGGAAATGTGTTTGGGTGGTGAATTTATTTAACGTTGCATCTCCCAGAGTTCTAAATAGCGCAAAATCTACTGCACCCAGGGGCCCTATAGGTCTGGCGCTCCTAGGGGCAGCAGAGCACCCGGAACCCCTTACAGGGGCGGCAGCTCTCCCAGGGACCCTCCCAGTGTCGGCGGCGCCTCCGGAGACTCTCACAGGTGCGGCGACGCCCCCAAGGACACTCATTGGCGGTGCCTCCAGGATCCCGCCTAGGAGCGGTGGCGCCCCAAGGGACGCTCCCAGGGACCGCAACGCTCACAGAGACTCGCAAGGACCCTCCCAGAGGCAGCAGCGCCACCAGGGACCCTCTAAGGGACGGTGGCACCCCCAGGGACACTCCCAGGTACCGCAACTCTCGCAGAGACTCGCAAGGACCCTCCCATGGGCAGCAGCACCCCAGGGACCCTCCAGAAGAGTGACGGAGCCCCCAGGGCCCCTCTCAGGTGTGGTGGCTCCCCATGGACACTCCCAGGGACAGCGGTGCCCTTAAGGACCATCCCAGGGGTGGTGGCGTTCTTAGGGGCCCATCGGGGGCGGAAGCGCCACCCAGGGACCCTCTCAGGCGTGGTAGAGCCAGCAAGGACCCTTTCAGGGGACGACGGCGACCCCAGGGACCCTCTCAGAGGCGGTAGCGCCCCCACAGACAGTCCCAAGGACGGCGGTGCCTCCAGGGCCCCTCTCATGGGCGGCGCCGCCTCCAGGGACTCTCCCAGGGGCGGCGGCGCGCCCAGGTACCCTTCTAGAGGTGGCGGCGACCCCATTGAAACTCTAAGAGCCAGCGGTGCTCCCAGGGACTCTCGCAGGAGTGGTGGACACCTCTGGGGCCTTGCCAGGGGCAGCAGCGCCTCCAGGATCCCCCATTGGGGCGGTTGTGCCCCCAGGGGCCTTCTCAGGGGCGGCGTCACCCCCAATGGCCTTCCTAGGGTTGATGCAGCCCCCAGTTGCCGTACCAAGGGCAATAGCACCTCCAGGCTCCCTCCGAAGGACGGTGGTGCCTCCTCCAGGGGCGGGGGCGTGCCCACGTACCCTCCAAGGTGACAGGAGCGCCCCCAGGGACCCTCCCAAGGGTGGTAGCACCAGTAGGGACTCTCTCAGGGGCGTCGGCGCCCCCAGAGACCCTCCCAGAGGCGGTGGCGTTCCCATGGATACTCCCAGGGGCGGTGGTGACCCCAAGGGCCGTTTCAGGGGGGGACTCTCCCAGAGACTTTCTCAGGAATGGGGTTGACCCCAGGGTCCATCTCAGGGTCGGCGCCGCTTCCAGGGATTCTCCCAGGGGTGGCGGCTTACCCAGGGACCCTTACAGAGGCGGTGATGCCCCCAGGGACACTCCCAGAGACAGCGGTGTTCCCAGGGACTCACGCAGGCACCTTCCCAAGGGCAGCAGCTACCTCAGGGACTTTCCCAGGATGGGGTCGCCCCCCAAGGGCTCTCGCAGGGTGATGGAGCCCCAGTGGCAGAGGTGCCCCCTGGGACCCTCCCAAGGGCGGCAGTGCCCCCGGGGACCTTCCCAAAGACGGCATTGCCCCCAGGGACCCTTCCAGGTGCGGCGGTACCCACAGGGATCCTCCCAGAGGTGGTGACGGCCCCAGGGACCATCCCAGGTGTGGTGACGTTTCCAGGGGCCCTCTGAGGGGCGGCAACGCTCCAGGTGGCGCTCCCAGGAATGGTAGAGTCTACCAGGGGCCCACTCAAGGGCGACGGCGTCCTCATGGACCCTCCCAGAGACTATGGTGCTCCCATGGACACTCCCAGGTGTAGCGGCGCCCCCAGGGACTTTTCCAAGGGCTACGGTTCCCCCAGGGACCCCTCAAAGGCGGAGAAGCCCCCAAAAAACCTTCCAGAGACTGCTGTACTCCCAGGGGGGCCTTCCTAGAGCGACGACGCCCCCAGGCACCCTCTCAGCGGCGGGGGCACCCTTGGATGGTCCCTGGGGGCGTTGCCCTCCCTGTGAGAGTCCCTGGGGTGCCGTCGCTGTTGAGAGGGTCATTGGGGCCGGCACCGTCCCTGGGAAGGTCTCTGAGAGAGCCCCCTGAGAACACCAGACCAGTAGGGCCCCTGGGTGCAGTTGTTTTTGCGCTATTAGATTTTTGGGGAGAGGCAACGTTAAATAAATAACTGCCCATCACATTCCCAGTATCATCACATTCTGAAGAAGGTAACGGAGATTAATATCCAACAGGAAAACATAAGTTGTGCTGTTGTGTTGACTGACTGCTCTCTTCTCCTATTGGCTGTAATTTTGTGTTAAAAGAATAATCCACCAATCATAGTTCAGTAAGGGGGCACCACCCCTAGGAGGGTCCTTGGGGGCGCGTCTGTAACTGAGATGGTCACTGATGGGTCCACCGACCCTGTGCGGGTCCCTGGAGGCGCCGCCATCTCTGGGAGAGTTCCAGGGGGCGCCGCCGCCCCTGGAATGGCCACTGGGAGGGTCCCCGGATGCTCCGCCGCCTTTGAGTGGGGCCCTGGAGGCGCCACTACCCCTGGGAAGGCCCCTGGGGGCGCCACCACCCCTGAAAGGGCCCCTAGGTACGCCGGCGTCCGTGCAAGTATTCCTGATGGTGCCAACGCCCCGAGGAGGATCCTTGAGGGAGCCAATGTTCTTAGGAGGGTTCTTGGAGGCGCCGCTGCCCCTAGGAGGGCCCCTGGGGGCTCCACTACCCCCGGAGGCCCTGCCGGCTCTGAGAAGGCCTCTATGGGGGCCGCTGCCACGGTGAGGGTTTGGGGGAGCATTCCCTAAACGTGGGAGGGTCCCTGGGGGTGCGACCGCCCTAGGGAATGTCCCTGAGGGCGCTGTCACCTCTGGGAGTCTCTCTGTAGGTGTTTCCGACCCTGGGAGAGTCCGTGGGGGCTTCACCGCCATTGAGAGTGTCCTTGGGGGCTTCACCGCCATTGAGTGTGTCCTTGGGGGCGTCGCCGCCCCTGTGAGAGTCTACGGAGGCCCCGCCGTCACTGGGAGGGTCCCTGGAGTCGCTGCCGCCACTGGGCGCTTCGCCGACAGTGGGAGGGTCACTGGGGGAGCTGCAGCCCCTGTAAGGGGCTCCGAGGACAACGCCGCTCTGAGGATGGCCCCTAGGAGCTTCAGACTTGTAGGGTCCATTGGTGCAGTAGTTTTTGTGCTATTTAGAACTCTGGGATATGCAACATTAAATAAATACACTGCCCATCACATTTCCAGTATCATCGCATTCTGAAGAAGGTAACAGAGATATACTGTATATCCAACAGGAAAACATAAGTTGTGGTGTTGTGTTGACTGACAGGTCTCTTCTCCTATTGGCTGTAATTTGCAATGTTAAAAGAATGGGCCACCAATCATAGTTCAGTAAGGGACTGCTGGATTTATGTAATACATATGACAATGCCATAAGTCCCCTGGGGACTCTTGGTAAGGTACCTGGAGGAGCACCGCCCCTGCAAGTATCCATTGGGGCGCCACCGCCTCTGGGGGGGGGGTGCCGTTGCCCCTGAGAGAGCCCCTGCTGGCGCTACCACCCCTGGGAGGGCCCCTGGGTGCGTTGATGGCCCTGAGTGGGCCCCTTGGAAAGCCACTACCCATGGCATGGTCCCTTGGGGCGCAGCTGTCCCTTGGAGGGTCCCTGGGGACGTCGTCGTCCCTGGGAGAGTCCCTGGGGGCGACGCTGCCTCTGGTACGGTCCCAGGGGGCTGCATCAACCCTGGAAGGGCCCCTGGGGGCGACGCCGCCCCTGAGAAGGCCCGTGGGGGCACAACCGCCACAATGAGAGATCCTGGAGGTGCTGCTGCTCCTGGTAGGGCTCCAGGGGGCTCCCCCACCCCTGCGAGAGTCTTTGGGAGCACCGCTGGTGCTGGGAGTTCCCGTGGTGGCGCCATCGCCTCTAGAATGGTCCCTGGACGCGCAGGCGCCCCTGAAAGAGTCCCTGGAGGCGGCGCCGCCCCTGCGAGGGCCCCTGGGGGCGCTGCAGCCCCTGAAAGGGCCCCAGAGGGCACCGTCGCTCTTGGGAGTGTCTATGGGGGCGCCACCACCTCGGGGTGGGTCGCTGGGGACGCCGTCACCCCTGAGAGGGGCCCTGCTAGCGCTACCACACCTGGAAGGGCCTCTGGGGGTGCTGCCGTCCCCGAGTGGGCCTCTGGGAAAAGTTGTATAGATCCATCGTCTAACGCCAACACACGTACAGTGAAAATAAGTAATAATACTTAATATGCCTATTTTCATCTTTATTTTCATATGTTCACACTCTTTCGACATCCCTCTATCATAACGACTTGCTACTTCTTAGATCAATTAAATACTTTGTGATTTTTTGTAAGGAATACATCACATTATTAATCAAACCCTACACACGTTCCTGATCAACACAATCAACTTGCTAACATTCTTGATCTTTGTTTTACCTCTGACCCCTCACACTATTCATACTCAATTTCTGCCCCTTAGGGTCGTCTGATCACAAACTTATTTTTATTAAATCAAACTGGGCACGACCACCTCCCCCACCCCCCTCTAAACGTCAACTATGGCACTATCGGTGGGCAAACCGGCAATCCTTGCGAGAATCCTTCACCGACATTCCTTGGAATGACTGTTGCTTTTCCACTCACTTTACAGTCATGGTTTGATCGCTCCTGCTCTCTTGCATGCAGGGAGAGAGATAGGGCATATCAAGCTATGAAACTATCTCCTTCTTCTATTACCCACTCCTCTTGCAGTACTTCCAGGAATCGTTGTAAGGTTATTCTTCGTAGGACCAAGCGAAATTTTATGAAAAAAAAAGACCAATGTCCTGACTAATTCTAACTCCAGTAAATCCTCCAGGAAGGTCCTTAACCAAAAACATCTGTAATAACTTTTGCACTCCCTCTTTTCCTCCTCTCTTCCAACCTGTTAACTCTATAGCCAACTCTCCCCCTGACAAAGCCAATCTTTTTGGCACCTTATTTTCCTTTACTCCACCTTAGACAATTCCAACTCTATCCCTCCTACCCCTGCTCCTCCTACTGAACCAATGCACTCTCCTATAATCTCCACTCGTAGGGTTGTTGGCGTGTTATCCAGGTTGGATGTGAGTAAGGTGCATGGAACAGACGTAATACCCCCTTGTGTTCTGAGGGAGCGTGCTAAAATTCTGGCCCTTGTGCTCGCTCGCCTCTTTTGCTTTAGTCTCAAAATCCATACTTTTCCTTCTTCTTGGAAGCATGCCTTGGTTCAGCCCATCCCAAAGAAAGGTGACCATTCTAATCCCCCTAACTGTCGCCCCATTGCCCTAACTTCATCCCTCTCTCAGATTTTCAAACTATCTTGAACTCCCATTTTCTCTGTCACCTTGAACGCCATTCTCTTTTGTCGGATCACCAGTATGGCTTTCACCAGGCGAGATCTACTGGTGATCTGCTCTCCTACTGCACCCATCTTTGGTCATCCTCTCTTAGGGATTATGGGGAACTTTCGTCGTGGCCCTCGACATCTCCAAAGCATTTGACAGGGTATGGCACAAGTCTTTGCTTTCTAAACTTACCTCTTATGGTTTCTCTCCCCCACTTTGTTCTCTAATCTCTAGCTTCCTTGAGAACCGATCCATGGCAGTTGTTGTCCAGGGATCGATCTCTTGCTCATTCTCTACCAATAGTGGTATCCCACAGGGTTCTGTTCTTTCACCTACTCTCTTCCTTCTTTTTATCAATAATTTACTTCACACTACAACTAACTCTATCCATTCTTACACTAATGATTCTACTCTACACTCTTCTTCACATTTACCCTGTCCCTCTAACTCTCAAACTAGATCTGTTTCTAGAGCTATCATTACATTCTATCAATGCAGATCTGTGCAACATCTCCAAATGGGGAGGTAGAAACTTGATTAAATTCAATAGTAATAAAACTCAGTATTTACCAATTACACTTTCCAAATTAGATGATCTCCCACCAATCACATTTCAGGATGCTATCATTCTGCCAATATTCTAAAATAGATATGCTAGGCATCACCATTTCCTCTAATATGTCATGGAAGCCACACATCCTCAACATTGCTAAAGCTGCCTCCCGAAAGCTGGGAATGCCGTACAGATGCCGTAACTACTTCGCTCCTGAGCAATTGCTTCAAGTATATAAGGGATTCATTCGTCCTAACTTGGAGTACTGCTCTCATATCTGGGATGGCTCTTCATCTGTCCAACTGTTAGATAGGGTGGAATCAAAGGCATTTCGTCTCATTAACTCTCCTCCTTTAGTTGATAATCTTTCTTCCCTTTCTCTTCGCCGCAATGTTGCTTCACTCTCTCTCGTTTACAGGTATTTTAACGGGCAATGTTCGGTGGATTTAGCACCCTGTGTACCGCCAACAAGGCCGAGGGCTTGTGACATATGGCTTGCCCGCGATGCCCACCATTTCTCTGTGGAAGTCGGTCACACTAGAATAACCCATCATAGTACATACTTCTTTCCTCACACAGCCAAACTGTGGAATGCTCTGCCTTCTTCTGTTTCCATACTCATACAATCTGTCTCATTTTGAAAAGCTAGTTTTCCGGCATCTTCGTGGTGTAGATTAATAGAGCCTTTTTCTTTTCTATTTTTAATTTCTTTTTATTCTTATTTTTTGTCCCCCTCCCCCCCACCATGTGAGTAAATGACCTGTGCCTGGGTGGGCTATTCCCCATAAAAAAAAACTGATGGGCTTTTCTTTACCTGTCACATCCTGCCAGGGGAGGAAACCTTAGATGAGCAAATGACAATAGATGAAGAGTTGCTCAATTTTTCAGTGACTATAAAGTTAGTGTTTCATTGAATCAACTTAATGCTTTCATTATTTATTCAATTAAAAAATAAACAGAACTTAACACTATTTTTATTAAATCTTTTGTTAAAGATATCAGATACAAATAAACATATGTATGGATATGACTGGTCTATGAATATGGGCAAACACCATTGTATGTTTGAAATAAAGTATACCTTTGCCTTTAACTAAATTATGAAAATCTGACAAGTAAATTATCATTATTTTAAACACTTCAGTTAAATATATACACTGTATTTATAAAACTTAATGAAAACTCCTGTTCCATATGAACATAAACAACAAAAAACATTCTTCAAGAGATAATTGGGCACATGATGATTTGTATAATTATGGAGCGGAGTGTATAAGCTGTAGCTCCACTAGTCCGTGTGATCAATACTATTCAATATCCATTAATTTTTTGAAGATCAAAAACATTGGCTTAACATCTTTACCTACCGGTACACAAAAATAAGTAAATATCGCATAACTAAAGTAAAATTTTGTATATGCCTAAAAAAAAAAAAAAATTGAGCGATGTCCTTTAGAGGTATTTCATTTAAAAATTTAAATGGTAAAAGCCCACAAAATTATATATTAAACACTGCTACACATGAACCCAGCTGTCAACTGTATACATGAAGAAGACATATGGTGGGCCAAATGCTGTGTTCATAAATTAGATTTCTCACATATAGTAAGATGGGTATGGATGATTAAAAAAAAAAAAAAAAATGTGCTCAAGGCAAATGCCAATTCAACTCCAGTTTTACTTATGAAGTTTCTTACAGAATATCCTTCTTGATACTTTTCTACCTGCCATCTTCAGCAAGTTTCTTTTTAATTTTTTCTTCCTTTTGTTTGACAAGCGCTTCTTTTTTCGTGTCTTCGTCAAAATATTCTGCCGCGTAGTGCCACGTGTACGAGGTGTCCCACAGTGGTCTACAAAAAAAATAAATAAATACAGTAAAGGAGACGTATTAAGTATACTTCCTTAGAGACTATAATATCAATCTGTGGAATATTTCTCATCTTGCTTGTCTGCTTCTCCCTCTTTGAGTTTCTGGCTTCCTCATTGCACTTCGCAGCACCATAGTTGACCGTTGGGATGACACATTCGAGCCTATAAAAAGCATTACAAATGAGCTTTTCAAAATCTAGAATTTTATATATAGTACATATTCACTTCTTTACTCCAATCTTTTTAACATACTTACTTGCTGTATTTGCATCCTGATCTAGGAAAAAGTAGGTATAGTTGCTATTCACTAACAATAAAATACCAAACATGACTCAAAATTATGTGGAAAAAAAAATACAACAGTAAAAATGCTCACCATTATGCTATCATATGAGAAAAATAAAATAAGAACAATAAAATAGGAGTCTCAATAACATTATCATAAATAGCTACATTTTATTGCAATCATAAGGATGCACACTTATCAGATAACCTCTAGGATAATACAGTATATGCATCCCCCGGGTTACGGAAGGCTTAGGTTCCGGAAAATCTTTCCGTAACGCGAAACCATTTTCCCATTGACTCCCATGACACAAGTTGAGACGTGTTCCTAAGGAAAAATCTTTCAGCCAAATAATGTAATACAAGCACATACATGAATGAAAATAAACAGTTTTAAGCACATACAATGAATGATCCATTCAAGATGTAACATGACAGTCAATGCAAACACTTGAATTTAACTCACCAGAAACGATGTTGAGTGTTGCATGAGGTGGTGAGGTAAGGTGCTGCAATCAGAGTTACCTCCTTAAAACATCATGGTTAATGTTCAACATACTTCTTTTAAGGAATATTTTAGCACCACTGTTCGCACTTGAACTTGATGTCCTTTTTCCACTCATCTTAAATAAGGGTACACAGTAACACAGATACATAATTGAACACAAGCTGGGGAAAGTATTCAAACTGAGCTGTGCCACTGTTGTGGTGTGGCCCCTCACATGGAACGCGATCACTCCACACCATAATGTTTGGAGCACCACCACAGAGGTGGTGTCCATACTTTCGAGTTACCCCGAGCGCCAGTGATTATATATACAGTGACCCCTCGTTTAACGAATGCCTCGGTTAACGAACTGCCTTCCATAAGGATCTTCAATTCGGTTAATGAATAAAAATTCGGTTAACGAATTTCTTACGAACCGACCTCAACATGTTTTCGCTTGCACTGGCCGGGCACCAGCTTTAGTATCAGTCCGCCAATACATTAATCGGTTCTAGGGCTTAAATTCCTAACTATTTTAGTAAATATCAAGAAGTTTATACTATTCAATAATTTTAAAAGTTTAATATTCAATTTTTTAGTCATTTTAACAATTATTGAACATAATTGAAGGTAAAGTGACTAGTATAAAGCGCAGCATCCAGCCTCTTAACACAGCAAACAGGCGTTAGTCTCTCTGTTTTCACTGGAGGTAACATCTTGCTTGAGACTCTCTTCAACTAAACGCTTTTTTCTGTGTTTGCAAGCAAATTATTGGTCATTTTGAAATATATTTTACATATTGACAATATATAATGCAGTACAGTGTTGATTTAAAGAAAATAATCTTGAAATACACCAAGAGAACTAAAATTTTATGGGTGAAATGGTGCCATGGGGTGACTTCTCTTCCACCCCAATGCCTTCTCTTCTTCCTTCTCCTCCACCCCCATTGTAATTCCCATCATCATCATCATCATCATCATCATCATCCAGGAGCCTTCTACATACACACCTCAAAGTAAGTGAACTTTTCTACCATTTTTGTTGAATTTAGGAAATTCTCGGTGAGCTGGAACCAATTACCCAAAAACCCATTGAAACAATGGTTTCGGTTAACGAACTTTTCGGTTAACGAACGACCTTCTGGAACGGATTGAGTTCATTAACTGAGGGGTCACTGTATATCTATCTATCTATCTATCTATCTATCTATCTATCTATCTATCTATATATATATATAGATATATATATATATATATATATATATATATATGCAAGTAAATCACTGTAGGTGCACATGATCGTGTGATCCAGGTATACGCTGATAACCACAAGAAAAAAGAAAACACGAAGTTCCCAATGCTTATTTGAGGGATAATAAGCATTGCATTGACTGGGATAATGCCTCCTCAATATTATCTTGTAATTCAATTGACAGTAGGAACATTATAGAATCCAGTCTCACTAAACATAACGAATCCATCAACATGAATTTGAGTAATGGTATGTACAAACTGGATAATATCGTAATTAAGAAGATTTGTAACCAGGTGAAAAGGTTGGGTCATCTTACCCTCTGACCTGACCACCGACTGCTGTGGTGCTTTTTGAAGATTAGTAGGGTCATTACCTAATACCTGACCATTGTGGACTTGATCTCACCCTCCTCTGTATATATATACTGTACTGCACCTTGTTATGTACTTCTCCTTAGTCTGTGCTCACCCCTGAAGATGTGAATTACACGAAAGCGCTTGGGAACTTCGTGTTTTCTTTTTCCTTGTGGTTATCAGCATATATATATATATATATATATATATATATATATATATATATATATATATATATATATATATATATATATATATATATATATATACAGTTCGTCCCTGAGTTACGTACATCCGATTTACGTACAAACGGCCGATACGTACATCGTTTCTGAAGTCTTTAATTGCAAAAATATTGTCTTAAAAGGGCGAGCAATTTTTAAATTTGGCGGGCGAGCCAGCCGCACCGCGCCGCCACTATCACTGACCATGCAGACGACACGCTAGACGCACCAAAACAACAAGTGTGGTCATTGTGCATACAGTACTTCTCCTGTGAATTTCTGCCCTATTTTGTACACTTTACTCTGTGTGCAATGACTGGTGTAAAGCGTAAGAGTGGTGAAGCCAGTGGGAGTGCTACGAAACGTCAAGCAATCTCACTAGAGGTAAAAATGGACATAATAAAACTGCTTGAAAGTGGTGAAAAGTTGACCAATGTTGCCCGCAAATTTAACCTGAGTCGGTCAACTGTTAATACAATTGATAAGGGCAAAGAAAAGATCAAGGAACATGTGAAATCTGCAGTGCCAATGCAATCTACGATTATAACTAAAAGAAGAGGGAAGGTCCTGGAAGAAATGGAAAAATATCTTGCGATGTGGATCGAGGACTGCACACAAAAACGTAAGCCTCTGTGTCTCAGTATGATTCAGGAGAAAGCCCTAAGTCTTTTCAACGACCTAAAGAAAGATCACCCTGATGATACTGTGACATTCAATGCTAGCCATGGGTGGTTTAACCGATTCAAGGTGCGAAATAAGCTGCATAATGTTCGAGTGACTGGTGAGGCGGCGAGTGCTGATTGGAAAACAGCACAGGAATTTCCAAAGAAACTCGCGGAAATTATTGACGAGGGAGGCTACACACCACAACAGATCTTCAATGTGGATGAAACTGGGCTTTATTGGAAAAAAATGCCTGACAGGACGTACATAAGCAAAGAGGAGAAGTCAATACCTGGGTTTAAAGTAGCGAAGGACAGACTGACGCTGCTTCTTGGTAGTAATGCAGCTGGTGATTTTAAATTAAAACCATTGCTTGTGTACAGTTCTGAAAACCCACGAGCACTCAAAAACATTGCAAAGGCATCCCTTCCTGTCATAAGGAAAAGTAACACTAAAGCATGGGTTACACAGGCACTTTTCCAAGACTGGTTCTACCACCATCTTATACCAGACGTGGAAAAATATTGCAGGGACAATGGTATACCCTTCAACATCCTCCTGCTGCTTGACAATGCACCTGGTCACCCCCCTTTCCTGGATGACTTCCACCCAAAGGTAAAGGTTGTGTACATGCCACCCAACACAACATCTATCATCCAGCCAATGGATCAGGGCGTCATTGCAACATTTAAAAAATATTATCTTAGGCGCACCTTCCGCCAAGCACTGAAGGCAACTGATGACAATGGGATGACTCTCAAGGAATTTTGTAAGTCCTATAATACCTACAAGGCAATTAAAAACATCGGTGCATCCTGGCAGGAGGTTACATCATCCTGCATGAACAGCGTGTGGAAGAAAATCTGTCCACAGTTTGTCAACGACTTCAGTGGGTTTGAGAATGTTCAGGAGGAGCAGAAGGCTGTGATCAACAACTTAATCAAAATAAGTGAGAAACTAGAGTTAGACCTGAAGGAGAATGACTTCTCTGAGTATTTCGACGCCCACGGCAAGGACTTGACAAATGACGAGTTGATTGAGTTGGAGAAGCAACGACGGGAAATAGAAACAGCTGAAGAAGATCAAGTTGAAATGCCTACAAAGCATTTCCAAACTAAACTGATGGCGCAGGCTTTTGCAAAGGGGGAGGAAATGTTGGCACTTTTTGAACAGCAAGATCCAAATGAAGAAAGACTTGCCAAGGTGTCAGCAGCGATCCAAGAGGCTATTAAATGCTATCACATAATTTATGAAGAAAAAAAGAAGATAACAACCCAAACATCCATCCACAAATTCTTCAAACCAGCAGCCGTATTGCCAACATCATCTACACCTGATCCAGTGCCATCAACATCATCTACACCTGATCCAGTGCCATCAACATCATCTACACCTGATCCAGTGCCGCGTGATATGGATGATAGTGACGACTGCGACGGCTGACTGCGTCACGAGTGTTGCCGCGAGTGTGTTTACATAGTTCACCGCGCGGCTACTTATGCCGCATTTATGTTAAATAAAATATGTTTGCATTTGATAAGTTGTATTAATTACCACCAGATAACATTATAGGGTTGGGGGATTTTCGAGTTACGTACATTTCGAGTTAAGTACAACCTTTTGGTCCCCATTATGTACGTAACTTGGGGACTTACTGTATATATATATATATATATATATATAATCAACGACCTCACCAGCAAGGAATCGAACCCTCGACCTACTGGGTGGCCCTAGGGAACGCTTACCGGCTAGCCCACAAGGACACTAAAAGCAGTTCTAGACTCTGTTATATTTCACACAAAGCCTGTTCATCGAGCTGATGGCGCCGTGAACCTCATTGGGAAACTGCCCGTACCTCGTATGTGGTGTCAGTAGCATTTTACCGAATCCAGCTGGTATGAAACGCGAGGTACATATATATACTTCATTTTTAGTCCATTTAACACGCGGACTTTGAACATATAATCAACGACCTCACCACATACGAGGCACGGGCAGTTTCCCAATGAGGTTCACGGCGCCATCAGCTCGATGAACAGGCTTTGTGTGAAATATAACAGAGTCTAGAACTGCTTTTAGTGTCCTTGTGGGCTAGCCGGTAAGCGTTCCCTAGGGCCACCCAGTAGGTCGAGGGTTCGATTCCTTGCTGGTGAGGTCGTTGATTATATGTTCAAAGTCCGCGTGTTAAATGGACTAAAAATGAAGTATATATATGTACCTCGCGTTTCATACCAGCTGGATTCGGTAAAATGCTACTGACACCACATACGAGGCACGGGCAGTTTCCCAATGAGGTTCACGGCGCCATCAGCTCGATGAACAGGCTTTGTGTGAAATATAACAGAGTCTAGAACTGCTTTTAGTGTCCTTGTGGGCTAGCCGGTAAGCGTTCCCTAGGGCCACCCAGTAGGTCGAGGGTTCGATTCCTTGCTGGTGAGGTCGTTGATTATATGTTCAAAGTCCGCGTGTTAAATGGACTAAAAATGACGCACGCACGCGCACACACACACACACACACATCGATTTTTGCTTGATTTTTTTTTTTATTTACCCAAATCCCATAAAGGTGAATTTCCGTAACACGGGAGTTGCTGCCTGTATATACAGGGGGTCCCCAGGATACGAATGGGTTCTGTTCCTGAGGATGTTCTTAAATCGGATTTGTAAGTAAGTGGGAACACACGCTATGTGTATACCGTACTTACAGAACAATGTTTAAAATCACACTATATCATAGCCAAAGTCCTTACATACATCTAAAAATCACTTAATTTAAGACAAAATAAGAAATAGAATGACAAAATACAGTAAATGAAAGTAAAAAATAAGTCATCAGGTAAATAAAAACTGGAAAAATTTCAAGTTTAACCCCGTTCGTATTGGAGGGTGTTCGTAAGTCAGACATTCATAAGATAGGGCCCCCTGTATCTCCCCCCCTCCCCCATCTTTTCCATGACTTTAGAGGTTTAACAATATTCCTTACCTCTTCCTGGACTTTTCCTTGAAAAATAAATTAATTTACTACTCCATGATTTCTAGGATGAGTGGCCCCCTCAAATAGTATTAATAACTTACCAAATTCTTTATATGGCATAAAGGAAACATCAGCATCATTGTCTTCTGATGGGCAATCGCTCAAGTCCTCTTCTGTGAATTCATTACTGTTGTTTGTAGGATTGTTTTCACTTATTTTCATATTACTGGCTATGCTACCATTTCCACTATTGTTCATGCTGCTATTTTCACAATTGTCCATGCTGCTATTTCTGCTGGAATTTGTTTTGTTAACCTTATTCCCTTTACATTTTTTTTTGTGTCGTTTTCCTTGTTTTGAACCCCATATAATATTTGAGGTTTTGAATAAGGGATGCACATGGGTTGAAAGGTTCATGGGCTGAGAAGCTTCAATGGTACTGTACTCTAGGGAAGGGGTAGAGCTGGAACTTCTGGTTTGTATTGTACATTTTTGGGGTGTACTACATGTTAGGTTGTTGCTGGCCTGGGGAGTACTGTCGAGAGCTTCATCATCACTCAGTGTGATTGTTTCAACTGAAGATATATCCTTTTCAACAGTACTCATGTTTAATTCTGCAAAGTAAAATGTCTTAATGTTACTCCTCAGATATTCAGTAATAAAAAGAAATTCAAAAAGGCTGATAACCTAACCCGGGGTTAAAAAACACACAATTCATGTAATCCAGAAGAAAAAATTTAAAACCTCTCAAATTTGGGGTGAAATTTTTTTTTACAATTAATAACAGTACAGTACTGTATACCTGTATTAATTTTTCTGTTTTGCAGTTTAAAAATCATTCTGAATGAGAGGGTAGTCTGAGGTCAATGTTCAATGTTACTTTTAGATGTAATTCTAAGTGAAGTCAAGCTAAGGTTAACCTTCTTACGTGTCAGCAATACTTGTCAACTCAGGTTATCATCCAAGAGACTGACAAGGTCTTGCCGGGCCAATATCCCCTCTCCTGACTGAGACCTGACAGTGAGGTCAGAGTCAACTTAGTTCATCATCAATCTCCTTCCTCTGAGGTGTGACAGCGAGTGATATTTGGTTCAACCTGCTTCCAGTCACAAGAGTTGATACAATAATGTTATTAATGTTGGCATCACGGGTCAACTTGTCAGGATTGTATAATAGGGCAGTCCCAGCAAGTCGCTTCAGTTTCAAGAGCTTGTGGATGTACTTCACTGGAAGACTTCAGATTATAAGGTAAGAAATTATCAAACTAATTCTGTTAAAAAGCATTATGTTTTCTAAAACAATGTAAAAGATGTACAATACTTTGTTATGATTATGTTCAGAGGCGCATTTCTACAAGTCTTGTAAATCACCTCCCCTTCATTCACAAAAAATATATACCAATGACACCCTCATCCAACATAAAGAATACATTCCTGGAAAATCTCACATGTCAGATTCAGATCAGACAGTTAAAGTCTTATGGAAATAATTGAAATGGAGAAGGCGAGTTCAAAACTTCATATGAAGTATTCAGTCAAGGAGTGACAAATACACCTAAGTGAGTGAGATAAATGCAGTTAAAGTATGCATACTTTACTTTTGGTATTCTGTACTCATACATTCATAACCAACCACACAACTTTCATGAGACTAGTGTCATGGGATATTTAGTTGAGTTTTAGGTATAAAATTTTTTTCTGTTTCTTCATAAGAGAATTTGAGTCCCCATCATTATATCATCTCAAAATATTTTTTTTTTAAACCAATAATTGCGACATACATTCTCAAATGGTAATTGGAAAAGTGCTACATACAGTAATACCTCGCTTTAAACGGTCAATTGAACCCACGGAGGCCCGCGTAAAGTGAACAACAGAACACATGGGATTACAGTGATCGCTCGGTTAATGAGCGCCTCAGTTAATGAGAATTCGGTTAACAATTTACCTTCCATAAGATTCTTAACTTCGGTTAACGAGCAATCCCTCGATTAACGAGTTTTACGAGCCGACCTCAACATGTTTTCACTTGCATTTGGCGGTCCACCAGCTGTAGTATTAGTCCGCCAATACAGTAATCGGTTTTAGGGCTTAAATTCCTTACTATTTTAGTAAATATCAAGAAGTCTATACTATTCAATAATTTTAAAAGTTTAATATTCAATTTTTTAGTAATTTTAACAATTATTGAACATAATTGAAGGCAAGGTAACTAGTTTTATGCGTGCCATCCAGCCTGGCAACACACCAAACAGGCGCCAGTCTCTCTGTCTTTTCAGTGGAGGTAACATCTTGCTTGAGACTCTCTTAAACTAAACGCTTTTTTTCTGTGTTTGCAAGCAAATTATTGGTCATTTTGAAATATATTTTACATATTGACAATATATAATGCATTGCAGTGTTGATTTAAAGAAAATAATCTTGAATTACACCAAAAGAGAACTAAAATCATGGGTGAAATGGCACCATGGGGTGACTTCTCTTCCACCCAAAGCCTTCTCTTCTCCCTTCTCCTCCACCCCCGTTCTAATTCCCATCATCATCATCATCATCATCATCCAGGAGCCTTCTGCATACACACCTCAAAGTAAGTGTACTTTTCTACCTTTTTTGTTGAATTTAGGCAATTTTCGGTGAGCTGGAACCAATTACCCAAAAACCCATTGAAACAATGGTTTCGGTTAACGAGTTTTTCGGTTAACGAGCAACCTGCTGGAACAGATTGTGCTCGTTAACTGAGGGACCACTGTAATTGAAATAGAGACTGGGCAGACCCCCAAACTCCACTTTTTCAGACACAATACCTATGTTGTAGTAAAAATAACTTCTTAATTTTATGATGGTATGCACACACAATATAATTAAGAGAAATATCAATAATATTAGGTTTTCTAACACTTACATTAGTAGAAAAGATGGCTGGGCACACGGGGAGGGGGGGGTTGGTTCCGAGGCAGAGGGCAGATTATTGGCCCTCACCAGTATCACTTGTATCAATTGTATCACTATCCACCACAGAGGCTTGCAGGGCCTCTTTGTCAAACCACTCAAAGTCCATATAAGTTCATATCCTCACTATCACTGACTTGGGCCGGCTGTGGTGGGTGGCGGGTGAAGAACTCGGTAATGTTTTGATGACTGGGCGACCTTGTGCGCACCCTGCCCGCGCCGCTTCCCGCGTATACGAGTAGATGCACCGCGTAAAGTGAACATTCCAGTTCTGGCGGGGTACCGCGTAAATGTAGAAACGCGTAAAAAAAAAAAAAAGGCGTAAAGCGGGGTATTACTGTACATTCTGGAATTCAGATTGTTTTGAATGCAGCGCACGAAAAATTTCTTATCTCGTGGGGTCAAGTA
Organism: Homarus gammarus; assembly: GCA_958450375.1. Taxonomy (NCBI): domain Eukaryota; kingdom Metazoa; phylum Arthropoda; class Malacostraca; order Decapoda; family Nephropidae; genus Homarus; species Homarus gammarus. The sequence goes on along the minus strand of CAUDMG010002163.1, from coordinate 1,799,183 downwards.
TGGGATGTTTACACTCGTCAGTTATCTCACTGGGTAATCCTTCCATCCACGTCGCTGATAACACAGTCATATCTTGGTCACAATGGAGTCAAGTTATGTGTCTTCGCACTGTGATGATGTCATTGAACCCACCCCCACCTCTTCCACTGGCTGTGGTGGAAGGCCAGAGACAAGTCAGAGGAAGAGACTACCTTTAAAAAGGAAATTACTCATGGGGTATCACAGCAGTAGTGAAAGTGAGGAATCTGTATAAGACCCAAAGCCCAAGTGGCATCGTGAGGTTGGCCACAGGTCATGCGCCCAGCCCAAAACTTCAGGACACAAAACTACTCATTCTGCCTCTGCACTAACTACACTGCTTCCATCTACATCTCAACACCTGCTGCTCTGCCTACTAGAGACGATGAAGCTGGAGGTGAGAGGAGGACAGTGAGTGAAGTGAGGAGGGGGAAAAGAAAAAAATGTGCTACACAGGTTCGTGCTGCCATGCAAAGTGGCAGGAAGGTTGCCTCCACACCTGTTACTACAAAGTACAGTTTTGTTTAACCTAAAAAAATGAAAAGCCTTGCACCCTCTAAGTTTGTGCCCATGGTTTATGATACAGATAAATCCATGTCCTCCTTATCTGATGACGATAATTGGCAAGTCGAGACTGCTGGTGAGGAAAAATGTGCTGGGAGTGACAGTGGCAGCAGTGTGGAGGAGGTAGGGGAGGCTATGGAAGAGGATGGGGATGTGGGGGCGAGTGAGATACTCCGCGACGCGACCTTGACACCCTCTGTGTGGAGTGATGGGTCAGATTTTGTGCCAGATATCCATTATTTTGATGACGGAATTAGTGGTGTTACTTGTGACTGATCTTGTGATGACACTGACCGAAATAGAATATTTTATTGCCTTTATTGCTAATTATTTTGAAATAGAGTGTTGAATAGCAAATTCTTACCTTTTTGTTGACAAACATTATCTTGTGTATCAATTTCTATACAATCAATATTGGAAGTATCACCATCACTGTCAAGGTTGACCGTCTGGTTAACTTGTAAACTTTCCACTACTGAGACACAATTATCATTTTTCCTTGAATGCTGCTGCTTGCTATTAGTTGGTATAAAAGGCTTCCAACTGCCATCAGCTTGCAGTACTATTTTATCACTGCTAACATTCTCCTTTAAGACAGCTTTAAAGTATCTGCAAAGAAAAATAAGGAGGCATATACAGCTTATAACAAAACATGGATCCAGCATCTCATAATACAGTATATATTACACCAACAAATTTGCATGTTTGACCCAAGCTTCCACAAGGAGCCCTTCACTTTGTGTTATTGGGACTACAGTACATTCCAGAATCTTGTGAAATATATAGAAAAATAGATGCAGTATCCCTCCCAACTAACTGCTCCCCTAAATAGGTGGATCACCCATGAGTCAGTTGCCAAAGTTCAAGAGCTATGAATCTGCTGCTGTGCATGCACTAGGTAATCATTTCACCATCCATAGAGGCTAGAAAATGGAAAGTCAGCTCAATTCTTCAGTTCCCAGCTCACCTTAGTACCCTAAGGAAGGAAGAAGGTTGGGATCCCAGTCACTTAATCAACTCTAGCCATTATTAGTACAGTGGAAATAACCAAGATAAAGAATCCACCTGCTTAGAACCCAGGTTCCTTGGAACTTGAACAACATGCCTTCCCATTAATGGCTTTTCGTTGACAGGAATAAAAAGGGGTTGGTAACAAGATGGGTATCCAACTGGAAAACTTGTTTCAAATCTACCTGAAGGCAACTGGGTATGTTAACAATGACAAAATCTTCTTTATTTTGAAATCTTACACACCTTGAATTACTTAATGTAACTGTACCAATATCTTCTTTTAAATATAGTGAAGCCGCAATTTCCACTGGGGTTTTGCTCCTAGAAAATACCAGAGACATGAAATCCTAAAAAATGGATGTTAATATCTTATGGGAAATGATGGCATGCATGCAGGATTATGAATTTCTTTTGTAATAATGCCATCTCAATTAATGATAATAAAAATACTGTAATAACAATAAAAACTATTATTCAGGAGCTAGTAACATCATCAACTACATTCTGGAAACTACCACTTGTGATAAACATCAAAGCTATTAACATAGATGTATGTGTTGGGGGTCTTGGGACCACATGAGACCTCTTTACCACTCAACCAATATCTGTAGTACCGTAGCAGTATGTGGTCATCAATTTATAGAGGGTCCAAAGGTTCCTTAAACACCCTTTCCCTCCAGAGTGCACGGTTATGAGCTAAAGCAATCATTAGTTCCATCTTCACAGCTCCACTCTCACTAGTGATGCTTGAAGTATGGGTTGTATGGTAAACAACATGGGAGTTACGTGACCTTATTTCTGCCTTGCGGAAGCTTACGGACACTTGGGGGCCACCGAAACTTTTTCTGTACGATAAGTTCGGTTACGGGCATCGCAAACTGTGAGTGAGTTACCCGTTCAGCCGTAAGGTTGATCGTAGGGATTTACTGTGACCATAATTCGTTAGTGAATCTGGGCCCTGAACTATAATCTTTCCAATAATTGCCTCACTAAAACTCTAACACTTCCTTCAACATAATTCTAATATTTTGGTTTCCATTCTGGCATCCTTGCTGAAAACAATATCCAAATATTTTATTGTTATTCTTTTTCTTATCTACATTGAACAAATACAGTGCTATCCCCATTAGCCGGAACAATTAGCCGGAATTTTCTGGAAAATTCCGGCTTTGGGAACGATTTTCCGAGAAAATTTCAATTCCGGCTATCGGAGAGTTCCGGATTTGAGGGATTCCGGCTAAGGGAGATATTACTATTGAAAGAAATTAGACAAAACAAAATCCAACTCTCATTGGTTTACCCATCTATCTGCAGGTCATCGTAACTGGCTGCTTTAGAACATACAGGACACAACCATTTTGCCTTGAGTTCATTCAACTGAAGATAAATAACAGCATCAAAACACTGGAAATGGCTGCAAGTTGAGGCACGGCAGGGAAGTTTCATTCTAACCTTACCCAATGGACAGAGTAATGAGCAATGGAGGGTAGTAGAGGCAATCTCATCTCCACTCTGGCCCCCTTGCAACTTCTCTTTAACTGTGAAAAAAAAAAAGAGACGTGTTAAGGGTAATGTCATTGTTTCTTCACATCTAAGTCATGCCAATATATACACTAACTTAGAGTAATCTTTCCTATAAGTGTGTATTATAATCTGTTCTATAACCCATAATTAAGCATCAGTACAGTACATGAGCAAATTAAGCAGACTGCACAGGTATATCGTTGTATATAGTGTTGTTAGTACAATTTATTTACAATCATATGCAATCTGATATGGATTTTACAGTAAATGTTCAAAGTTTCAGCCCTCTTCCTGAATGCAGGCTTCGGCAAAAGTGACTGTCATACACAGTCAAAGACTTCAGTATAACAATATAATACTGCTGTACAATACTGCAATGTGACTTAAAATAAAGAAAATATAATATAAAACTACAGTATAAAATATGAAAAATGAGGAGTAGGAAGTTAATTCTGTGTGGGAGAGAAGGTAAGAAAGGCAGGATGCTGGCTAGTCTAAGTAGAAACTACGCCCACCCTCCTGTCCTGCAATACCATTAAAACAACAGTACCGTAAGCAATCTCACCATAATTCTCATATTACATAGGTTCATTTGGTGCCGGATTACTAAAATATTATCGTAAATTAATCATTAAAAAAAATAAAAAATAATTATCGCACACTCAATCCCAAAAGAATTATTATGTTGCATTAAATTCTGTTCCTCTGTTTACATAGATGAACAGCTGACCAGCCAGCCAGCCAAGGAAGGAGCTGTTCATGTAATATACAGGTAAAACTATTTTCTGTACAATATCTATGCGTTACTGTACTTTCTATGTAGTATGGATGATGTTTAGTGTTTAATAAAGTCTTGGATTACCAAACTATATTCTATATAAAAAAAAAATCCAGCACTGTATTGTGATAATTGATCTAAACTAAAATAGCAACATTTTTCATATACCTGTGTATCTCGGCCTACAAGGCGACGGGGTGTATGAGACGACGTCAAAAATGTCCATTTAAAAAGTAGCTTTTGAGCCCTATTCGCTGTATAAGACCGGTACCCCAAATGTGACACTTAACCATTGGGAGCTTACTGACCCAGTAGTACTTTACCAACCATTCCATTGACCAGTGCTGTTTACACATCCATGGTTTTTTAAAATAAGGCCAATTCACTTCAAGTAATGGCATCAAATGTTACCGGTTGGTGTAGTGTAAACACTAGTGACTCACTTAAACGTCTGTTATTTAACTGGAACTAATGTCGGTGTCGAATACAATTGTTTCATTTACTTGAAATGGATTTACCGATTTATTTGTTTATTTATTTATTTATAACATACTGTAATATATTAAACACACTGCAAGTATTTTCTTTAATTTATAAGCTTGCTTCAGGAGAGGTGGTGGGACTGTTCCGACTGTTTACACCAGCTACAGTATTCTAATTCAATAGTATTTCATTAGGATTTGAGTGAAAAAGATTACTGTACATACTTACTACATACACTTATTACACAAATATATATATATATATATATAATATATATATATATATATATATATATATATATATATATATATATATATATATATATATATACTGTGTATATATATACAGTATTACCCCGCTTAGCGCGTTTTACCGTATACGCGGTGCCTCGCCAGAGCCGAACTTTCACTTAACACGGGTTTTTTCCACGTATACGCAGTGAGTGTCCGGCTCGAGAGCTATTTTTAGATTCGCCCCACCCGCCACCCTGCCTGACTGCCTGTTTTAGCTCATAAAATTCATACAAATTACCCGGCCAGAATATAATTTACATTGCTGGAATTCTTACAATATGATGATCATTTTGAATATAAACATCATAGATTTTGCATCAGACATACAAATTTTAGATATTATGTTTACTCTGAGTAAATATGTTATTTTTTGTGCAAAATATATGACATTTGTATTCAAAATATTCCTGGGCTTACAAGGAATCCAGCAATGTCAATTATATTATCCTAACTTTAGTTTGAGGTGTTATTTATTAAAATTTAGTGGTTTTCCCCAAAAAATTTCTCAGAGAGGGAAGAGCCAGCAGTGTAGTGTGAGAAGAGGGGGAGGGAGTTGAGTCCACTATTTGAATGGACATTAACTTGGCGACTGTATATCTCTATTTCTCTTAAGTATTAATTGTGAGCATGTACCATCATAAAATTAAGATGTTATTTTTACTAGAACATAGGTATTGTGTCGGAAAAAGTGGAGTTAGGGGATCGGGCCAGTTTCTATTGGAATTAATCCCATATGTTCTGTTGTTCACTTAGAGCGGTTTTCACTTAACACGGTACCCTGTGGGTTTTATTGACCGAGTTAAGCGGGGTACTACTGTGTGTGTGTGTGTGTGTGTGTGTGTGTGTATATATATATATATATATATATATATATATATATATATATATATATATATATATATATATATATATATATATATATATATATATATACTGTGTATATATTCACAATATTTTATAATCGCAGTCATGTACTGAATATTCTATGTAAGAAATATAAATTTTAAATGAATTATTTATAGTGTGGTCGACTTCCTACACAAAGACGGGCTATAAATAGCCGTCTTATGTCCCCTCCATCCCTCTGTTCTCAGAGAGAAGGTCTTGGTAAATAACTTTTGTTTGTTTATTTTCATTGTTTGTCTAATTTATCATGTTGTATCAAAGTAATATTACTAAAAATTTTAGGCAGCTACCAAACAGGGAGATACTACCACCTGGGAAGATATTGGAAGCAAAATGTACAGTATTGTCTAATGGTAGATCCTACTTCCATATGGCATCACGAAAATTGTAACCAAGTCTTCGGTTGCTGATCTATCTTTCTGCCTCATTTACACACAATTGCAGAGTTTCAATTGTTTCTCTTCCTTTGACAACACAACATACATACAATATAATGTTTCTCACCTTTGATCTTTTTTCCTTTTTGCATTTATTTATGGTTGGTTATTTAAAATAAAGCCAATTCACAAGTATTGGCATCAAATTTTACCGGCTGGTGTACACTAGTGACTCACTTAAGCGTCAGAACTAATGTCGGTGTGAGTAAAATATTTCCATTTACTTGAAGTAGATTTGCCGATTTATTTGTTTATTTATTTATTTATAATATACTGTAATATATTAAACACACTGCAAGTATTTTCTTTAATTATATACTTGTTTTGCGAAAAAGGGAGGCTACCATTATACCTGGTAGGTGAAGTTGACCAGGCATTTATGGTGATCATTAAGGACCAAACTCCGAATCCATGACATGACTTCTGTTCATAATTTATATCCTAAATTTACAACTGTCGGTAGTTTCAAGAATTAACACAATTTACTGAATATTCTTTGTAAAAAAATAAATTTTAAATGAATTATTTATAGAAGATAAGTATTATGATCAGTAAATATACAGATATGCATTACTAACCACCTCCGAACACAAGGAAGGCTAAAAATAGCCACAGGCGGTCACAGTCAAGGTCACTTTCCCTTTCTTGTCACTGGCAAATGGGAGGGGGTGATGATAGCAGCTGTGTTTATTACCGGGGTATATTGTTCTTTTACGGTATGTTAGACAGGTTTACAATACATTTTTATTATTTTAATATACCGGTAATCTTCATTTTAATCCAGCTTCCCAAACGTAAGTTTCAGTATAAAATAATTAGTGGTAGGATATTGTGAGTGGTTTACCATGTTTCCATCACCACTCTTAACACGCTAAACCGCAATATTTAAGAGGTAAGAATTTTATATCTGGTGCTTAAGACAACCCCCTAACTTTGGGCTGATATTTTTATGGTTCAAATTCCGTCTTACAGGCCGAGATATACGGTACATACAGTACAGTACAGTGATCCCTCGGTTAACGAGCGCCTGGGTTAACAAAATTTCGGTTAACGAATTACCTTCCATAAGATTCTTCACTTCGTTTAACGAGCAATCCCTCGATTAACGAATTCCTTACGAGCACCCCTCAACATGTTTTCGTTTGCTCACTAGCTGTCGTATTAATCCGCCAATACAGTAATCGGTTCTAGGGCTTAAATTCCTTACCATTTTAGTAAATATCAAGAAGGTTATACTATTCAATCATTTTAAAAGTTTAATATTAATTTTTTTTGTCATTTTAACAATTATTGAACATAATTGAAGTACAGGAAACTAATTTTATACGCGCCAAACAGCCACTCAACACACCAAGCTTGGCGTCAGTTTGTTTACAGGTTCAGAGGAAGGAACATCTTGTTTGAGACTCTTCAACATAAAGGCTTTTTTTGTGTTTTTCCAGTCAAATTATTGGTCATTTTGAAATATATATATTACATATTGATAATATATAATGCAGTGCAGTGTTGACTTAAAGAAAATAATCTTGAATTACACCAAGTGAACTAAAATATTATGGGTGAAATGGCGGCATGGGGTGACTTCTCTTCCACCCCAATGCCTTCTCTTCTCCCTTCTCCTCCACCCCCATTCTAATTCCCATCATCATCAACCAGGAGCCTTCTACATGCACACCTCAAAGTAAGTGTACTTTACTGCATTTATTTTTCGTTTGCATGTAATTTTCGGTGAGCTGGAACCAATTACCCAAAAACCCATTGAAACAATGGTTTCGGTTAACAAATTTTTCGGTTTACGAGCAACCTTCTGGAACGAATTGTGCTCGTTAACCGAGGGACCACTGTACAGTATATAACAAAGTTCGGTATTGGACGAGTTTTTCGGATTCGGTTTATACCGAAAACTCTCTATACCGAACTAGCTGCTCAACAATTATTTCAGTATAGAGAGGTAATACTGTACTGTACAGTACAGTATATTTTTGTTTTAATTTATTTATTGGCATTATTTTTATTTATTCCTCACATTTACTGGTACTGTACTGTATACAGTATATTATTTCAAGAAAACTATGGTTACAGGAGGAAAATACACACAAAGGCTTTTTCCCTCAATATTCCCTGCTGAAACTGGGTGTGTTTTATATGCCTGTGCATCTTATATGCTGTCAAATAGTTTGAGACAGTTTTTTTTTTTTTTACTAAATTCATCCTGAATTGTACAGTACTACTGTATATAAAAAAATCAAGTGTAAAAAATGAAGAAAAAAATCTATATATGTGCCATCAAATGGAGGTATTTTAGGGGTCCGAGGTATGAATGGAGATGTTTGTCACAGCCAAGACATATGCCATGCATATGACAGCTCCCGGCAATACCAGCCACTTGGTGACTCACTGAGTTCAGTTGTGATGAGAGCCTGCATTTAGTTGCCAAGAGCATATGAGACCAAGGAAATCCTAACTATTTTACCACAGTTGTTTAAACCTTAAGCAGCTAAAAAAAATTAAGTTTAGGCTAAAAATTACAGTAGATTCGGTGTTCTTAGGTAGTTTAACTCAGAAATCCCACAACCCTCTGGAATTTTCCACCCTGCAATTATAGACAATACAGACCCCCGCCCAACCCAGAATTTTGGCCAAACCAGACAGACCTTCCCTCTAATTAATCTGGATTAGAGGAAGTTTACTGTAAATTATCAGTTCTCATTAAATTAATATATAAATTTAAATACAAAACAATTATTATTCCCCAAAATAATTATCTTACTTGCAGAGGCTGTGTCCTTAGGATTTGTAGGCTTCCTTGCTTCTAGTTTTTTTACCAAATCTTCAGATGTAAGTTTTTTAACAACATAGATAAAGAGCTTGAGCTTCTCAGAAGTGTTCCTTATCTGCAGGATTCAAAACACATTTAAATCAAACTTAATACATGAATAAATATTTTCTGTACATTGCTCTTTTCAGAGATAAAATAGCATTCGAATAAAACATGATGGATCATGTAACTACTATAATTTTTTTTAATAAAAAACACAGTGAGAGATAATACAGTAAGTTCTCGTATAACGTCGCAAAAACTTAACGTTGTTTCGGTACTATGTCGCTACTCTTTAGATACCAATAATTCGGTTAATGTCCCGTTAAGGCGTTATTTGTTGGCCACCTGTTCCTTCTTCATTAACATCATATCTGTGACTAATTCTACCTCTGCTAGGCTATTCCTTTCATTTCCCTATACATAACCGCTAGTGTGGACACATTTGGGGACTATTTGTGTGTTTTATGTACTTATCATAGGTGCAACGCCATTACCACAAAAATGAAGTGGCTGCTGTACATCTGAGTTTCTGTCAAACAATGGGAAAGATCTGCTGTTACAACAAGTAATTTGCTTTGTAAATAAAAAAGTATTTTCACTGAATTTTCATACCACAAAATACTAAGCTCAATAAAAAATTTCTTGCTCAGCAAGATCTTAATGTATATATTACAGTATATAATAATGCATTATCTGTTATGGTACAGTGTCGGTAGGAATGCACAACACATGATTATACAGATTAACATAAATTTATGCCTTGACTATAGCCTGCAAGCAAGTGGTGGGTGAAAGATTTTACTGATATATATGGTGTTCAGCCATGTGTTGGCTTACGGATGGCAACATGTGGTAGGCAACAAAGGGGGTTAACAATCGGCAAGTGAAATCACCTAATGTCTACACTCAAATAAACTTTAAAGTCAGTTATTTCCTCTCCTTTTATATGATGCATCAAGTTTAGTCTTATATTAATATAATACACCTACAGGTTGGTCCCCGCTAATCCAGAACCTGATAGTCAGGCAGCTTCGACAATTCGGGACAGGTATCAGTAGGCCTATAATATAAAATTTTATCTTTGCTTTTTCTGCTAACCTACTTATTTCTGTGTCACAGAACAGTAAACCTGTGCCATAGCACTAACACTTTGTCATAAAGAGGTCCAATAAGCCTGAATTAGATTTATGCTGATGTAAGTTGTATTGGTACCAGTATTAGTACATTCTATGCATTATTTTCCCTTTTTTTAACCTCGGCTTCGATGGTTTGGAATTTTCACTTATCTGGAACCGGTCTGGTCCAACGTTTCCTGGATTAGCAAGGTCAAACCTGTATTACATTACTATTTAATAAAAAAAATAATTACCTGTACTTATGAAAACTTATAACATTGAAAAATATAAATACAGTAATTTGACACTTAGGAACTTCACTTATCCCTGCTTCAATATCTGAAAAAAATATTGTCAACTTTACTTTTGTTTTCTCATCAATCAATTATTTCATATTATCCTTTCACCACATACATTTATGCTTAAGTCATTCTTCTCATACTATAACCCATTCAATGTGGTTGGTCTGAGTTTCAAGTGTACCCTCAGTTAGGTACTTCTGACACATAACACTTTTCTGTTCCATACATGGCAGGTCCACACTGAATGGGTTAATTTTATGAAACACAATAACAAAACAAATAAAGTTATGCCTGAAACATACTTACAGTTATATGGTTAGTAAAATTGTTAGACAAATTACACAAATGGGTAATGCCCACTGGTCTTGCTGGTCCCCTTGGTACTGTCTCCAACCCCTGAGAAAGAAATGTACATTATATTACTTTTCTGGGTACCAACACATGAATACAGCATTTAGTTTCAAATTCACTTCATATACAGGTATATAACATGTGGTTTTTGTGTAAAAACATTTTTCAAATATAAAATATGATCTAAAATCTGACACAAACATAACTACAATGCTTATACAATACCTATACTGTAAATAAAGCTTGAAATATTTTGAGATGCTTTTATTGTTTAATAATCCAGACTATTTATTCTGCATATCAAAATAATATTGCCCGTGTCTATTTTTTCTTATGGTAGAACATGGTAAGGGGTGAGGACAAAGATGTGTCTGCCACACGGCGCTGTTTGTGTGCTATGACATCACATCGAGAGAGAGCTTGGCCACGCACAGGGCCGGATTCAGGAGTGGGCAAAGTGGGCAGCTGCCCAGGGGCCTCCACATATTACAATATTTTATTTATTTGTTTATTCATTTGGATTATTTTTATTTTCATTCTTTAAAATTCATGTTTATCTATTCCATCACATAAAACTATGATCAGCAATAATAATATATTCTTTTCTGTGAAGTCTCTTGAAAATTTTTGACATGTGCAGTAGTAGCTATATCAGGGCTGGTCGACTTGAAACCACATAAATGACCCCAGTCATGTCTCACTTTTGTGTGTGTGTGTGTGTGTGTATTGGGAATTTGTACACTATTAATAAATATACAGTTAATTAAAAATTTCTCAATGTTCTGATTTCCTCAATATAACTGCATATGGCTTCAAAATTCTCCAAAGAAGTGTTCAAATTTCAAAATTTTCACGGGGAGGCTTACAGCGCCCCCCCGGAACTCCCAGATGTTTAGGGTCGCTTCACTCGCCACCCCACCCTCTTCGGTAGTTATAATGAGGGGGGGCCTCCACAAAGAGGCTGCCCATGGGCCTCCACAGGTCTAAATCCGGCACTGGCCACACACTTATAGCTCACTGCCCCCGCACACTTTCTCTTCCCACACATACACACCCATGCTCTTTATATTTCGTATTTTATAGTTTAATATTTTCTTTATATCAAAACCATATAAAAGTATTGTAATGCTTTTTCCACAACTCTTAGTTTCATTACATGTAACAATATATGAGGCAGCTGGGCTGGTGAGTCAGCAGTTTAGTTATAGCTTACTGCTCTCACACACGTTTAGTTCCACACATACATACCCATGCTCTTAATTTTTCTTATTTATACAGTACAGTACAGTACAGTAGATTTATATTATATTTTCTTTACGTATTTCTAAGCCGCATCATTTACATAGAGTGGAAAAGTGTTAAGAATTTTTTTTTTTAATGCATGGAGTTTCATGAGTGTTTAAATTTAAAAGGAAACAAAATCTCAAATGAGCATAAACAAGCAAATAACATGGTAATTGGAGAATGCTCATGCAAATACTGTACACGGATTTGCAAAAAAACGTACTTCTAAGACACAAATTTGCGAGATCAGCCAGTATAACTGTGCACTTTACGATTTATTAGGGGATCTGAAGAGTGAGGTTTAATTAACGGGAAAATCTCTTTATCTGGCACCTCTCAATCTCCATAGGTGCTGGATAACTGGGATTCTACTGTATATCCAGACAGTTCCAGCCATTCGGAAACAAACCACTCAGGAGAATACTAAGAGTGAGAAGGCAGGATCATGTCAGAAATTAAATCATACGGAAAATTGCGAACATATCATACACTGATGTGTGACTGGTGAGAAACCAATGGAGATGATTGGGATAAATTCTGTGTTCAAACAAAGAAAATAATAAAGGAAGCTAACAAAACTGGCGAAAAATTTTAGATATTTGAGCTAATTCAGCAAGGCCAGAGCATATGGAGTGCTGAATGATCAAAGATTTAGTGCACAGTATATCCAAAATTCAAATTAGTTCGCTGTCATTGTAATATTATTAGGTAAGACAGTAACAAAAATTTCTTCATCTTTAAAAATGTATTAAGCCTAAAAAGATTTTTTCTGACTTGAAACTTACTGGAAGAACACAAAATTTATTGTTGACCAAAATTTGTAGGGTATTTGGATAGTAGTCCACCTGTTCACTGGGGCCATCAAGCTTGCCTATTCTTAACTGTACCTGCAATGAAAAAATAAATACAAATAAATACATTGGGGTATGCTATAACGAATCTAATTGGTTCTAGAACCTCGTTCGTTATAGGATTAATCCGTTCCAGGCCCCCAAATACAACCACTTAACACTGAAAAATTTCTGTGGAAATTGTAAAAAAGCCAGTACTTCATCTTTCCTTAGTGTTGTTCAGCATGCAGGACAGGAGGCAGAGGAGGAGGGGGGAGGAGAGAATTATGGAGAAGAGGTGGAAGGAGAGGAGTCATCCTTCCAAGCCCTCTTTGGTGACTGTCTTACAGGCAGTTTGTCTGTTTATTTATAATTTTTTTCTTAGTTTCAAGGGTTATTAGCTTTCTCACTCACTTTTGACGATTCATTGTTACAATTGTACACTTGTATAACAAAATAGTTATAAAAATAACACGAATTTCCACATCAAAAGACGAAATTTCAACAAGTTCAGTGGTGCACTGACTACACAATGAACCAATATGGCGCCTAACGCTCTTGCTGTGAGCCGCAGTAAAATATTCATGTGCCAGAAGAAATAGTCCCGTATTCATCCGCGTTCATTGTAGGAGTTGCGTTCGTTATAGCATTCTCAATTTTATAGGTAAAACCGTTCGCAATAGGGATATTCGTAGTAGAATCCGTTCGTTACAGCATACCCCACTGTGTGTGTGTGTGTGTGTGTGTGTGTGTGTGTGTGTATATATATATATATATATATATATATATATATATATATATATATATATATATATATATATATATATATATATATATATATATACAGTAAGTCCCCAAGTTACGTACATAATGGGGACCAAAAGGTTGTACTTAACTCGAAATGTACGTAACTCGAAAATCCCCCAACCCTATAATGTTATCTGGTGGTAATTAATACAACTTATCAAATGCAAACATGCTTGACGTTTCGTAGCACTCCCACTGGCTTCACCACTCTTACGCTTTACACCAGTCATTGCACACAGAGTAAAGTGTACAAAATAGGGCAGAAATTCACAGGAGAAGTACTGTATGCACAATGACCACACTTGTTGTTTTGGTGCGTCTAGCGTGTCGTCTGCATGGTCAGTGATAGTGGCGGCGCGGTGCGGCTGGCTCGCCCGCCAAATTTAAAAATTGCTCGCCCTTTTAAGACAATATTTTTGCAATTAAAGACTTCAGAAACGATGTACGTATCGCCCGTTTGTACGTAAGTCGGATGTACGTAACTCGGGGACGAACTGTATATATATATATATATATATATATATATATATATATATATATATATATATATATATATATATATATATATATATATATATACAGTCAACCCTCGCTTTACGTGGTCCCACTTTACGGGTTTCCACGTTTACGCGGTACCCTGCCGAACACGGAATGTTCATTTTCCGCGGTGTGTGTACCCTTTTACGCGGAGAGCAGCGCGAGCAGGGCGCGTACAAGGTCGCCCAGTCATCAAAACATCACAGAGTTCTTCACCCGCCACCCACCACAGCCGGCCCAAGTCAGTGATAGTGAGGATATGGACTCATATGGACTTTGAGGGGTTTGACAAAGAGGCCCTGCAAGCCTCTGTGATGGATAGTGATACAATTGATACAAGTGATACAGGTGAGGGCCAATAATCTGCCCTCTGCATCTGAACCAAACCCCCATCCCCGTGTGCCCAGCCATCTTTTCTACTAATGTAAGTGTTAAAAAACCTAATATTATTGATATTTCTCTTAATTATTAATTGTGTGTGCATACTATCATAAAATTAAGAAGTTATTTTTACTACAACGTAGGTATTGTGTCTGAAAAAGTGGAGTTTGGGGGTCGGCCCGGTCTCTATTTCAATTAATCCCATATGTTATGTTGTTCACTTTACGCGTTTCTCACTTTACGAGGGCCGCCGTGGGTTCAATTGACAGCGTAAAGTGAGGGTTCAATGTGTGTGTATGTATATATGTATATATATATATATATATATATATATATATATATATATATATATATATATATATATATATATATATATATATATATATATATATATATATATATATATATATATATATATATATATATATTTCATTTTTAGTCCATTTAACACGCGGACTTTCAACATATAATCAACAACCTCACCAGCATGGAATCGAACCCTCGACCTACTGGGTGGGACTAGGGAACGCTTACCGGCTAGGCCACAAGGACACTAAAAGCAGTTCTAGACTCTGTTATATTTCACACAAAGCCTGTTAAATGGACTAAAAATGAAGTATACATATGTGCCTCGCGTTTCATACCAGCTGGATTCGGTAAAATGCTACTGACACCACATAAGAGGCACGGGCAGTTTCCCAATGAGGTTCACGGCGCCATCAGCTCGATGAACAGGCTTTGTGTGAAATATAACAGAGTCTAGAACTGCTTTTAGTGTCCTTGTGGCCTAGCCGGTAAGCGTTCCCTAGTCCCACCCAGTAGGTCGAGGGTTCGATTCCATGCTGGTGAGGTCGTTGATTATATGTTCAAAGTCCGCGTGTTAAATGGACTAAAAATGAAGTATACATATGTACCTCGCGTTTCATACCAGCTGGATTCGGTAAAATGCTACTGACACCACATAAGAGGCACAGGCAGTTTCCCAATGAGGTTCACGGCGCCATCAGCTCGATGAACAGGCTTTGTGTGAAATATAACAGAGTCTAGAACTGCTTTTAGTGTCCTTGTGGCCTAGCCGGTAAGCGTTCCCTAGTCCCACCCAGTAGGTCGAGGGTTCGATTCCATGCTGGTGAGGTCGTTGATTATATGTTCAAAGTCCGCGTGTTAAATGGACTAAAAATGAAGTATACATATGTACCTCGCGTTTCATACCAGCTGGATTCGGTAAAATGCTACTGACACCACATAAGAGGCACGGGCAGTTTCCCAATGAGGTTCACGGCGCCATCAGCTCGATGAACAGGCTTTGTGTGAAATATAACAGAGTCTAGAACTGCTTTTAGTGTCCTTGTGGCCTAGCCGGTAAGCGTTCCCTAGTCCCACCCAGTAGGTCGAGGGTTCGATTCCATGCTGGTGAGGTCGTTGATTATATGTTCAAAGTCCGCGTGTTAAATGGACTAAAAATGAAGTATACATATGTACCTCGCGTTTCATACCAGCTGGATTCGGTAAAATGCTACTGACACCACATAAGAGGCACGGGCAGTTTCCCAATGAGGTTCACGGCGCCATCAGCTCGATGAACAGGCTTTGTGTGAAATATAACAGAGTCTAGAACTGCTTTTAGTGTCCTTGTGGCCTAGCCGGTAAGCGTTCCCTAGTCCCACCCAGTAGGTCGAGGGTTCGATTCCATGCTGGTGAGGTCGTTGATTATATGTTCAAAGTCCGTGTGTTAAATGGACTAAAAATGAAGTATACATATGTACCTCGCGTTTCATACCAGCTGGATTCGGTAAAATGCTACTGACACCACATAAGAGGCACGGGCAGTTTCCCAATGAGGTTCACGGCGCCATCAGCTCGATGAACAGGCTTTGTGTGAAATATAACAGAGTCTAGAACTGCTTTTAGTGTCCTTGTGGCCTAGCCGGTAAGCGTTCCCTAGTCCCACCCAGTAGGTCGAGGGTTCGATTCCATGCTGGTGAGGTCGTTGATTATATATATATATATATATATATATATATATATATATATATAATATATATATATATATATATATATATATATATATATATATATATATATATATATATATATATATATATATATATACAGTATATATATATGTAGATCCACAATGAAAATGTGGATAAGATAAATCTTGATAAAATCACACGGGAAAAGGGAAACAACGGAGCACCTTAGCTTTCATCTTTATTCAAGACATCTTCAGAGGCAACTGAAGATGTCTTGAATAAAGACGAAAGCTAAGGTGCTCCGTTGTTTCCCTTTTCCCGTGTGATTTTATCAATATATATATATATATATATATATATATATATATATATATATATATATACTGTGTAGGATCGATTTTAGCCACTGGAATTGTGGTCACGTTCTTGGTAATACACTGTAATTTCAATGATAAGTACTGCATTTCTCAGGAGAAAAAAGTAAAGCTTATAACACAACTAAGCAAACACCAAATACAAAGTAACATTATAATGCATTATGCATAACATAAAAAAGTATTGACTCACCTGGTATTTGTTTGCAGTATCTTGATTTTGAAAGTGTTTAGCTATATGTGGTTTCAGATGAAAGCTGAAGTGTGGTTGTAAGCAACCTGTTGACAGTTAAAAAGTTGGTATTATTTCTATAAAATATTCCTTGAAAGTGTGGTAACCCATATGAAAGGTTATGAAAAGATATCCACCAAATATGACAGTCCTGTGTCACACCACAACAGAGCCCAAGTGCCATAACTTTGGATAATTAAGACACAAAATGCTCACACACACACACAACACAGGTAAAAGAAATAATTGTCCTAAGAGCAAACACATAAAGGAAATATACATTTCTTTGTACTCAAGTAAAAACGTAACACACACACAGACACCCCCCCCCCCCCTCTGTCAGCAAATGTTATTTCCGGATTTGGCTAATTGCGGCCATTATGAGAACCAAGCCCATGCGAATTTGAAGGGCATGCTGTACTGTACATGCTGTTCTATGATTATCATAATATTTGGCAAAATTTCCTATTACGAGAGACATTTACGAATATGTATGATTCACAAGACGCCATGGGATGCGACCTTTAACCACCCGCCTCAGAGTAAACAAGTACTACATGTGTCACGTGTGTCAGGTCACATTGGTCATTAATTGAGTGCACATCTATGATCTACATGCAAGCTTTTTTTCCAATTGTTTTTCCATTATTGCTCCATGTTTGAGACATTATATCTCAAAACCATGGACCAAGCATCTAAATCTGGTACAAAGGTACTGAGAAACATTTAAAATTTTAGATTGGGGCAAATAAAAGAGAACTAAAGTTGCTTTTTTCCCTTCAAGAGATGTCCCTTGTATTTTGTAAAATCTCATAATTCATATGGGCTAGAGTTCCTATTATTTGAATTGTGGGTTTTTTACTGAATAGGTGCTTCTTGGATGGCAGTAGCATGGCAAGCGACTCAGCATTGTCCACTAGCAGCCAGCTTGAAATCACTAAAAAAATAGTATAGATACATCACAGTCAACACCGGTAAAACCACACAATTTCTTAACAATAAATAACCAATTCTACAAATAATTGCAAATAATATATCAATACACATAGTACGGTATAATTAAAATGGCCAATACTAATATTAATTTGCCACTCCCAGCACATATTCTAGTGTTTTATCATACATTATATGATACCACACCTGTGTGGCTTTAACATGATTACAGTACCTGATGGCAGTTGTTGGGTAAAACCAGAAAAGAATGTTCCCCTCACCAGAGCAAACCAAAAAATTCAGCAGAGACCAGGGGATGAGCACCACTCTGGTGTTCCAGTTGCCATCAGGCATATGGAAGCCACATTTTACAGCTGTTTACCCTTCCTAACGCCAACTCAGATGGCAAGAGCAGTTGGCAACTCCGGGGTAATTAAAAACTATCCACTTAATCATCAGCTTCTGAAGTAAAAGTAAAATGGAAGAACTAACTGCCAGGAAAAGTCCTCTATACTAGTCAATTGGAAACTTAATGTATGGGCAATCACATAATCCCAGGTTTGTTCAGGTTCACACAAAATGTCATAGAAGGCAGGGCTACTGTCATGATGTCACTAAATTCAACACGCCCTACAGCCTTGAGGCAACTGCTGCATCATGTTCCCCAAACTAGTAATACTGTACAGTTCGTCCCCGAGTTACGTACATCCGACTTACGTACAAACGGCCGATACGTACATCGTTTCTGAAGTCTTTAATTGCAAAAATATTGTCTTAAAAGGGCGAGCAATTTTTAAATTTGGCGGGCGAGCCAGCCGCACCGCGCCGCCACTATCACTGACCATGCAGACGACACGCTAGACGCACCAAAACAACAAGTGTGGTCATTGTGCATACAGTACTTCTCCTGTGAATTTCTGCCCTATTTTGTACACTTTACTCTGTGTGCAATGACTGGTGTAAAGCGTAAGAGTGGTGAAGCCAGTGGGAGTGCTACGAAACGTCAAGCAATCTCACTAGAGGTAAAAATGGACATAATAAAACTGCTTGAAAGTGGTGAAAAGTTGACCAATGTTGCCCGCAAATTTAACCTGAGTCGGTCAACTGTTAATACAATTGATAAGGGCAAAGAAAAGATCAAGGAACATGTGAAATCTGCAGTGCCAATGCAATCTACGATTATAACTAAAAGAAGAGGGAAGGTTCTGGAAGAAATGGAAAAATATCTTGCGATGTGGATCGAGGACTGCACACAAAAACGTAAGCCTCTGTGTCTCAGTATGATTCAGGAGAAAGCCCTAAGTCTTTTCAACGACCTAAAGAAAGATCACCCTGATGATACTGTGACATTCAATGCTAGCCATGGGTGGTTTAACCGATTCAAGGTGCGAAATAAGCTGCATTTGATAAGTTGTATTAATTACCACCAGATAACATTATAGGGTTGGGGGATTTTCGAGTTACGTACATTTCGAGTTAAGTACAACCTTTTGGTCCCCATTATGTACGTAACTTGGGGACTTACTGTACTGTACACATATATCTTACTTGAACAGAATAAATTCAGTCAGCCTTGAGATAACATTAAGAAACCAACTAGAAAAAATTATATACCCGGTATCCAGAAACCAATAGAAAAAAATCTTACACAGGATAAATAATTTCAATGCATATTTAACTAAATACTGTAATGACAATGATCAGAAAATAATTGTCTAACTTACCGTTTTTGTCTATTGTATCAATTTGCAACAGTGTAGCTATGACTTCAAAGAATGGAAGTCTTTTAAGTTTAACATTGTATGTTATACTATTATTGGGCTGCAAAGGTTCATTGACTACATGATTATGAAAGTGCGGTGCTCTGCTAGAATCATAATCCCTTAAGGGACGCCTTCTGTAGGGACAATGGGAACTAGTTGTCCCCGGCCATTGGACTGGTGCACAACTAAAACTTCTGAAGTTATTTGCTGCTCTGCGTCTTGGTGACATCCGAAAATTATATTGCTGAGCTGGAGGCCTACTTTGGTAATTCTGATTACGAAAGTAAACCTCCATATTCGTATAAGAAACAAGGGGAATAAACCCATCTTGATTATTTGTTGTCGTGTGATACTGCTGTGCAAAATTTCCAGGAACTCGAGGATTCCTTCCACTTGATGGTAGCCAATATTGTGACATAATCTGTGGATAAGAAAGTTATACAGTAGTTGTGGTATGAATAACATAGTCTACATATTTGGCTTCACTTTCTCTTTAAAATATCTATTCTTCAAAGTAAACTTACAAAATTGTCTTTTAAGTTCAATTTGGAGAATTAGTCTCTCCAAATTGGGAGGAGGAATTCCACACTTCATATTTGGGTTATTCTTAATTGAAGATTTTTTTTTCTCGAGATTTTTTGTTACACAGCTGGTTAACCAGGTTTCCTCTCCTTGACCATTACTAAAACGAATTGTCTTTGTGGCTGTAATATGTGGCTACCTAGCCCACAGGTTGTTGTGTGGCCATTGTGGAAGAAAAAAGGAGTACATCATGGAATTGCACGAAATTTTCAGATGTTTGAATGATACCGAGTAATAAAATCTAAGCGACAACATTGTAGTAATTGTCATTATTTCTTTCTAGCATATCCTTCAATTATAAATTACTTGTCAGTGGGTAGGGCATGAAAGATAATGAAAATAATGGGGTAAAAAACACTGCGAACACTGATCATACGGCAGTAAATTCACATCTTTACGTACTATATAATTGAAGAAATAACTACTGACCATAATTATGGTGCCATTGGATCTCCTGTCATCTGCTATAGGGGAGCATCAGCAGTTTTTGTCTACATGTCAAGAAATAAACGGCGAACTCATTAGGCGTTTATTACGATTAAATGGGACAGATTTCGTTCATTTTTTCAAGAGATGTTGTTTGGATGATAATTAACAAATTTAAATGACAATGTACAGGTTAGGAAGTTAGGTGAGGTTGGGTAGATAAGGTAAGGTTAAGTCAGGTTCTAATAGGTTCTGTGCATTCTAGATTCCATTTTTGTGTTCAATTCCATAACTTATTTCTGATTAAAATGGTCTCCTCCACCTTTACCTTTCATTTTACAGTTCTTTGTTTTTGACAGGTTGAGTTAGTTTCACCCACTGTAAAACATGCCATTTTAATTTAAAATGGTAAATGAAATCGATTCTGTTCTCTAAGAATGCAATATCTAGGCCACACAGCCTGTGAGCCTGGTAGCCACAATATTATAGCAACGGACCCATCTCCTTACTATTATTTTTCTGCTTTGGATATTTGTCTGGTAATCAATTAAGTAGGTTTTTTAGACTAACTCCAGAAGGAGTCAATAGAATTGGACGAAACTTTGCTTTATTTACAATCTATTAAATGGACAAGTGGAAATAAGAATCCGTTCAGTGTCATTAGGCATGTTTTAAAAGGTGTTCTGGTAAGTTAGGTAGGCTAATTTATGTTAGGTTGGTTAGGTTAGGTAGGTTAATTTAGGTTAGGTCAAGTTCTAATAGGTTCTGCACATTCTCATTTCCATTTACATATTTAGTAGTGTCAATAACGTTTCCACAAAGTTTCGTCCAGTTCTATCAACTACTTCTGGTGTTAGTCTGAAAAAAAAAATCTAACTGATAACTGGACAAATCTCCACAGCCTTTTCTCAAAGTTGCTGGTCAAACTGCACCTGTTCCAGAGTATTACTAAACCCAGAATAAGGTAAAATTTTAGTTAAGGTCATCCTTGTATTTAGATATCCAAACTATGCACCTAACCTAGCCACAGAACCCATCGACTATATCTAATCTAACCTAACTGGGAGGGCTTTGGCCCCTCCCAGACCCCTCCTTTCTGGGAGGTGGGCTTAAATTCCTAAGATTCCCCAGATGATCAAAACTAAAATAATGCCCAAAATAATTCTGGACAAGATTAAAAAAAAAAAAAAAAATGCTCATCAGCCTCTTTCCTGTCATGGCCAACTCTGGTTGTGGAGGATATTTTGTTAACAAGGTTCGCTACAGTAATTATGTACATTCAGGCCGAGAGCATAACCACTCCTCTACCAATTTCTTTTATAACATGACTAATTAGCACAATGTCTAGTAAAGGTTCATTTTAACGTCATCTTTGCTTTTTACAGAAATATATTTGGTATTTTTGCATTAGTGCACACAACTTTCCGACACCAAATCTTTTATCAAATTCGAAAGACATCTAATTTTAAGATAATTTTCTTCTATTACATTACCGTCTCAAACGTATAATAACGGAGATAGCGCACTCCAGATATTTCTTTATTTTCTTCCATTAATCTTCCGCCTTTATTGCCTACCCGACCTCCCACTCAGCGTGTTTCCTTCATAAATCGCAATACGCATGCATTCCCGTACACGTCACACGGCCAATCAAAAGGTTTTTTGCCACCAATTAAAATTAATTGTGGTTTAATTTGCAGTATTCGATTGTGATTTTTGGTCTCTCATATTTCAAAATTCAAATTAATTTCCGACCATGGAAGTCTGCGATGGGTGTCACTTCAATTATATGGAGTTGATTGCGCAGTTTTGGGAAAAAAAACGAACAAGCTATAGCATTTTTTAGAACTCATGGTGTTCTCCTGACGTTAGTAGTGTCCTAAATCCAAGAATGAGTGTAAATATCGTCAAGACCAACATAGTTATCATTGTAGTAACTCAGACACCTGTACTGATCTCAGAATCCGATGACGAACCAGAACCAGACTAATATGGTAAGAAATAAGTGATTCCATCATATGGTGAGAGTTAGGTTAGGTTAGGTCATCCAAAAAAGGTTAGGTTTATATGTTTTTCTAGTGTTTTTTTTTGTGTGTGTGTTTTGTATTTGCTTGGCCATGATTTTTGTCGGAAAACGCCCCACCGAAAACACCTGATAACTAAAAATCAGGCAATGTCCGGCGGAAATCAAGGACAGAACCAATCAAAACACACAAAAATACACTAGTAAAACATAGTTTTGCCTTTCTAACAGTTGTGTGAACTAGTGCAGATTTACCATATACTTTTCTGGCGAGTTTTGGTGTGCTTAATTTAAATCTTGAACTTCATTTTCCTTGGGAAATCTCACTTTTTGAGAAAATGTCAGAGATATATATAGAACTAACCGACCAAAGAAACCTACCTAACTTCCTCCCCTGGGCCCCCCGCCATATTAAACATAAAGTACTATTTGTTACCAATGAAAGCAACTTTGTTGAAGCATCATGGTTTAATTTTACCTTTTTAATGGACGTGAGAGTACTGTACACTGGGACCGAGGAGGAATATTTAAGGTAAATAATTCAACTTTCGACATTACCTCTAAAATAATAACAAGCCAAAAATGTTAAAGGTAACGTAACCTATAACTAAAGTCCAAATAACAAAACATTAATCTTTCTATAGAAACTGGCGGGGCAGTCAAAACGATTCTTAACCCAATGTCTCATCAAATCTGGTACAAAACTGGTATAGAAAATATAAATTAGTGATTACGAACCTTTAACAGCTTAACAGGCACTATTTGTTACTTGATTCACAGGATGATCATATTCATAAGTCGAGTTAGAGCTAAAGCATTTGTCACTGGTAAGACCATCTGACTCCTTCTCTTTTGGTCGTTGTTGATTGGTGGAGGAGCCTTAAGGGATACTGTGTATAAATGTTTATAAAACATTTATCAGATACAAAATCATACAGGCAATCGTTGTCGCCTTCTAACAAGGTTATTGTTACCATTTTTTTATTTTTTTTATTTTAAGGAGTGCTTACGGTTAAAAAAAGATCAGTAAGCTTGAAAAAATTAAGTAGGAAAAGCGTGTTTGGCACTCGGACCTTCGTTGTTGAGCCGCAGAAATTGGACAGTGATTACATAAGATCATCAAGATCGTCTTAGTGATGTGAAAGTGTAAATCGATGTAGGATTTTTAATGCTAGATGCGATTGTATTTTTGAAAACTCAATCTCCACCGAGTTGGAGGTACAGCCAGGTTAATTGGCATTGTGGGGTTCAGGATGTTTGGTTCACACTCAGGATGGGTTGGAGAAAGGAAACTCACAATGTGCTCTCTGTATACATGTTGTATTGGATGTACAATGCAGCTTGGTGCTGGGAAGGCAGCGTGGTTACAAGCGTGATGTAGAGAGAGCTGGTTGGTGAGGGTGCTCAGAGGAAGACAGCTTGTGGGTCGCCATGCTCGCAGGCGGGAGCGAGGACCGCCAGGCAGCGGAGGAGGAGGAGGTGTTGCTGGCTGCGGCTGTAGGTAGAGAGCGATCACCACGAGGTCAGGTCTTAAATAGCGGGGGTAGGCGTGGCTTAGCAGTTGACCCCCGCTCCGTGGTGTATGGCGGCGCTGGTTGACCTAGACCACGAGGCATACACTGGGGAATTGGTGGGGTCGGCTAGGCAGCGACAAACAGCGTTTGTAGGGGAGAATTCCACTACAAGGTCTTGACCATGCTATGGAATTTTAATCGTCGGCTTAATATTAATAATAATAATGATCTTTATTATTACTGCGATAATTGCTTCTAATCTGTGTCTTGGTAGCAGGGCTTTAGCGTCAAGGTCCCTTTAAAAGCACCACAGGCTTGCTGCTTGCGTCTAGGCCCCTTATCTGTGGAATGCTCTGCTTTCTTCTTTTTCCATACTCTTACAATCTGCTTCACTTCAAAAACCTGGTTTTCCGGCATCTTCGTGGTGTAGCTTAATACATTTTTTTCTCTTGTATCTTTAATTTCGTTTTATTCTTATTTTTTCGCCCCCTAGGCCCCGTTGTGGGTAGATGACCTGTGCCCGGGTGGGCTACTCCCCGTAAAAAAAAAAATGGACCTGGCGAACGTCCACCCCATAAAGGGTCACAGCTCAAGGTTGAAAAAGCCACAAGTAGGATTGTAGATTCCTTCCATATGTATTTATGCAATGGATGCCAAGAATAAATACGTATACGGATTATGACAGGAGTCTACGCTAAAGACAAGATCGTTCTCTAGATATCGACACGTTTTCTATGATGGAGTTTATGCCGCAAATAGTTAAAACAGTTAATGTAAAATTAAAGTAAAATTAAACTCGTTTTCTTAAGCACTATGTACGTTTTCTATGGAATGGGATCTTTTAGAGAGATGGCGTGACAGTCAGGGGCCGAACAATGTTAATTGAATGATGTACTAGTTCCTCTATATTTAATCTATATACTGTACAGTGTACAGCTTCCTTGCCGTATGCTTCCACAAGACGGAAGCTTGTGCCTCGACCAAATATTCCCAGACCCAATTTTTATTAACCTTTATTTAGGGGGGTAATTTTAATTAGATGTGATGGAGGTAAATTGTGACAGTAATAAGAACTGTTTATTTTGAGCTACTGGTCTGTCATATTCAGATAAATTATTATGAAAACAGACTAAAAATCGGCTATCTTGTTATGGATCCCACAAAATAATTTAAACCAAAAACATATGAGATTTGTGCGTTTGGCCATTTTATATGCTAAGAAAAATTCTTAATTAGGAGTTGGGGGTGTTCCATTATCCTGCTGTAATTCCAATCTAAATGGGACTTAGCAAAGTTACCTTGGTACGGGCCTTAAATATTTATGTAAGAGATATAGCTTATTTTCTTTAAGATTTTAACCTGTAATTCCACTGTACTTCAACCAAGGTACCTGAAGTTCAGTCTAAACGTGTCCTGCAGTAGTATTAACACAACTTAATATTATGAGCGACAAGAAAAAACGAAGCACAGGGTTCCGACTCTTGTAAATGTTGTCCTATTTAATTTAGCATTGTATAATTTTGTTAATGCGATAGTTTATTAGCATTACGATTTTTCTCATGTGTTTGTTATTATTTATAGGAAGGTCTTGGAGAGCCGAAAAAGGACAGCAATGGAATTAAGTCAAAGTAACACTGTTAAAAAGTAAGGAATGGGCCTAAAAGTCAGAGTTATGCCAACTAGGATCTTGAATTTTAGATTCAGATTTGTTTGGAATATTTACAGTACATGTCCCAGACATATCCAAGTCTTTTATAGTACGGTACATGCGTTGGATCAACGTGTCAGGGACATAACCTACCGCCCAAGCGGCTAACGAGCCTATCAGTGGCCAAGAAAATAAAAGTAAAAGTAAAGGGTACTGCTCAAAATTGGTATAACATCATCATCTCTCTCTCTCTCTCTCTAGTCCTTGTGGCGTGGTGGTAGCCACTATTCAGACGCAGAGGTCCAGGACTCGATTCCCTACTATAGTGAGATATTGGTTGTGTTATACTGCCAGATTCTGGGGTGTTTTTACTGTATTCGCGAACTGTTAAGACGATAGCAAATGTAGGTACACTACTGCGTTAGTGCTTTGGCTTATTATTCCGCATAATATGAATCATTGGGAGGAGAAGGCTATGTACTGCGCACATCATTGTCATCCTTAAAATCTCTTTAATTCATATAATCCACCGCGCTTGTAGTCTCAGAAAACGGGAAACATTGGTAAAGGATAACTTACCTATTGTATGTTTTATACGAATTGTACCAAGGTACGGTTATATAATATTAAGTGTATGTGCTCATAGCATTAAGGATAACTAGGCGTATCTATAGGGTGATTGGGAAGGTCCAATTGATACTGACTTGTGTACTATAAAGGATAAGGGTAGATCGTGTTTGAAGGTCATACTATTTACGTCTGTGAACGATTAGTGAACATGTAGTGGATTTCTCCCCTACAAACGCTGTTTGTCGCTGAGTAGCCGACCCACCAATTCCCCAGTGTATGCCTCGTGGTCTAGGTCAACCAGCGCCGCCCACGGAGCGGGGGTCAACTACTAAGCCACGCCAACCCCCGCTATTTAAGACCTGACCTCGTGGTGATCTCTTCTTTTTCTACCTACACCAACCAGCCAGCAACACCTCCTCCTCCTCCGCCTGCCTGGCGGTCCTCGCTCCCGCCGGCGAGCATGGCGACCCACAAGCTGGTCCTCCTCTGAGCATCCTCACCAACCAGCTCTTTCTACATCACGCTTGTAACCATGCTGCCTTCCCAGCACCAAGCTGCATTGTACATCCAATACAACATGTATACAGAGAGCACATTGTGAGTTTCCTTTCTCCAACCCATCCTGAGTGTGAACCAAACATCCCAAAAACCCCACAAACATAGCGACCGCAGGTATCAGATGAAAATATAATAGAACAATGATCTGGAAAAATGATGAATGTATCAGACCTATGTGAAGTGTTGGAAGTGATCCAGAAACTATACTTCAAAGAAAATATATTGTATGCCTCGGTGTGAGCTTAATATGCCTCGTTATCTCATGCGACAAATAACAACGAACAATGCAATGATTAGCTGATAGCGGTGAAACGATAAGTATTAACTACGCATTAACTTCTAAACACAGATAAATACGTATTAATAACAGTACACGGATAACTGCGTATGAATAACGAATTACGGATACTTACAGTCGGGAAAATAACTACTCACTGACAACTTGACGTGTTGTGCAGAAAGCCTTGGGCGTGTGAATCACCTTGCAGTCCTTCGTTACATTGCAGTTAAATATTTGACGAACGAACGAATGATTCACTTCCTGCTTTTGTGGTTCAGTAGAGAAGAAAACTTCGCTTCCAATATTACGATCATAATCAAAGTAAATTTTGAAATATGAATACAAATACAGATTTAGCGTCAAAGTACAAGTCGAGTTAGTGCCCTGCAGCGGTTATTGGTTCTAATAAAGGTGACGGGCTTGGTAGATAACTTGCCTAACCGGTATTTGTTTTTTTTTATCTACGGTTTACGTGGGGTTTCTTGACAGAGAAAGAAAACTAAAACATTAACTAAATTAAGACAAACAGCTCAGATCTTATTCCTGTTGTATAATAATATAATCTTTAACTTTCTTTAATTTATCTACTTTGTAAGTTATCTACCAATATTTGTATATCTATTTATTTCTTAATTTAGTGTTGGTTATTTCCTTTTAGGTGGCACGTCATGGGAGGGCATGTCAGCGTGATCGAGTTGGTATATACAGTACTGTATATACAGGGTGTTTCGGAAATACGTTTCATATATTCCTGAGCTACATACGGATAAATGACTCCATGACTATAGTACTAATACTCCATAGTTTCGGAGTTATACCACAAAATTGGATAGAGAAGGACTATAACAAGTCTATGGACATAAAACTAAATATCAAGTCACTATTTAAAGTAAGTGGTAAAAGTCGAGTGACAATCTACAGTACTCGTTGAAATTGTTGCCGCGCTCCTGTTTAAGATATTAAAATTATGAGCGGACTTTATACAATATGATAACTTAATAGTAGTGGGCCATTTAAACTAAGAAATATGTACATACGATACATATAATTATTGCAGTTCAATTGTAACAAAATCATGAAAAATATCATAAGGACAGACAAACATTTTTGCTTGAAGACGTTAAAATTATGTATTGTATATTTCATATAATAGAGTATAAACTTAAATAATTCACTGGTGAAGATCTTAAAACTTAAAAGTGAGTTAGTTAAGCTGTGAGTAAAATAGGTTTGTTAGTAATATAACCAAGTGACTAGTGGGCCAGTAGAATAA
The DNA here is from genome assembly GCA_958450375.1 of Homarus gammarus. Lineage (NCBI taxonomy): Eukaryota > Metazoa > Arthropoda > Malacostraca > Decapoda > Nephropidae > Homarus > Homarus gammarus. The sequence continues at coordinate 1,770,589 of CAUDMG010002163.1, read as the reverse complement.
AACTAATGGGCCAAATTCAAGGGGAACTGTGCCAAATGACTTGCAGTATACGTATACATGTTAACAAAAAAGTCCCCGGGAAACAGAAACTTAAACAATGAGAGGAAATGGTGAGGAGAATGATACAAGAGGTGTATAGAAAATGACAACGACGATAAAGGAGGGAAACAGGGAATATAAACGCCCCCCCCCCCCCCACACACACACGCACACACACACACACTTTTATTTCCACAACTGTTGACTCTATACAAAGTGAATCCCTCATCACTACAAAGATTACAGCACTTCATAATTATCAAATCATTAGTGTGATAAAGTAATCTTGCTGACCTCGACATTCCTCTTCATCAGTACCAAGCAACAGGTTTTTTTTATGTTCACCTTTCACTCTTTCTTGTTTTCCTCTCATAGGGGTGACGGAGGACGTGGGGTGACGGAGGACGTGGGGGTGACGGAGGACTTGGGATGACTGAGGTACGTGAGGTGATGGAGGACGTGGGGTGATGGAGGACGTAGGGTGACGGAGGACGTTGGGGTGATGGAGGACGTGGGGTGACGGAGGACGTGGGGTGACGGAGGACGTGAAGTGATGGAGGACGTGGGGTGACGGAGGACGTGAAGTGACGGAGGACGTGGGGTGATGGAGGACGTGGGGTGACGGAGGACGTGGGGTGATGGAGGACGTGGGGTGACGGAGGTACGTGGGGTGACGGAGGACGTGGGGTGATGGAGGACGTGGGGTGACGGAGGACGTGGGGTGATGGAGGACGTGGGGTGACGGAGGACGTGGGGTGATGGAGGACGTGGGGTGATGGGGGTGATGGAGGACGTTGGGTGACTGAGGTACGTGGGGTGACGGAGGTAGTGGGCGTGACGGAGGTAGTGGGCGTGACGGAGGTAGTGGGGTGACGGAAGTTATGGGGTGAATGGTGGAGTTGAAAAGGGTGAGAGAAAGACAGAGATGTGAGGGATTTGGAATTTCTGAACAAGTGTGTGTGTGTGTGTGTAAGGTGCAGACTGCTGATAATACAACACCACATAAACTAATATGTTTATGTCTGTAACTTGTCAGGAAATAGCTACTACACCTTGCCTCAGCTGCCCTACCCAGATACAACCAATGTCACCTTTCAACTGGATATGTTTACTAGAAAAAAGGAGTTTATAAAATGCGAAAGAAAGAAAGAGATAAAGAGAGAGGAAGACAACAACATTCACATGCTCATAGAAACACACAAAGGAGAGACAGATTGCGTCATCACCAGAGGTATTACATCAGGCAAGCTATAAAATCAGGGCGTGACGCTCAGTAGACCAAGTTAGTGATAATTTTGGGAGATAGGGAAGCTGAGGAAGTTGTCTTGTTCAGAAAATATGAGTATATCCAGTACAAGTGAGTTTGGTAGGTAACATTATGGTGCCCTGGTGGCATCAATTTGATCTGGTAAAATCTGCCACCTCACTAAATATTCCTTTGTATTTTATAATCATATGCGGAAAAAAATCAATAACAATTTATATAAATCTTAATGTTGCAATCATAATATTACGTTTTTTGGTTCCTTTGTGATGTACTTGAAGATGGAGACACTAGTGTGTTCCCTGATGATGTATAACCTATATTCAAACTAAATTTGTTAAATATACCACGTAATTTATGAGTCAACCCGTCTATCACGTGTGCCTGGGGTCACATATCACACACAGGTTGAGATAGGTTTTTACAACAGCCTGTGTTGATACGGTTATACTACTGGTACTGGTTCACACAGGATATGGTTATACCATTAAGTTATACTACTGGTACTGGTTCACACAGGATATTTATCACATATTTCCTCCTTAAAGAGGACTTGCATTCAGGACCAGTGAACTGTCAATCCAGTATGATAACCATTTTGTCGCCGTACGCAAAGATGTTATACATTATTGCAAGTACACCTTTATTGAACTTTATTTGCCATTTAAAAAAAATAAGTAATGGAAAACTTAAAGCCCAGTGTAAATATGCTCACCTTGAAGACGTTAGTGTTAAAATACTCTATTGTTGGGACGTGATATATCACGACTAGTGTCGAGAACAAACCCGCGCGGCAACGGTGCGCCTCAGAGGTTACCAGAGAAGGTGACGCAGCAGTCTCCCAAGCCTATCTCACGTACCCACGACGAGCACCTTTCTCCTTACCGCCACCCGTGTTTCTCATCTAATTACAGTACACACTGAACTTTCTGAGTGGTTTAATTTGACGTCTCTTACTCATCACCGGCAGTGTTCCTCATTCAAAAATTCTTCTGTTCTTGTCATAAATATGTTAGGAGCATACATAGTTACATACCCATGTCCATCCGTGCATCACACTTTTTTAAACTAAAGAATCGACTAATGGAATCAAGTGTGAGATTTAGCTTCACATCAGTGATTTTCAGACTACGCTATATAATCTCCATGTGCCATGGGTATTTTCCTTATAAATTGCCCATTCTCATTTAAGAAATTATGGCAATGATATAAATTATTTCGGACCATTAAGTTTTGAATAGGATGACAGATAGAAATTAAATTTGCTAAATAAACCTTTTCTTATAATCTGGTAGCTTTCTGGATAACAAGGGTCTTAATAAGGTACAGTAACAAAAAATAGAATGACCGCGAGAACGGCTAGTGGGCTCATAAATAGTGGAAATTATGAAACAAAGGGACAGCCGACACAAAATGTAGAGACCATTGTTCAAGTCACCACTAATTGTTGCCTCTCGTGATTCGTGAAACGTGTATGACTTATATTTAATTTATTTCTATATAATATCATTTTTTATATAATTTCTTCCAGCCTATTAAGTTATTCTTTTCTATATTGTTGTTAGTATTTGTTTCTAGAATTATTTTTTCTCCATATAGTACTGCATGATGTTTCGGAAGTACGTTTCATTAATACTTGGGGTGTATTCCTGAGACATACATAAGGTTAATGATTTCAATGACCATATTGTCAATACCTCATAGTTTCTGAGTTGAACCACAAAGGGTAGGGGAGGACTGCAACAAGCCTATGGACATAAAACAAAATATCAATCCTTATTTAAAGTAAGTGGTAACACTCGCGTGGGTAGTTTGGTGATATCATGAGGAAGGGGTGGGAAGGAAAGGAGAGGAGGGGGAAATACTGAGGTGGTAAGTTTAAATTAAGTTGGCAGACTACTTCCTCCCCTGCAGGGGGCGAGCACACGTACACCTGGACATGGAGGAGCATTCATTCGGCGAATTTGAGGATATGTGTCTAATATACTATAGGACTAGGCGTGTGTGTGTCTGTTCTGGGCAGCCGAAACGGCACAATCGTTTTTCATCAAACTTGGTGGAAAAATCGCAAAAAAATCGTAGAGTGGAACAAACCTGGTCCCATGTCGATGGTTTCTTTAGGAAGGCATTAATTAACAATTTTATTTACGATGGAAAACGATGCAAGTCTACGGACTTGGCGCACCCTAATTAACCATGCAAGTCTACGGACTTGGCTCACCCTCATTCGCTGTGCGCTGTCACGAGCGTTCAAACTCTCACAAGGGCACGAACGTGCCCGCGATCACTTGTCTCACACTATAGGTGTAGCTGGAGGAAATGTAGAGGAGGCTGTACAGGGATCGTTATCCAGACCGTGGGGCACCTTCACGCCCAATGTTTCTCGCCGTTCATCGGCGGTTATGAGACACTGGTACCTTTCGACCAAGTGCAGTTGCAATTGACAGAGGGAGACCACAAGACCGGCACATACTCAACGCAAAGGAGCAGACACTGTACTGCGTATCTTCGAAGACGATCCTGGGACAAGTGTTCGAAAATCGCCGTTTTTGTTCGGGCGACAAAAGGTCAGAACTTGATTGCATAGACAGTTAAGCACACTACAGAAGTTTTTGTCACTGTACAGTAGAGACAGATTAAAGAATTTGAATTTGCATTCTTTTGAGAGACGTAGGGTGATGGGCGATATAATCAAAGGGTATAAATGAAAGTCATAGTTAAATAAAGGTGATTATAACACGAGTATGTGAACTATTTAGCCAGGAACGAACGCATAGCAATGGTTTTGAAATTGACCAATTTTGATGTAGGCATGAGATTGATAAACATTGGTTAGGGAATAGAGTTGTGGATGAGCACTAATCCAGCCAGAAGAGATCCCGTCAAACTGTTGTCCATTTCTCGCAACAGCCGAAATCCTGGCAAAGGGCCAGCAAAACTGGCATCATGTTTGGGGGAGAGTGTTCAGTGTGCCACCACCTTTAGCTGCAGTGCCATGACGCCATGGCGTCACGGATTGGTGACGTCACAGGCTCGTCACAGCTGTACAATACAGTACAGTACTTCATTGTATTGTATTCTAATTTAAAAACATCTTTGTTACTGGGATTTCCTTACTTATAGCAGTATATCTTTAAAAGATGTGATTATATACTAAGATCTGAGAAGTTTTTGTGTCCAAGTGACAATACAGGTATTTAATTATGCACGACTTGGCCCTCGCCTTAGGCGTCGCACTAGTTGCCTCAAAGAAATTCACTCACTTTTTATTTTCAGTTTGTTCCATAGCACTTACCGGTATTACTATGAGCGGTCTCAAATATTTCCTCATCACATTTTCTATTCTTCCTATTAGAAGTTAAACAGGCATACTTTCTGTTGTAAACCAAACAATGCCTCGCTCCTACATAAGGTTGACTTCTTTTAACTGCAACTTTCAACAAAACGCGACACCGAATTGACGCATTCGCTTTGTCAGGACAATAATGATGATTTTGTGAAATCTCTGTCCAATTTCTGTCACCCAGTAAACCAACACCTTTTTTACAGATACCCCAACCTGGAAACGCCCGACACAGCCTTAAAATACAATAAAGCTGAAAATAGGATGAATAGCCGTCGCCTGTTGTCCTGGTGACGCCTCTTGAACAACATTAGGGCAGTATTTGATTTAGAGGAGATAGTGATATTTATGTCCTTGGGTTGTGGTTGAGCAGAAAACCTAAATGTGAAATAAAAACGTTGACGGGTTTTCAGATGCTAAATGACGTACCAGTCACATTGTATATATATGGCTGAGAACCTGGAGGTGCGGCTAGTCCTCCAAGAGGGAGATGGAGGTTGTCGCTCCTGGGAACTATGGAAGACAGTGGTACTCAATATGAGGGTGCACCAGCTCTGTGTGTAGAGGATGTAATATATTTATCTTTTCTTGAGAAGACCCAGAAGATAGCCTGTACAGTATATGATCACCCCATTGTACTTGATAATCTTGTCCAGGACTATTCTGAAGCCCAGTTCTATTCTTGCTTCCACGGCTTCAGCTGGTAGACAGTTCCATTGGTCTACCACACTCTACGTTAACTATACAGTACTTTACCTTATCCTCTTCGCCACTAATCGGCCTGTTAGTCTCTTGGCGGTCTGTCACTGTTACGCAATGTTGATAAGTACGGGACATTCACAGGCTAAAGAATGTGTCTGAACCTGCGTCAGTGTTGGTCAAGTCTGGCTTCGAATGCGCTCACACTCAGTGCCGTCACAACATTCTCTGGCAGATTATTCCAAGAGTTCACGACTCTAGCTCAAAAAAAGTTTGCCCTCATAATTTACTGAACTTGTGGCTTCTTCAATCTGAGGCTGTGACCTTAAGTGGGACGGGCAGCCGCTAGTTCAAGGTATGAACACTCGACTGAGTATTGTCCCCTGATGTGTTTATGACCTCTATTGAAGAATTACTTGATATTATTGGATTTCTCAGTGTCTGTAACATGAGCTTCTATGCGTCGACGAAAGGATATTATAGGCTATAGATATTTGAGCCGTAAGTTGAGGAAGATGCGAGTGATTTTGGGTTGCTGGGTGACCCAGTCTAGGTCACACGCCAAGATCATTATTGTACATGCTGATAGGTTGCCCAGGAATTTCGCTGTCATGTCTGAAAACTGTTAATCAGCTTTAAGAAAGAACATTTATGAAAAAATCTACCGCTTGTTTTATTTTTATAATTTCCACCACTTATCAGCTTAGTTGACGCAGAATAACAACTTCTCCTCGAGGTCCAGGAAAGAAAAACTTTAAAATAGAGAGAAATTACAAAAAAAAAAAAAAAAAAAAAAAAAAACATATAAAGAGTAATTTTGCACACGGAATAATAAGTCCTGCTTTAAACACAAAATAAACAAGCAAATATGGTTGACTATTTAGTTGTCAAGTTGGGGGCTGTTTTGACAGTACAATAGTGTGGGAGGTTATGTTATCTGGTGATAGTTTGTTTGTGGTTATCGGTTCATAGATGAATCACTGCCAAGTTTTACTCTCGATGGTTATTTATAACTAATGAAGACTAAACTGACCGTAAAAATATTGACGCTGAAAATTGATATACAGTTACCATTAATATGGGAGTCACGGAATTAGCCTGCAATATTTACACGAGCAGGAACAAAACAAAAAAACAAATTAATAGTAATCTTATTTATTTTATTGTGTGTATCGTTCTCTCGGGAGTCTAACTTGTTAATATAAGACGTGAAACGTTTTTTTTTTCACTTGGTGCGTGTATTGTGCAGGTGGAGTGGTAGTGACAGTAGCGCAAGATGCCCTGTGCAACACCTGCATAACAGTACAAAAACATTGAAGGTGGGGGAAAGAGGACAAGGTCAATTCATTGTTACATTTGACTATGTAGATTAACAAAAACCCAAATCTTGAACCTGTGTCGGATATACTGTAAGTGATGGAGATGTGGAAGGTGAACTCAGAGAAGTCAACTATGTAGAATGATCTTTAACTCTCGGAAAAAATTCCAATAAATGGGCAGGAGCAAGATGAAATCTACAATTGGCGGGAAATCCCGGCGGGGAGCCCCGAGAAAGAGGGAGAGAGAGGCGTTTCTGTTGAGCCACTCGCATGAAGCAGCGAGTTGGACCAGCAGTAGGAAAACAATGAAGAATTCTTTACTCGATATATTACGACACACAGCCCTGCAACCCACCATGACTTGGTGGTAAAGGCGTGACGAACACACACGGAGGTTAAGTTCCAATCAATCATATCAAAATTCATTTTTCTAGGAAGAACTCAAGTATTTGACGCTATTCTCAGGGCGAGGAAAAATTACCCAAGCAGAGAATACTCTCTCTAAGTGAAAGTCCCTGTTGTTGGGGGTGTAGAGAGTGAGGAACAATCGGTAATCATCATTGTAGTTTGTTACTCTTGCAACTAACGTTCATCCAGGAAAAACCAGGCAGCCACCCTCTTCACATGCACAACGCCATGGTGAAGGGTCTCCACTCCCATGCCCATTGTTCTCTCACATTTGTATGAAGGAATCTCACTGCTGTTCGATACCATTTTGGACATCATGGGACAGCTTAGCCAGCTTGTTATATGGGGTCTTGAATACCTGTTAATAAGTACAATTTAGTGTACGAACGTTTGAGGTTCCAGTCCTTGGGTCAGAAGGTTTCACCAGGAAGCACTGGTAACCAAACACGATGTTGACACGTCACCGGCGTATATATTTGCTTTTGTTGGGGAGTGGGGCTGAAGGCCAAACTTTATAATAATGTAATAGATGCCATCAGAGGTATCAGTGGTAATGATTCATTATACTGCGAGAAATTAGAGCAGAAGTTCTCTTTTTATGAGGTAGTAGACTCCACTATTTTATGAACAAAGAAAATGGTGGGGAAGCGTAGCAAGTTTAGGTGCATTGTCTCAAATAAATATTTATAATTCAGGTTTCTTCTGGATTTGACTCTCGCAGATAAAACACTTAGAAGCAGCTTATCCTCTTCCAAGGTAATTATCAAGTGCCCAAGTGACGCGACATTCTTCATCTGGAAAAAGAGGAGGGAAACAACGCCACTGTGGAAATAGTGTGGTGATGACGTGGAAACTTACCGGTGCTGCCACCTCCACATCAACTCATTTTCCTTCATAATCCTCACTGCGACCTTTACTTAAAAACAGACATTTACACAATATATGCAAGCGATAAAAATATCATTGCCAAAACGATATCGCAATATTAGGCAGTTTAATAGTGCGAAAACCCTGCACATAATTCTCGGATAATGTATTTCCGCGGCTTCATGCATCTGTTTGGACTCGGTAAGTTTTTCATACCCTGCTTGAAGATGCGTGCAGGCTCGCATTTAAAATAAAACATTATGGAGATATTTAAAAATAAAAGTCCCATATTTACTTTGTTTTAAAAGGCGGATGCGAGTCAAGAATGTACACAATTTTGTAAGGATAGTGGATGTGCTTACTCAAGTGACTACATGGAGGCGTCTCGGGCAGGCACGAGGCGGTTGGCTTGTCCTTGTGTGTTGAGACTCAGGACACACCCAACTAGCGAGGCCCACACTTGTTTTTATATGTGCTTGATTACTACACCTGACCACTCCATCTCAACCAGTATATACCGGGTTATTTCACTCACCCAGTACACCCAGCTACCCCTCTTAACCAGTACACCCAGCTACCCTTCTCAACCAGTACACCCAGCTACCCCTCTCAACCAGTACACCCAGCTACCCCTCTTAACGAGTACACCCAGTTACCCCTCTCAACCAGTACACCCAGCTACCCCTCTTAACGAGTACACCCAGCTACCCCTCTCAACCAGTACACCCAGCTATCCCACTCAACCAGTACACCCAACTAATACACTCAATTGTTACACCCACCCATCATACATAGTACACCCGGCCATCACTCGGTACACCAGATCAGCACAGAGAATCAGTATACTCAGAACACCTGGCCGGGAAACCAACGGTATATACAGCTATTGAAAAGTGAAAGTGTCCCCCATAAACCGGACGAACCGTGAAGGAAATTGCAGATTCAGCAAACTGTAGATTAAACCTTCAGTGCGGTTAATACTGTTCTTGATGCCCTTCAATTCCCAACCGTAAATTTAAGGACCTATGCACACTTTACAATTATGGGAAGTGTTGGTGTCACCGAGTGGGATTCAGGACAGGAAACAAGTGCTTTATCCCTACAGCTACCACACACTACATATATCCATTAGTGATTGCTATTTTATTCTATAGATTCTAGTACATTTACCGGGATAAATATATAACCCACTGGCTCCAGGAATACAAGGAGACCGTTATACAAGAATTATGCGGAGGTTGATAAAGTTAAGAAGAAATCTCAGAAATTCAAGAGATGGGTCACGACATATGGTGAGCAGGACAGGAGGATGTGGTCCAGGAACCAAGCAGAGTCAGAGTGAAGAAGGGCTCAACAAGTTTCAGAGGTGGATTGCAGGCGAGGTCAACTCAAACCCAAAGACTTTCTACCGTTACGCAAAATGGAAATTGAAAACACGTGTGGGTGAATAGGATCTGAGACTTGAATATGGTATTTACGCAGACTCAGATCAGTACAAAGAGGAGGCGTTAAACAAATTCTTTGCCTCGGTGTTTATAAGAGAGGATACGAACAATATCCCTGCATTTCAGGAAAGATGATTTGGCACAGCACTGACGCACATTATATTCTCAGAGGAGAGTATTGGAAACAAATTTTCAAAGCCAAAGGTTCATAAGAGCCCTGGCCCTGACATGGTGCATCACAGAGTGCTAAGAGAGTTGTGCAACGAGCTTGCTGAGCCCCTTAAAATCCTGTTCTGCAGAAGCATAGATGAGCAAAAGGTCCCCAGCAAAGTAAAAATGGCGTATGTGAGTCCTATATTCAAGCAGGGTGATCGCTACTCCACTAATAATTATAGACTAGTGAGTCTGACCAGCATAACGTGTAAGTACTAGAGAACATCATAAGAGGTGCCATGCAGGAACATCTACAACGAAAGAACCTAGTAAAGGAATGTCAGCACGGTTTTAAGCCGGCCCGCTCTTGCTTGACGTAATTACTGTCTTTAAGGTGCTGGAGCGTGGTGGCAATACCAACGCTATATATTTGGGCTTTGCACAGGCTTTCGACAGCATATCTCATGAAAGGTTGAAAATTAAACTGGAAGAGTACGTAATTCGGGGAAATGTCCTAGCGTGCAGGATCAGACTTTCTTCGTGACAGCAAGCAGTGTGGTGATTAATGGCACGAAATAATCGTGAGTACCTGTGACAAACAGAGTACCACAGTGGTAGTGGACTGCATTGGCCTGTTGTTGCTTGTTTGTTTCATAAACGACATGCCAGAAGCTATACACTCCTCCATGCAATTGTTCGCGGACGATGCCAAAGTATCCAGGGAAATTAATTAAGAACCAAATGGACTGTAAAACGCTTTAGAAAGATTTCTGTCAGATTCAGGAGTGGTCAAAGGAATGGCTGTTAAGATTCAACGTCACGAAATGCAAGAGGAGGCGCCTAGATCAGGGGTTCTCAACCAGGGGGGGAATTCCCCCAAGGGGGGGAATTCAGGTTTTCAGGGGGGGGGGGGGAAACTGATTCGGGAGCAAGAGATATGTTCGATGAGAAATCAGTCACAGAATTTTGGCCCTTGATGTGCGATTCCTACCCAAAAGTGACAGAAAGAGCTATCCGTGCATTGCTTCCGTTTGTGTCGACATATCTTTGTGAGTCAGGCTTTTCAACTCTGTTGCAAATTAAAACGAAGCAACGTAGTAGATTAGAGGTAGAAAATGACCTGCGTTGTGCCCTTTCAAGCACTCCTCCGCGTATCCCAGAATTGGCGAAGAAAAAACAATCACAGGTTTCTCATTGACTGTAATCTTCATCTGAATAAAATTAATTACAAATTTACAATATCCGGGTATTCTATTGAACTTTTTGTTTATTGCATTATGCTTCAGTTTGGTCTGTTAAGTAATTCATTATAAATAAAAAAAACTATTTTACTTTTATTCAAGTTTTATAAATCCATCAACATTTTCAATTGGCATTTAATTTGTAAAACTCCACTATAAAAATAATCCATGTAAAATTGTAAATGTATATGTACTAATATGGAAAAAATAAAGGATTTTCAGTATTATATGCATATTATTTGGAATGCACTTTTTGAGGCAGACAATCTTGGAAAGGAGGGGGAATGACATTCTGACATGGTGAAAGGGGTGCATGGGGCAAACAAGGTTGAGAACCACTGGCCTAGATCATACCAACAGTAAGGAGGCGTATCACATGTCCCAACGGGAAGAAACAGCATTTAACGGAGACCAAATGTGAAAAGGACCTTCGAGTGTGTATGTTGACACCGAATTAAAGTTATCGGACCATTGAGACAAAGGTGAATCAAGCGTTTGGAGTACTGTCTGGTCCTTGAGATATCCTTGAGACTGTCAGTTGATTGAAAACGTCCATAGGAGGGCCACCTCAGGTACCCAGAGAGATTAAAACACCTGCAACTGCCTAGCTTATACTATAAGCGGCAAGAGGTGACTTAATATGGGTCTATAGACACCAGAGGACATTACTCAGTCGAGTGTCCATATCTAGAACTGGCGAACGCCCGCCCCACTAGGGTGACAAATAAAGTTTGAAGAAGCCACACGTTCAAAAAAATGTCAGGGCAATGTTTTTCGGAGTGAGGGTTGTGAATTCTTGGAACAATCTGCCAGAGAGTGTTGTGACAGTGCTGAGTGTGACCTCATTCAAGACCAGACTTGACCAACATTGGAGCAGGTACAGATACATTCTGAAACCAGTTCATGCCCAGTGCTTGCCAACAGTGCGTAACAAAGACGTAACCGACCGCCCAAGCGGCTACAAGGCCGATCAGTGGAGAAGAGGATAAAGTAAAGGCAACCAACTGATCTACTCTAACGTAGTGCCCTCAACAAGTGATGCCGACCATTATTACGCACGTAAGGGTTTGGCTGGTTCTTGTCTAGGGCACTCCTCACTCACACGCCTGTAAATGAACACCTAACTTGACAGGTGGGGATGTGCAAGAAGTTGAGGGCAGTTCCGGTCAAGCATTTTCTTGTGTACAGTATAAAGTTTTCTGTAACCACACTACCCCAAAAGGGCCGTAAGGCTTATGGGACACTTTTTTTCACTGTGCAAGTGTGCTCTGAATGGTGGCACTACCCTCTCGCTAATTAAGAACACTAGCCGTCCCCCAGTGTGTCATATAAAATTACCTTATTATGAGGTGAATTGTTTAAATTATAATTCTGCAGAAATCTTTTTCATTTAATCACACGCATTAACTTTTACTCTACACAATAGAGATCATCACACAATAAGATTTACTTGAAGTTTAATGTGTTCTGAACTTATGTCGAAGATGAACAATGCAGATCGAAAAAAGCTGGAAAGTAATTCGTTAAAAAAATGTAAGATGATGTGGTACCTGGTTAGTGACGTATAGGAAAACACCAAGAGAAGATACTGAAGAACTCGCTTGTCTGCATTTGGGTCCTGACACAGTATCCCCAAGAGGATACACTGTATACGTATGTACTGTGTAACTTTGATTGTCACAGTTTGCCCCCCTGACATGGGTAACCACCTCAACCTTGTCCTACTTAATCTAACCTAACCTAACCTCGACTGCCACGGTTTACCCTCTCTGACACGGGTAACACCTTCTGTAATCGATATGGCGATATCTCGGTCAGGGAAGATTTTTGTTTCTTACCCGGACCACCTGGGGGTCCGTGGTTAATAGTAATAACAGAGTGCACAGTCTTGAGACCCATCACCTATGTAAGATGTGTCAGGTCTCTAACTGCTTCCGTTTAGGGGAGATGACTGGAACAGATGGAACAGACCTGTTGACTGGTTAATCTGACCTGACGGCTTACGCCACCAGGGCCGGATTCAGGACTGGACAAAGTGGGCAGCTGCCCAGGGGCCTCCACAATCTGGCGGCCTCCACATATTACAATATTTTATTTATTTGTTTATTCATTTGGATAATTTTTATTTTCATTCTTTAAAATTTATGTTTATCTATTCCATCACGTCTCTAGTCATGTCTCACTTTTGTGTGTGTGTGTGTGTGTTGGGAATTTGTACACTATCAATAAATATGCAGTTAATTAAAAATTTCTCAATGTTCTAATTTCCTCAATATAACTGCATATCGCTTCAAAATTCTCCAAAGAAGTGTTCAAATTTCAAAATTTGAAACTCCCAGATGTTTAGGCTTGCTTCACTTTCCACCCCACCCTCTTGGGTAGTTATAATGAGGGGGCCCTCCACAAAGAGGCTGCCCATGGGCCTCCACAGGTCTGAATCCGGCACTGTACGCCACCATCGCAATCGTGACCTTACCATCCATAGCGAGTCCCATGAGGGTTGGTGGGGGTGGGTTCCTCTGACCGCATAATCTGGGGCCCCACAGTGGCTGAGTTGCCCCGGGCCCCGCACCCTCCTAGGGACGGCCCTATATATATATATATATATATATATATATATATATATATATATATATATATATATATATATATATATATATATATATATATATATATATATCAATGATATGATATTTACGAAAAGATGGTTACGGTTAGCACTTAGCAGCAAAGTTATGGTGGATAAAGTCATGTCCTTATCAAGGACGTTGTTGTTTTCCTTGAGAAAAAGAAAAGTAACAGAGATATGACCGATCGCCCAAGCAGCTAACGAGCCTATCAGTGGTGAAGAGGATAAAGATAAAAAGAGACGTGGAGCGATTCGCTCCGTGCGAAGTTCAGTGTGTTGCCATGTGCCTCACCCTTACGTGTGGTGGAATATCTTTACTTCTCCACTCTGAACTCCGACCTGATAAAAAGTCGGTAACCAGACAGTTACAGCAGGAGTCTTTGTTGCAATTGCCAGTGTTATGCAGATGTAAAATTAAAAGTAGAGAAAGCTAGATATACTGTACAGTTACAGTAGTCCAGTTTATGATTTTTTTATTTATATTTTGATACTTATCTGTCATTAATGTTTGTATAAAGACCGAATAATCATTTACATTCGTGCCCATTTTATAAAAGTTACCTATCAGTACGAGTTTCAGATTTCAGATTTGTCTGCTGAGGGGGCTAGTTTATTGGGCACCCCCTTACATTCTGTGCAAGGCTAATCGCCAACTCGTTTACAGCGCCCAATAGGGAAGCATGCGGAGTTCATGCTGCCTTCTTGACACATGAATATAATGGCGTAAGTGCCTGAAGGGCCATGGAATTTATCGGTAAGTTACATATAGTGACACGATGAGTGCGGAGGGGACCCGTTGACCTCCTTGTCTGCAAGGCCAATGTTTGCTATAATCTAGTTTTGCCAAATCATTTATTTCTATCTTGTCAGGTGAAATATGAATTGGATATGGATATAGATTGTATGTACTGTAGGGGAGAAATCCACTACAATCGTTTGTAGGAGAGAAATCCACTACAATTGTTTGTAGGAGAGAAATCCACTACAGTACAACGTTACTTGCCAAATGCTGGATGAAACAAAAATCATGTTGTGTGCTCCATACACTGTACTGTCACTGTGATGAGAAACAAAGAGGGAAAATACTGAGTAATATTATATGTTCTGTATATACATTACTTGTAGTTCATATAAAAAAGATCATGATGCCTTGTATAAGCTGTGACCATACTTGCCAGTTGTTTCGCCCGTCTACTTTATACCTAATTTGTCAAAGTTTGACCGCTACTGGAAGTAAGTAATGCTGTGCTTTTCATGCACAGAAAATCTATATATGATATAATGCAGATCATATGTTTTAAGTAAAATATAAAACCACAAGGATATATCTTTCGTTTGGTACAATTACTACAGTATCTTGATTTTAGTTTACACGCATAATTGGTGAGCTTATTTTTATTACATTCATTTCATTGCGCAATTAGAAAAGGAAAATAGTTTTATGCTGATAGTACTAAGGAATAATTCCTGAAGCATATGGCAGACACGACATGGGTACGTGAGTATAGCCCAACACTTGAGCAAGGTCAGGGTTTTTTGCGCGCTATAGTAGTTTATCGTATATCATAATATTAATAGTTTTGTGGTACATAGTTATCTATGAAAAATATAAACTTCCAGGGAAAACTTCAAAGAGGCTCATAATTCACAGGTTTTATAATACAGTATATTGTACGTACATGAGAACGACATCAAAGTGTAGAACTTACGTCTGGCAGCGGGTACTGGAGTCAGGGAGATGCCGGCAGCAAAAATCAGCTGAGGGCGATGCTATACCTCACTTCTCTCCGCTCACTCACCTGAACAGCATCCTGTGTACTTGAAGGTGCAGTCTTCCATCCACCAAGATGCCACGCGACAACGCAGCAAACCAACTCAATGAGTTTAAGAAGACCCAAAAGGTAAGTTTAATAAGATGTACTGGCAATTATTTGTCCACCCTCGCCCCTCGTCAATAAATACGGGAGTGACACACCCGAGGAATACCTGACTGAATTACTCGGAAGGCAAACCCTACTGCAGGATTTGTCAATAAATTTGTTAAACTAAAAAAGCTAAGACAGTTCTCTTGTTTTTTGTATTGATGATTTTCTGTGTTCGAGACTGTGTTAAAAAGTATTCCATCGCTAATTGTGTGTGGAAGTTATATAAGAATATCGCTGTAACAAAAAAATCTACTTTACAGTCTTAACAGGATAGGTTGTGTTTGGTAAACGGAAATGAAGTCACAGCAAAAAGGTCACAGAAAAAAAAATCATCTTATTAAATACCATTAACAATTACAGTGATAAAATAGGTTAGGTTAGGTTCTGACTTTTTTGTGATATTTATTCCTGTGACTTTTCCTGGATTCTGTAGATCAAGTTTTGCCTATATTTTTACTGCTCGTTGATTATACCCTGGGACTATAGTATTTTAACCAAATGGCTCCTTTGTTATTACAGTATTATCATCTCTGTATTTTATTATTTTATCTTTCCACTGTTTAAATATCCATATCCTGTGTATTGGATCACCGTAAAATCAAACACCCACGTTAATTTTGCCTTAAGGTTAACCACCCTAATGTTTATATATATGTAAATTGTAAAATTTTAAATGAAAGAAAAAAAAAGTAACCTATCCGATAAATATTTGGGATTCCTGGAACAGATGGCTGACACCAGAATGCGTTGTTCAGTGTTTATTTTTTTCCACAATTAATGTTCTTTAGATGATAGCAAGTAATAAAAACGATACATCAATGCAAGTTCAAAGAACCTAATAAAGCCTAACCCAATCAACCAAAGAAATCTACCTAACTTTACCCAACTAACTAGCCGAGGGGCTCCACCCCCGGACCACCCTCTATTTTAAACTGTAAGTGCTTATTTTGATAGCTGGCACTGTACCAATGAAAGCAACTTTGTTGAGGTGTCATGGTGTAATTTTAAATTATTTTTTGGACTTGAGAGTAACTTGGACTGAGTTTAAACAAACAGTAGACGACAACACGCCAACAATGGAATATTCATGGTAAATATTTAATTTCCTTGTGTACAAAACACATAGATACATCATTTTAATGAAATATTATCAGTTTTCATGATGTTTTACCCAGCAATTTCCCTCTTCCTTCATACCCTGCTTACTATAGGTGATTTATGATCGTAGATAGAGACAAATTAAAATATATATATATATATATATATATATATATATATATAAATATATACAGTAATTAAAATAAACAAGTTGTCATATCATTTTTATTACTTACTGTCACCCAAAGAACATCTGTGGAAAAAATTAACAAAATCGAACAACTTCTGGTGTTAGCCATCTGTTCCAGTACAGTACAGTACTGCACTGTACTGTACAACCAATATTTGGCAGTGACCATATATATACATACATACATACATAAATATATATATATATATATATATATATATATATATATATATATATATATATATATATATATATATATATATGTATGTATGTATGTATGTATGTAACTTTTGGATTTAACTAAAAAATGCAATTTCGATCACACAAAGTGGGCAAGGCTTTGAGGTACAGTAGAGGTAAATTGTGGGGTAAGAAAACACACAAAAACTGACAAAACCTAACCTTACCAGTAATAGAAAACTTTAAAAGATATAATATTTAAAAACAGGTGCTTAGGTAAAGGAGCCAAGTTAGGACTCTTTAATAGAAGAAAAGCTCTTCAATTTATCAAGAACACCCCAAAAATTGTGAAGGAAATATATTTTTGCCAAACTAAAAGATCATCGTGTACATGTCTGACGATGAACAATGAATAGGAAAAGAATGAATGAATAAAATAGAATTCATAAAGACAAATTGTTACAAGTACAGTACTTAACATTGGCCTCATGTCTTTTACCAACTTTACCTGTCACACCACCAACATTACTACTGTATGTCACACCACCATCTAGCAACACCACCATCACAAACTACACTTGGCCTCACCAACATTACCTGACCACATCACCAACATTACCTGACCACATCACCAACATTACCTGACCACATCACCAATATTACTTGACCACACCACTATTACCTGACCACATCACTATTACCTGACCACATCTCCATTATCTGGCCACACTATTAAAAAAACTACTTGGTCATACCACTAACTTTACTTGGCCACATCATCAGCAACATTACTTGGCCACACCATTACCAACATTACCTAGCCACACCATCAGCAACATTACTTGGCCACACCATCAGCATCACCAATAATACTCTCCATGGCCATTTCACCAACACCTGGCCAAACCACCAACATTACCTGGCCACACCACAAGACCAGCATTACAAACATCAGGCCACAACACCAGCGTCACTAATATTACTTGGCCACACCACCAGCATCATTAATGTTACTTGGCCACACTACCAACATCACTAATGTTACTTGGTCATATCACCAGCATCACTAATGTTACTTGGCCACACTACCAACATTACCCACCAATAACCTATATCAAAGCATTTATAGCCTTGATAATACATGTTATTTGTGATGTAGTATTCAGTTCTGTATACAGTATGTTGTTTTATGTGATGCTCGTTCCCTCGTACATTGTATTGCGTATATGACGAATAGGTAAATTGCAGCGTCTTGCAAGCATTGATAGAGGTGAAGCATCACTCGCGAAGGGTGAATGTGGTACGTGACTAGCAGCTTCCTCGCTTCTCTGCCTCACAGTTTGACCTTGGCTGGAGAGTTGAAGGACTAGGGGTTACAGACCCATTGTCTATTATTTCATTCTTTCCCTATTTTTGTGACTATCTTTTGTCTTGAAATTAAATCAGATACAAATGTAGACTTTTATTTGACTAGATTGTGAATCACACATTTGAGAAAAGTCATATTGATATGTTGTAGTGCTGAGATATGTGTCATTTGTTAGTCACCAGAACATAACCATATATTGTATACATTATTTAGTGCATTTCCCTGGATGCTTCACATAATGGAAGATTGATTCTGGTTATCTGCTGTACCTGTAGTTGATCATGATTATAGTACAGTACTGTAGTCACATGTAGCAGTCATGAAATATCACTGGATTACAATATGTGAATTCTGTAAATGTGTTTGTCAGCCATGGGGGCGCACAAGAAGCCTGTTTGTTTAGCCTTGATGCTGTTCAAGGGTATTTATTTATCTCTTATACAGTACATAATTGTACCTGAAAATCTTCTCCTTTGATATAACTAACTGACTGAGGTATAGACCTTGCTTAACATGAATATGATACTTAGGACCTAGGCTCTCTCCTGAGTTCCTATCAGTGTGTGACTGGTCAGGATAATGCCATATAGACTCAAGAGTTTCCTGCATGCTGTTTGATCTAAATTGAACTGCAACAAACCACAAGATGACACCAAGAAAAAATTTTGTTGGGTAGAAAAATGGTGAAAATAATTCTTGTATTTATATAACTAAATAATTTCTTTTACAATCAATTTGGTCAGGAAGATGAGGTTGATGCTTAATGTGCTTGCGACATCACCTGTAACCTTGAACCTCTGGATTGCCGTTGGATGTTCTCTGAAAAACTTGTTTTTTCACCCCTCCCTTTGCTCCTCACTTGCTGCCACCCACTACCACTCTTCTCTTATGCATCATATTTATGTTACATCCATGCCATACTTCACTTCTGCCATCCATTGATGTTACTATCTTCCCATTACCTTAACCCAATACCCCGTGATATCCCAAGCCTGCCCATGAAGTACAGTATAAAATCAACGGCATCCCTTGTGTCGTGTAACACCGCACCTATCCACCATCACACCCTGCATCCCCACCACTACACCATCCTCACGGCCTACACCCCCACTACTACACCACCCCCACCACTACACCACCCTCACATCCTCCACCACTACACCACCCTCACATCCTGCACCCCCACCACTACACCACCCTCACATCCTGCACCCCCACCACTACACCACCCTCACATCCTGCACCCCCACCACTACACCACCCTCACACCATCATACAATGTGCTTCACCTCACACACACACTCCTACTATGCCTCAACTTGCTCATTGACCTTCACTTGCCTTATTAGCCAGCACATGCATCATCACCCATTACCTGCATCATCACCCCTCACCTGCCTCATCACCCATTGTTTGCATTATCACCTCTCACCTGCCTCATCAGCTAGTTCTTGCCTCATTAACCAGCACCACCTTCCTACCCCCCCCCCCCCCCCCTCACCTTTCACCAACCATTTCCTCCACACTAACCTGCACCTTCAGTAAACACTAGGAAGGAGGTGCTGGTTAACAGGCGACTGCTAGATGATGATGTTGCAAGAGTTGGTTGATGATGCTAGAGTTGGTTGATGAGGCAAGAGCTGGTTCATGAGGCAGGCGAGGGGTGAGGAGTGATGAGGCAGGTGAGAGGTGATGATGCGAGGAATGGTGAGGCAAGTGCTGGCTAATGAGGCTGGTGATGGTTGATGAGGCAAGAGCTGGTAGATGAAGCAAGTGAAGTATGATAATGAAAGATGTAGGCTGGGATAAGGGTGGAGCGTTAGTTATGGCCATTGAGCGAGAACACATCTCTGCCCATCTCTCCAAGATGGCTGCCCCAGCCGACTCCCAGGGACGCGTCATTTGAATTTTTGCTGGGACCCAGGTTCACATAAACGGGGAAAGCTTTTGTTGAATGAAAAAGAGGTATTAATTTAAGAAATTCGTTTTGTGTCTTGAACTTTCATTAAATGGGGAATGCCTGTATCTTCTCTCATCACTGCACTGTATGGGCTCCATCATAAGTACGGATTATTATTCCTCCAGTGTGTGAGTGTAATTGGGTGTTTTTCTTAACATAAAAGTTGTCAACACGCCTAATCTTGAAATTGAGAATGAACCAAATTATTCTTGTGCCTGGGAAGATAATGGAAGTGCAGTATAATGTAGGTATTGTCTAATGGTAGACCCTGCTGCCATTTGGCATCACAAAAATTGTGACCAAGTCCCAGGTTGCTGATCTGACTTTCTGCGTCATTTACACACAATTGCAGGGTCTCAATTGTTTCTTATTACATTGACAATACAGCATACATACAGAATATCATTTCTCACTACTGTATTGATTTTTTTTCTTTCCTTTTTTTTATCTATTTATGGTAATTTTTTATTATAATTAGTATCATCATTATTTTTATTATTATATTTTTAAAAAATTTATTAATTATTATTATTATTATATTTTTGTCTCCCAGGCCCTGATGTGGGTCATTGACCTGTGCCCTGGTGGGCTAATCCCATAAAAAAAAATATATATATATATGAATAATGTTATGTACATTTAGGTCAGTAGTTTAGGTACAGTATTTCACAAAATTTGCTGTAATTTTTTAGATTGCTTGCATTAGGTGCAGAAGAGATAACTACAGTATACAGTATTGTTGTCCTCAATGACTTATTAAAACATTTGTGCAGATTATATTTGTTTACACCATACCAAACATTTATTATGTTCATTGCATAATTATTTTAAATTCATATGGTGAACCTGGTACCTGTACAGTGTATTCTTTCTGCTACCGTGGTATATTTTTGCATATTTTATCAGTGATCTTTTCTCTTTCTTTTTTTAGGGTACCGAACGCCTTACCACTGCTCATGGGTGCCCACTTTCTGACAAACTCAACTCCTTGACTGTTGGAGCGCGAGGGCCCATCCTACTTCAAGACATACAGTTACTTGATGAAATGGCCCATTTTGATCGAGAGCGCATTCCAGAGAGGGTTGTCCACGCTAAGGGTGCTGGTAAGTGTCCACTTCTTGTGATCTTTGAAATGATATACAGTACACTATAGTAAACTGTGGGAGTTCTTTTAGATAATTTTTACCCTATCAAATGGCCAGGCATCAGATTAACAAGGTTTTAGCATAGTGTGAGTTACTAAATAAATGTTGAGATACTGCAGTACAGTATTGCTGAGGTATGTTTAAATATAAAACCTACTTCATTGATAAAAGAAATATGAACAAAACAGATAGTGTGAACTGAAAATTCTAGAAAAAAAGTACAGTTGGTCCTCATATTACGCGGTTAATGTAACCCGGAGGGTACCGCGGAAAGTGAGAAACGCGTAAAGTGAATAACATAACATATGGGATTAATTGAAATGGAGTCCGGGCCGATCCCCAAACTCCACTTTTTGACGACACACAACTATGTTGTAGTAAAAATATTATCTTAACTTTATGATGGCATGCACACACAATTAATAATTAAGAGAAATATCAATAATATTAGGTTTTTTAACACTTACATTAGTAGAAAAGATGGCTGGGCACACGGGGATGGGCGGTTGGTTCCGGGGCAGAGGGCAGATTATTGGCCCTCACCTGTATCACTTGTATCAATTGTATCACTATCCACCACAGAGGCTTGCAGGGCCTCTTTGTCAAACCCCCCAAAGTTCATATAAGTCCATATCCTCACTATAATTATCACTATCACTGACTTGGGCCGGCTGTAGTGGGTGGCGGGTGAAGAACTCGGTAATGTTTTGATGACTGGGCGACCTTGTGCGCACCATTTTCGCGCCTCTTACACAACATGGCGGATGGCGGGAGGTTTGGATCAAAAAATGGCGCGGCTTGCCAGCCGCTCTCCGCGGAATGTGAAAATGTTAGGTTCTGGCAAGGCACCTCGTTAACGGTGAAACGCGGAATGCGGGACCGCGTAATAAGAGGACCAACTGTAAATGATTAAATGAGAAATGCATTTAAAAATTTAGTTAAGGCTGATGATTTAACACAAAAGGCAGAAAATGAAAGAAAAACATCTATACTGTACTTGTCGATTCCATTGCATCATATAAAGGGTCCTTAGAAATTTAAGGTGTTTTGGAAGATACAGTTGCAACAATTGTAAGGCTTATTTTGCAGCTATATCTCCCACAGCCTGTCATACCTTGCTTCTTTGCCTTTTAAAGTGCTGTTTTGTATTTGGTGTGTATTTAAAGATGAAATTTACACCTGTTCTTTAATGTATTTTCTTTTGGCATTTTTTATACAGGCTACAGTGTCCATTTGTGAATTTTATTTTGCTTTGCATATGTTAATTTTGTAGTGTATCTTGTGTTTAATTATTGTGAACCACCTGAACCCTCCCTGGATCCACCACTGAATATGGTTATATTTTGAAAATGTGTGACAGACTGTAAAATACTGTACTACTGTAGTATTTATTTATAAATTTTAGCTTCAAAGGGAATTGTCGATGGTAGAACTTCAATGGCTGATGGTAACCAGCCAATTTGACAGTTCTGGTAAGTCAATATGTTTTTCTTTGCAGGTGCTTTTGGGTACTTGGAGATTACTCATGACATCACCAAGTATACTAAAGCCAAGCTATTCAGTGAAATTGGGAAGCGTACACCATTGGTTGTTAGATGTTCAACTGTTGGTGGTGAAAGTGGCTCTTCCGACACTGCCAGGTAAGAGGATTTTTAGTTTTTATTCCTCCAGCCTTGCTGTTGATGATTGCTTGATTTAGATATACATGTTATTTTTATCTACCTTATACTGTACTGCATTTTCAGTATCTTAATTATATATAAATGTAGTTATTTATTCATTTGTAATCAGGTATGCATGGTGCACCTGGTTCACCCCAGGGAGTTGTATGAAGATGGTTTATACCCATAAATGGATAGAGGGGTACAGTATTCAGAAAAAATTCTCAGTGCTGTATGTTCTCCTTATGTGCTTATACTGTTTGAACATCTTTACTATTTGGTTGAGAATTTCAATCCAGTCTACAAAAAAATATGGACATGTTGCTTAGTACAGTTTAATTATTCGTGCTAATACAGTACTGTGTTGTACACCCATCTCCACATATGCATACCGGATATGTACAGGTAGCTACTATCCCTCCACTTACTTCTGCATTTTTTGTGCATCTTATATTAGTCATCTCCTTTATAAAATCATTCGCATCTCCTATACTACTGTATTTACAGTACAGGGTATAGGTACTGTACCAGACAATTTATCCAGCAAGCTTGGGAACTGAGGTGAACCAAATTTCTGGTCCTAGACCTAGTGTACTGTATATATATATATATATATATATATATATATATATATATATAGTGGGTCTCTGAGATGCAAACACCCATACTTATGAATGTGACCCAATTATATTATTTAAAATGAGTGCCGAGTAATTCCGGGCCAAGCAGTAAAATTTCTTGCCTTTCTCAATCTGTGAGCTATAGGTTATGTTATGGTTATTTTTAAACTTGTAATTTCAAGGTAGAAGAGAGTAATTTTTTTCCTGTTACATGCACACACGATTCTATAAACAGAAAGTGAAAAAAAAGATTACTAAAAGGTATAAATTTTTAACCCATGTGGAGCTCAGAGAGTCCGCGGTGCAGAGCACCGTTGCTGGAGACACTACTGCATTGCTAAGTCTGTGACTCAGATTGTACATTAACCTGTACTGTGTCAATTTTACTCCTTTTATGCTTTCATTGTTGCTGTTAATATGCCTACAATTTACAGTTTTATTATTACAATGTACAATTAGAGCTACCTGTACTATTAAGGGTGAATCTAGTAATCTGAACAGAGGCTCCACAGCCAGTTACACAGGTTTTACTGTACATTATAGGCCTGATGCTCCAAATTCTGGGGAAAAAACTTATCTGGTAACCCCAAAGTCTCAAGCATGCCTCGATAAATGGCCCCATACCTGCATTATACTTTCAGTCTTCTTATTAAATAAGAGACATTTAAATTTTACATATTCAATAATGGGCAGCAACTTAACCTCTTAATGCTGTTACTTCACTTGGAAGCTAAAATTTTTATCTCACTTGACATGAAGCCTGGGATGGCTGACTGAAATTTATTTTCTCTTAGCTAAAGGCTTGGTTGTAGTCAGACTTGGAATATATTACAAATAATACTCTTAACAAGGGCATAGAGGGTTTGAGAGTGTGACACTGATGAAAATCATCATACAGCATTACATACACATATTTCTTTTATCATGAAGTTTAGGACCATTGCTTGTTGATAAAGGATGCAGTGTCTGCATACCAGTTTAACCTTTTTGATGATATTTCTGCACTTTATCATTTTATTCCTGCTGCTGCCGAACAATTTTAATCAGCTTGGGGAAACCTCCCATAGCCAAAGGGTTAAATATCACCTTAATTTTCCAAATGATTATCAGGTGCAGTATATCATTGTGTAAGGAGCTTGGTATTTTTGTATTTATAGGGATCCACGTGGTTTTGCTGTAAAATTCTATACTGAAGATGGAAATTGGGATCTTGTTGGGAACAACACTCCCGTCTTCTTCATCCGAGATCCAATTCTTTTCCCGTCCTTCATCCACACACAGAAGAGGAATCCTGTAACTCACCTCAAGGTATTTACAACTTTCAGAGAGTTCACTAACTTTGAAACATATTTTCTTTGAAAATTTGAAAGAAGTCATGGTAATATTTAATTTTTTTATCAAATTGTATGTTACCTGAAGATTGTGGCACTAGTAATTTTCTTTGTTATGTCATATCACATTAAATATCATGTTGTTAAATCCAAAGATTACTGCACAGGTAGCCCTCACTATATGAATGGGTTAGGTTCCTGAAAACCATTCGTTGAATGAATTTTTGTATCTCCAATAAAAGAACACATGGGAAAAGTAGGGTTTGATTCCCCAATTACAAGAAAACCCTAATACCATATCCCCAAAACATGAAATTAGTTCCCGAACAACAAAAAATCCTACATAACTAATGAATACTGTAATTTGCTGCCTGGTAGTAGGCAGCTACCAAACACGAAGGTACTATTGCCCGGGAAGATATTGGAAGCATAATGTGTTGTCTAATGGTAGACCCTGCTGCCATATGGCATCACGAAAATTGTGACCTAGTCTCAGGTTGCTGATCTGACTTTCTGCCTCATTTATACACAATTGCAGGGTCTCAATTGTTTCTCTTACTATTGACAACACAACATACATATATTGTTTCTCACTTTTAATATTGTTTAATTTATATATTTCTTTATGGTACAGTACTTTATTAATATTATAATTATTATTACACTGTTGTTATTATTGTTAAAAAAATTTTAATTTTTATTATAAATCTTACTGAATTATTATTATTGAATTTTCGCCCCCCAGACCCCGATATGGGTCAGTGACCTGTGCCCGGGTGGGCTAATCCCCGTAAAAAAACTAATAATAATACCCCTACTGTAAAATATTGCATTATCTAGACGAAAATCTGCCGCTAAACCTCTTGAGGAAAAGCTAAATCAAAGTTTAACAGACACCAGAGTCACCATTTGCATAGATGCTGGCTGCATGTTGATAGTACAGCCACTCCTCGACTTACGATGGGGTTAGGGACCCAAATGCAGGTCATAAGTCGAAATGCGAAAATAATAAATAGAAAATCTAAAATGGGTGTCTCTTTTTCTTCTCAGCACCACAAAACTCTCACTTTTAAGCTTGCCAGCCTTTTTAAAGGGAATTACAAACGAAAATGTTGTCAATACACAGCGCAATCACTAACGTAGGGACTCGAAAATAAGTAATTTAAAAAAAAAAATTGGTATGACGGGCGGTCGTATGTCGAGGTGGTCGTAAGTCGAGGAGTACCTGTATATTATTAATGTTTTTAATGTGTTAGGCAGTAAATATATAATAAGCTTGGACAGTTGTTACTCAAAGATTTAAAAAAGAATTAAAATTTCAGGATGCAGATATGTTTTGGGATTTCATAACTTTGAGGCCAGAATCCACACATCAAGTGTCTTTCTTATTTTCTGGCCGAGGAACTCCTGATGGGTACAGACATATGAATGGCTATGGCTCTCACACATTCAAGTTGGTCAATAACAAGGGAGAAGCAGTATACTGCAAGTTCCACTACAAGACAGACCAAGGAATTAAGTAAGAGTTCACCCGTTGTTTAATACGTATGCTAGATTCATGTAAATGACCAAAAATTCACGATTGTTTTGAAGTGCTGGAAACATTAGGCCCATGAACCTCATCCACAAATTTTGGCCATCACTACCATCAAGGTGATTTTTAACAAGGCTATCCCCTTAAAGATGGAAAATATGTGATAGCATTGTTAAACTTGCAGCTTTTTATATTTTATTACCCTCTCTTTTTCCTTGCTCCCAAATAATTAGGGTAAATTTGCAGTCATTTTTCACAGGAAATTTTCATACACTTTAGTTTTCAAACCAGGTTACTGAAGGTTTTTGATGAAGTAGCTATATAGTATAGGAATACAGTACTGTACTGTACCTGTACTTATTTCCATTTTTGCTTCTATTTTCAACTTACGGGGTTTTGTTCGTCAAGCATGGGAGTTTATTTGTAAACCAAAGCTTCATAAATTGGGGACTACTTGTACATAATAAATTTCTGTGAATTAGTATAAATAATCAGAAAATTATGATTTGCTTGTTTTCAGTATGTGTTCCTACATGTTCTTTCTTCCCAATCTCTTTTAAAACTTTTCCAGCGTTTAAGAGCATTACATCGACTCCTTAACAGTATTATGTTGGAATAGTGAAAAGATAATAGTTAAGTGAGTGCAGTTGTTCTTTGTTTCCTGCAGTCATTTTATATCATTTCAGAATTTGTAAGAACCTGCTTTACACTTTCAGAAACTTGAGTGCAAAGAAGGCTGATGAGCTCTGTGGGTCAGATCCTGATTATGCCATTCGTGACTTGTATAATGCCATCTGTAGTGGTAATTACCCATCATACACCATGTACATCCAGGTATGGTTTGCAGATTCTCCATGATCTGATATGATTGTGGTACTGTATTGTACATTTTTATATCATGTCATACTTTATGGATGAGGATGAATACTTGAATAGTGTTAGTACTGAATATCATATGCCACATACAGTAACCCCCATGTAACAACACCTACCACCACCAAAACTTAATATGCCACTACCCATTCCACCACCATGCCCTTATGCCATCTCCCACATAATTACCCACTTTACCACCCACAACATAACTTTATACAAGCACCACGGACATCTCTGATGTATGATATGTACATGAGGAATGAGTGGTAAGTGGGGTTTGATGAGATGAGGATATGGTAGTGGTGATGACTAGTGATCACCCTCTTTTCCCTGGGTGGGCCACGGTTAGTCTTACCCATTCTACTGCCTCTGTTATTTGCCTGGTGTTAACTAAGGGTAACTTGCACTATTCTACATCTATAGTTCTATTATGCATTAAACTATAATTATGGAAGGTGCAGGTGTGCTAATATTATATTTTACCCTCAATACTCGTTGTTATACAAAGAATTTTTATGTGGAAATTTAGCTGTTTGTATGTACAGGGGAGGGGCCACCCCCCAAATTCGCGGGGGTTAGGTTCTCAAAATGGCTGCGAATCTCCAAATTCGCAAGTAACATTTGCGGACCGGGGAGGGGGTACATTTTTATTTGTGTACAAAGAAATGTATATTCCCTTTATGTGATTGTCCCTAGGACAATTATATATTTCTTTTACCTGTATTGTTTATGCACAAAACACATACAAATAAATAATAATGGGAAAATGCTCTCACAAAAACAGTAAACCCTCGAAGATCCGCACCCGGGAAATCCAGATTTCAGAAGATCCGGACAAAAAATTTAGGGGTTCTGGGCTAAGAAGCCTCCTAGAAGTTTCCATGAGAAATATTCCCAAACCAGAGCAAGGAACATTTTAGGCCCTTGGCGCTGCTTGACCCGTCAGTTGCTTGGATACAGGTGCCCGAGGAGGTGGGAAACATAAACAGAGTTGACAATTGTTTGTGGGAATATTATTTCATTCACTCTAGTAATGATACAATGTTTCTTATTATGTTATCATAGGTAAATGCATGGTTTATATACAGTAATTTGTTATAACTACATTAGTACTGTATTTTTGGTGTTTCTTATATCATTTATTAATCTCCGGAAAATCAGCTTTTCTAGACAGGTGGTCCCCCCTTTTAGTCCGGATCTTCAAGGGTTCGCTGTAATCAGAAACAAATTTATTAAAAATGTGACAATCTACTCTCAAGTCCGTGCTTTATTAATAAAGTAATAAAGCATGGACTTGAGGGTAGACTGTCATATTTTTAATAATTTTTTTCCAAGTATTTGTGAGAAGATTTTCCAATTGAATTTTATTTGTGCTATACAGTCAACCCTCGCTTTACGCAGTCCCACGTTTACGCGGTACCCTGCCGAAACCGGAATGCTCACATTCCGCGGTGCGTGTTCCCCTTTACGCGGAGAGCGGCGCGAGCAGGGTGCGCACAAGGTCGCCCAGTCATCAAAACATAACCGAGTTCTTCACCCGCCACAGCCGGTCCAAGTCAGTGATAGTGATAATTATAGTGAGGATATGGACTTATATGGACTTTGAGGGGTTTGACAAAGAGGCCCTGCAAGCCTCTGTGGTGGATAGTGGTACAATTGATACAGATGAGGGCCAATAATATCTGCCCTCTGCCTCGAAACCAACCCCCCATCCCTGTGTGCCCAGCCATCTTTTCTACTAATGTAAGTGTTAAAAAACCTAATATTATTGATATTTCTCTTAATTATTAATTGTGTGCATACCATCATAAAATTAAGAAGTTATTTTTACTACAACGTAGGTATTGTGTCTGAAAAAGTGGAGTTTGGGGGTCGGCCCGGTCTCTATTTCAATTAATCCCATATGTTATGTTGTTCACTTTACGCTGGCCGCCGTGGGTTGAATCAACCACGTAAAGTGAGGGTTCACTGTATGTGTTTTGTGTGTGTACACACACACACATATTTACAATACAGGTAAAGGAAATTACTGTCCCTAGAAAGAATGGCTCCCTGTCCCAGCCGCAAAAATGCTGGCAACTTTAAAACTACCCACAGACATTCTTGGGTGCATCCAGGGTGTCATCCTCGAATAATAGAGGAGCGTGAAATAAAAATACGCCCAACTCCAGGTAATATCATGGAACAATATAGTGAATGACAAAGCAGAGTTGGAAATTATGTTCAAAATATTTAATCACAAATTTAGAGGACATGAATATTTAGGGTTTACAGCATGCAGGGTGCAGATTTATATATTTTTGTGCTGATGAGTCACAAAAGGGCCAAAATGCATTGAAACAAAATTTTATATACAAGTGTGATTTTTATTTTGCCTCATTTATTTAGCCCCGAGAGCAAACATTGATGAATTACTAATAATAAAATGTGTGCCGTGGTTGTTAAAGTAGTTATATAGAAAATTTAATATTGGTGCCTGGAATTCAGCCGACAGGGTAATTTAAAGTTTCACATTGTTATCAGAGATTTACTAAAAGTTAATTTCTTATATGATTCCTTGTCTATAGGTTATGACCTTGCAAGAAGCTGAAAAATGTAAGTTCAACCCCTTTGATCTGACGAAGGTGTGGCCTCATGCGGAATTTCCTCTCATGCCTGTTGGTCGCCTCGTCCTCGACCGCAACCCCAAGAGCTACTTTGCTGAGGTATTAATTTGTCTATATTTGCAATTTTATGTCACGGAGAGATGTAAGTCCAGAATACTGTAATTATATGCAAGATAGAGTGTATGATATTTATTACAGTACTTCATTTTGTTTATTTAGTAAATTGACAAGTTTTTGTACATCATTTAATTCGTTATAGTTTTTTTTCCAGGATTTCATGTAAGTTATCAGCTATTATTTTTTAATTTAACTCTTTCATTGTGGATGTGCCATATATGAAACAGTCGGCCTCTTGACAGTTAATTGCAGATGTGCCACATAAGGTTAGGAATCCATTATGTGTCAACAGTGCTACACAAAGAGTACACATGAAATTCAGACCAGCTTTACGCATATGATTACATATTGTAGAATGGTGATGAAGTATTGACATGTTTAAGAGGTGAAATTTGAGATCATTTCTACTAAAAAACATTTGTAAAGCATGATGATGTGGATGTGTAATTGGGCACTCAAAGACAGAAGGCCCTTTTTAGAGCTAAGAGGGTGCTTGGGTATTGCGAGTATTGGTGAAGACCTGTGTAGAGGCAGGCTGAGATGGTTTGGGCATCTGGAGAGAATGGATAAGAATCTTCCATTGTTCTTCATAATTTTGTGTAGGGCCTTTTTGAAACACAGAATGTTGAGACAGTAAAACAGTACGGGAACATCTCAGAAAAATATGCATTTCAGTAACATAAAATGAAATTGCTGAAATAAAGGGTAAAAAAATATAAAGTATTTTTTATTAAATTTATTTGTCTCAGAAAGCATTTGGTAAAAATTTGGAGAAAAATATGGAAAAGAAAAACAAGTAAAGCAATAAAATTAAAGATACCTGTACTTTAATCAGATACCATCTTACAATGGTCCAATATTGCCAGAACATTATTTATGACATAAAGAGATATTGTTACAATTATCAGGCTATTTACTACTACAGTAGTAGAAGTCTTGTGGGTTTCCAACTTGGCTGCGAATCTTTGAAAATCCGGCTGATATGTTGTCAAGGCTGTACGAATTAGCTCTGTCAGGTGTTGATTTGTGAGGATTGCACGATGTTTTGACTTTACAAACTTCATTACAGAGTACAGTGATTCGCAGCAGTATGTTGTGCTGAAAATTGAGATGAGTTGCACACTAGTTTTCTTGAGTTCAGGATATTTTGTTTCTGGAACTTTCTTCCAGAACTCAATTGTTGACTGAGATTTATGGATCTTCTTTAGATCCAGATCCTCCTGAAATTCCATTAGTTCCATTTCTACAGCAGATGATTCTGTAACCGGAGGTTTGAGAATCGGACAACCATCATTGATTACATCAACCATGAATGGATCTAGAAGAAAGGCAAAGCAGGTTTTCAGCTTCTGCAAGTCATCAAATCTGGCTAGGAAATTATCAAGCAGTCCTTGTAATTTATCTTTGTATTCTTTCAGTTTGTGGTCTTTTATTTCAGTATCAGGGAATGTATTTACTCTCCTTTTGAGATGGGGGAAGTGGCTGAAGTTTCTTGACTGTATGTCTCTGAAAAACTCTTATTTTATTCTGCAAGCTGAAAATTGTTTGAGTAAGCTCAGAAACAATCTTATCCTCCCCCTGGAGTGCTAAGTTGAGAATTTGTAGATGTTTCATTATATCAGTAAGGAACATAAGATCTTGCATCCATTCATCGTTTTCCAGTTGAGGATAGGATCTTTTCTTTTCTTCAAGAAAAGTAGTGATAGGGTTCAACAGATCTACAAACCTATTCAAGACGTTGCTGGTTGACAGCCACCTCACAATGCAGTAGAAAGAGACATTGTTGGGCTTGTCTTCAAGCTCCAGTTCTTCAATAAATCATTTGAACTGTCGGTGGGTCTTCCCATTTGAGCGGATGAAATTGACAATATCTAGGACAATTTTCGTACCTGAAGTATCTGGCTGCTAGGTGTTCACAATGAATGATGCAGTGAACAGGGAGGAATTCTGGAAATTTGGGATCACTTCTCATGAGTGCAATTAGTCCTGCATATTTCCCCACCATTGCAGGTGCTCCATCCGTTGCAACACTGACAAGTTTATCCAGTGGAACATCAGCATTTGTTATGTCTCTGTCAAGCGCATTTTTAATGTCAACACCACGAGTTGCTTTTTTAGTGCCACTAGGTCTAACATCTCTTCTTTCACAGTTACATCAAAGGAAACATAACGTACAAATACCACCAGTTGTGGGTTGTCTTGTATGTCTGTAGACTCGTCAAGAGCCAAACTAAATGCTAGAGAATTCTTCAAATCATTTTGCTTCTTGCTTGCAACATCAGCACTTATCTGGGAGATACGCCTCTCTGTAGTGTGGCGTGAAACTGGAGTTTGTGCTATTAGTCGCTGAAGTTTTGTGTTATTTGGATCTAACGCGGCAACAACTTCAGCTATATTCTTCTAAACAAATTCTCCATCAGAATATGGGCATTTAGCACGAGCAATACTCCATGAAATAACAAAACTAGTTTCAGTTGTTGTATCAGCTTCCTTATATTAATTATGACGCAAAAAGGAGGTGAGCCAATATATTTTCACGAGCCGCACATTGAGTGCCAAAACGGCTCGCGAGCCGTGGTTTGGCCACCCTTGTTGTATATGGTTGGCTCATGAAGGCCCATTGCACCTGTAATGTTGGCTGTGCACTCTCCCTTTTCAAAGCCTTCAATCACCCATTTTCATCTCTACCAAAATAGATTTTCTTTGTCTTTTGCTATCAGCATCACTTTTAGTCGCTGTGCATTCATGTTGGTGAAGGTTAATAAGGACAAATCAAGAAACAGCAGATATAAGCCAGTCAGTACGATATGTTTGTGACCCAGAGGATAGTCGGAGGTAGCGTACCATCAGAGGCGTGCTGGCATGTTGACATGTTGCAGCTCTTGTTTAACCAGGAATATTTTCATGGAAACTGCCTCTATTTACAGTGGTCCCTCGGTTAACGAGATTTCGGTTAACGAGTTACCTTCCATAAGATTCTTAACTTCGGTTAACGGGCAATCCCTCGATTAATGAGTTTCTTACGAGCCGACCTCCACATGTTTTAGGTTGCATTTGGTGGTCCACCAGCTGTAGTAATAGTTCGCCAATACAGTAATCGGTTCTAGGGCTTCAATTCCTTACCCTTTTAGTAAATATCAAGAAGTTTATACTATTCAATAATTTTAAAAGTTTAATATTAAATTTTTTAGTCATTTTAACAATTATTGAACATAATTGAAGGTAAGGTCACTAGTTTGTGGCACGCCATCCAGCCTGCCAACACAGCATACAGGCGTCAGTCTTTATGTCTTTTCAGTGGAGGTAACATCTTGCTTAAGACTCTCTTCAGCTAAACGCTTTTTTTCTGTGTTTACAAGCAAATTATTGGTCATTTTGAAATTTATTTTACATATTGACAATATATAATGCAGTGCAGTTTTGATTTAAATTAAATAATCTTGAATTACACCAAGAGAACTAAAATTTTATGGGTGAAATGGTGCCATGGGGTGACTTCTCTTCCATCCCAACGCCTTCTCTTCTCCCTTCTCCTCCACCCCCATTCTAATTCCCATCATCATCCAGGAGCCTTCCACATACACACCTCAAAGTAAGTGTACGTTACTACCTTTTTTGTTGAATTTAGGCAATTTTCGGTGAGCTGGAACCAATTGCCCAAAAACCCATTGAAACAATGGTTTCGGTTAACGAGTTTTTCAGTTAATGAGCAACCTTCTAGAACGGATTGTGCTCGTTAACCGAGGGACCACTGTACATGCATTATTTGTATTTAATGGGTTATAATTGTATTCATTTTACAGGTTGGGTTGGGTTGGGTTTTATTCAGATTTCATTGCAAAATTAATGTGGTTCTGAGTTGCAAACAAAACGACTTAAGAATAGGGTCCAGGAATGTAATAAAAGGAATTCATTTTCATGTAAACAATTTTCTTCTATCACAATCAGGTGGAACAGCTAGCTTTCTCACCAGCCAATTTGGTGCCAGGAATTGAGCCATCTCCAGACAAGATGCTGCAGGCTCGACTTTTCGCCTATAATGATACCCATCGTCATCGTCTTGGAGCCAACTTCACTCAGATCCCTGTGAACTGTCCCTACCGTGCTCGTGTCAAAAACTACCAGCGTGATGGTCCCATGACTGTTGATAGCAACCAGGTAAGTCACAGAAATTGGAAATTAATAAGTTCAGAACAGTTTTAGGTTTGGGGTAAAATAGTGATTTGTCAACTTTACTCCACTTTCAAGGTTATTCCAGAAAATGTTCAGTATATTAAGCTGACCCAGTATAATACCTCTTGACATAATCATGGTTTAATTTTAACCAGTTAAGAATATGTTATATGGTGTCATTATTATTGTAAGGTACAGTACATCAAATTACAGGACACATGTATCTGAAATGTTGTAAGACCCGACGTAAAATATTCCAGTTCAGTGATTGTATTCCAACAGAAAAACTTGGGAAGAAATTTTACTCATGTCCAATGTTGAGGCTAACGATTGGGATGCGTTCCTGAAAAAATCTATCGTTAAGCCAAATTAGAGCTAAGCGTGGGATAATGATAAATAATATCCTAAACGAGGGGTAACAAGAAATAATATCCTAATTATTTCGCCAATTTGTTGACTCACCACCCAGTACCAATCAGAGCGGGTGAGGGTGAACTATGTTACTGTTCAACTTGTAATCTCGGGTAAATATAGTTTGGATTTTTTCTTTTTCTGTTACACGCACACACAATCGTTCATACACCACCTGGTTGTTAGGTTAGATTTGCAATAGTTCTTACACTACAATATTCTGTCAGTAATATTGATTATGCCTCAGTTTATGTGGTGAAACAAAAATATTCTAACCAATTAGAAAATAGCTCTTTAGTGTGACATTTGGCCAGGGCTGTATAAATCTTCCCATCCTGAGGTGAGGTAACTGTACTTGAACCCAAACTTCACCTGTTAACCACTCCTTCCCAACACATCTGAATATCAATAAATAAACTTGTGGTCTCAGAAGGTCTCGAACAAAAATTGAAGACTAAATGTATCCGAAACCAAAACTGAGACCTAAGCACCAGAGACTTAAGATTGAGACCTAAGCACCAAAGACTGAGATCAAGACCTAATCACCAGAGACTGAGATCAAGGCGTAAACCCTCAAGCTAGCTGTGAATTTGCTGTCACTAACTGGCTTGCAATCTCTCTTGAGCAACCGAGCTTGAATTACCATCACCTCAGCATTAATCATTGGACCATTCAGTGCAGCTTCACACTGTTGTATGTTCATAATCCAAATTTTCAAAGCATCATCCATTTCTTGGTATTGCAGTGGCCTTAAATGCTAGATGGTCTTGGGTATCAATGTCTGAATATATGTTCCATAAGTCTTGTCAGTTTCAGTCTGATGCAAATTGTACCTTCATTTACTCCATTTTGGAATATATCAACTGATACATTTACTCCACAACGATTAAGTTTGTCCAAAATTTTAATTTATCTTCTAGATTATACATCTATCTCTTCTCATTCTCACTTAAACTGGAAGCAGAAGTTGCTGCTGCACATTTAGACATCTTGGTAAGTAGGGAACATGGTAAACTCGAAGGAATTTAGGAGTGGGAGTGAGTGACCCTGTGATTTGAAAGCAGCTAGAAGAGGAGCAAGCATCCACTACGGTACTTTGAGTGAACATTGATTAAGTGATGCTGTGACTGCCCTCTGGTGAGCAGCTATGGAAGTTTGTGGTAGTTAGAATGGTGCAATGCTTGATTGTAAAACACCCAGTGTGACTTTTCCACAAAATAAACAAATTTCCTTTTAGTAAATATATAGTAAAAGGCAGTAATTTAGGTAGGCACTAAATAAAAAAAGAAGCATAAAAATTTGCAAAATAAAGTTACTAAATTCATTTGAAATGTAGCAGATTAACACATGACAAGAAATATGAGACACCACAACTCCCAAGAGGATGGCACTGAAAATTAATTTTTAAGTATCTGGCAACCATTGATTGCCATTAGTGGTAATTGTACATAGTATTATTGGTACACATGGAAATATGCTCTTCAGTATTGTAACAATGCCTTTTCCTCTATTAACCGTTTTAAACTTTTTGACAGGAATGTGCACCAAACTACTACCCAAACAGTTTCTCTGGTCCTTGTGACTGCAAGAGCTTTGGGGAGAGCAAGTTTACTGTGCAGGGAGATGTTACTCGTTACAACAGTGAGGATGAAGACAACTTTACTCAAGCTGGCATCTTCTACAAAAAGGTAAGAAAAAAAGTTGTGGTTCTCAACTGTGCTTTAATTTTTTTATTCAAGAGTGCTGGAATTTCCATGATTGGTTCTTATGTCTTATATTCTGTAGAGTGAATGAAGTTATCAAACTCAACACACCTGGAGTTATAGCCTCACTGTTCCCCTCAACTAATTTCATCACGTTTTTATCACTTTTGTCAAATTAATTACTAACCCTAATATTGTTTATACAATAATCTCCACGCTAGCCAAAATAATTGGTGCAGAGTGGTTGCGGGATTGAGAGATTTCCTGGTGTGGAGATTGTTTTCTTATCCCAGGAAAAAATCACACATCTCTATAATTTTTTGGGGGTACCAAGAAAGCTTTCCAAGGGTCTAAACTACGCTTCTCGCACAGACAGACACAGAGTTGTACAGTATTTATACAGTACAGTATATGCAAACACCACTGTAAATGTACAATATATTGTAGATAAACAAAGTAATGTATACTGTACTACTACTACTACTGCACTGTATATACTGTACTCACTTATACATACTATATCCAATTTATTACTAACAGTGGTAGGTGCATCAATTTCAAGTACATATAATAAATCACACTAATATTGTTTATATTATGAGGTGGCACAGCACATCTTGCTATTCATGCACACATACAATGTTTCTTATTCATGTTTAGTAGTATTTTATGGTATGCTATTGGACAAAGCGGGACGAATAAACTTTTCTTTTGTGCACGGGAGTTATCACAAAGCGGCGTGGGGGATGCCAGCTGTTCACGGTCTCACGTCCCATGTGTAGTGACACTGTTGCCAAATGATAGTGCAATATTTTTTCTTTAGTTAGTAATAGTCTGACCTCACAAATTCGTGTCTGAGAAGTTCGTTTTTCTGCAAGTCTGTGCATTTTCATGATCGTTCCCCAATTACCATGTTTATCACTTGTTCATGTGCACAAGAGAATTTTTTTTTTTTTTAATCATTATACTACTCTAATATGGCCTAGAATTAAAGAAAATACAAAATTTTAAAATAAGAAAAATGAAGAGTATGAGTGTTTTTGTGTGGGAAGTGAAAATACATATGAAATGAGGCAGTGAGCTGTAACTGTGTTGTCGACTCGCTAGCCCAGCAGCCATCCATGCTTCCTCACCCCCCTATGTGACATGGCATGTGCAGCTGCAGGCACAAGTCTCTGAGTCAGCTGGATGTCTGTCTGGCTGAACTGTGTCATATCGCCCATAGGATTGTATGCGTGTGGAAGGAGTTTTTTTTTTTTTTTTTTTTTTTTACATAAAATATGTGTTATTGTATTTTATGATCACTTTTATAGAGTATCATATCATTTTTTTTTCTTATTTGACACATGTCATTTTAATTTGTTGAAGTTATGCTAACCCTTCACTCACTAAATCATTTAACTCTGCTGAATCACATCGTTTATATATTGGAATAAGTGTTAAAGAACTGTTCAATAAATATGGCATTGGAGTGTAAGCTTGAAACAATAAAGATTAATGTTGTACAATTAGATTAAATTTTTTAGCAGATGATTAGCAAGTTTTCTTATGTTTCTAGTGCTTATTTGGGCATGGTGGGAGAACAATTAGCACGAATTTGTGAGGTCAGACTGTATTTTTGTATATTCCTCACATTTACTTGTACTGTATATATTACTTTATGTACAAAGAATAGGTCCTCTGGGCGATGTGACACAGTTCAACTGACTCATTGAGGAAGGGAGAGATGCCGTTACAGCTCACTGCCTCCACACACAAACGTTCACTTCCCACACATACACGCCCATGCTTCTTGTTTTATATATACATTAGAGTATTGTAATGAATTTTCCCTCAAACGATCACAGACAAGTGATAAACACGGCTAGAGAGTGATGCTGAATGGGTTGGCTTGTACAAGAGTGAGACCTGAGTTTAAGATCACGTGTTACGCCACACCAAGATTGCGTTGTCATATCTCGGAATATTGCGAGTTATGCAAAAAAAAATACAATTCAAATAATTTACGGTTGAATGTTTTACTGCCATTCTGAGTTATATCAAGTTATTAGTAATCAAATTTCAAATTATCAATGGTTTACTGTACTGTATCTTCTATTTAGAAAATTTCCCCAAGTTATTACCGATTTTGCGTGCAGCTGATAAAATCTACCTATGTCAATACACCTATAAAAATGAATCAAGGGTGTTCTAGCACTTGATTAAATAAAAGAAAGATTATGTTTGAGTTATTTCTCCTTTAATTTTTCTGCTGCAGCTGTCAGCCAATTTATAGTGTACTGATAATTTGAAGATGCCCACCCCATAGCTCCACAGCTGAACTTAGTGTAGATTATGATATGCAGCAGGCATGGACAACCCGCGGCCCATGTGTTTATGCCGCCCGTGGAGTGATTGAGAAATGCAATTTAATGTGGCCCGTGGTTCAGGTAGATACAGCCAGTTTATGGTGAATAAAGCAATTTTTATTAAAAGAATAATCTTCACACTACGAAAATATAACAGTGATAAGTACAGGTATGTATACCCCCCTGTAGTCAACAATATATATATATATATATATATATATATATATATATATATATATATATATATATATATATATATATATATATATAATCAACGACCTCACCAGCAAGGAATCGAACCCTCGACCTACTGGGTGTGACTAGGGAACGCTTACCGGCTAGGCCACAAGGACACTAAAAGCAGTTCTAGACTCTGTTATATTTCACACAAAGCCTGTTCATCGAGCTGATGGCGCCGTGAACCTCATTGGGAAACTGCCCGTGCCTCTTATGTGGTGTCGGTAGCATTTTACCGAATCCAGCTGGTATGAAACGCGAGGTACATATATACTAAAAATGAAGTATATATATATATATATATATATATATATATATATATATATATATATATGAGAGAGAGCAAGATATGTGCCTATAGATTATTTCATTGTACAGTAGAAGTCCAAAAATCCGGACTGCTTGGGGATTGGGTCGGTCCAGATTTTCGAATTCTCAGGCAGTACTTTTAAAATTCAAATTTAAGGAGGAATAACAAAGAGATGGACAGGTACATTTTGATAGTTTATTCATGAGCAAATATAGCATGCTTCATTTATCAAAACGAGCAGTTTTAAAGAAAAAGCTGTGAATTCTAGAATTTTATTCTTTGCCTTTTTTATATCATAAATTGTAGACTTTCCAATGTCGTATGTTTCCATTAGAAAAATATTGCTCACACCACGTTTTAGTTTCTTAATTATTTCAAGTTTGTCACTCAATTTCAACGTGTTCTTCTTTCTCTTCACACAACGAAGTTTATCTACTTTAGGAGCCATTATTATGGGCTTGTACAGTACTCTGTAAATGGATTCAAAATTACATACGTTGTCACAGTTTGATTGCTCATTTTAAAGTGGCGACTGCGTGGTCGCTTGTTGTCACTGTGCAGCTGTGGCGCTCATGCATGCGCACATACACACAAAAGCCAGCTAAAAAAAAAATTGAGTTTTCGAAAAGTCCGGATATTCAGGTTGTCCGGATTTCTGGCATCCGGATTTTTGGACTTTTACTGTAGTTCCCCATTTGCCAAGATTACCGGTAATATTGCCATTATTCCAGTGGGTGTGTCTCATTAGTAAGAAAAATGCTGTAACTGTAGGAAAAATCAACGTATTCAAAGAATGCTTCACTCATCTTCTGTTAAATGTCAAGAAACATTAACATTTTACTCTAAAAAATTATGATGGATTTGTTTCATAAATGGGAAAAAGACTGATTGTAAACTGGCAATATCGTAAGGTGAACACGACAATAAATTGCTTCCCTGTCTATACTAATAAAATGTTAACATTGCTTTTGTGTTTAGGTAGGATATTGATTTTGGTGGGTAGGCCCTCACAAAAATACCTAAATTGTAATGCGGCCCATGACTGAGGAAAGGTTGCCCATGCCTGGTATACGGGATGATAACTCGGAGAAGTGGCAGTTAAATTAATAGTTGCAATACAGACAAAAATACTGTACTGTACGTTACTGGAGAGGATACTAAGCAATTGGCTTTAGATTAACCAACCAAGGAATTTTATCCAAATATGCATTCAATGCTTCAAACATGGAGAGGTGATAAATATGAATAATGTCAATAGTATGTTTTTATGAAGTAGAATACATACCGGTTAGTCATAAAAATAAAAGGAAACTTCCAAATTCTTGAGGGTTGTGTTGTACGGTATAATTGGAGTGAAGATGGATTGACCGTGACAGGTCCTTAGTAACTACCGGTATAAACTCACTCTCAGAGTTGAATGTTGTCTCCTCTGCTTCACTATGTTCCTGAGCTTACTCTCCAGAAAGCTTATGGCCATTTTATTTTTTGCCTTTTTTCATCAATAAATATTGTGCATAATATACAGTACAGTAGTATCTTGATAATAATGTACAGTGGACATTTTTAACCTCATTTTTCTAATTGCTACAGGTGCTGAATGAGGAGGAACGCCATGACCTTGTGGAGAATATTGCTAACCACCTAATTAATGCACAGGAGTTCCTGCAGGAAAGGGCCATCAAAAATTTTTCACAAGCATGTCCAGAATATGGTGCTGGCATCCGTACAGTTCTGAACAAGCTCAAGAGTCAGGCAGCTTCCAAGAATACTTCAATCTCTGCTGCCGCAGCCTCTAATGCCAAACTCTAAATTGTGGCTCAGACCATTTCCTTTGTTACTAAAGCTGCACATTTTAAGTTGTTTTTCAAAGTAATTGAGTATCAGGACTTTGTTTTATATATATATATATATATATATATATATATATATATATATATATATATATATATATATATATTTGATATATTTGATTCATTGTGTAAGGGTATTCTTGCAGGTCACCTTTGATCTTCTATTTTTCCAGAATAGTGATAGTTTTTTTTATGGTACCTGTATATTATTTTATGAGTAATGGAGAAATACTAGAGAATGGATCAGGGACATTACCAGTGTTGGGTTATAACTACCCAATTATTATGATAACATTCAATAGATTTTATGAAGAATGAATGAAGATGTATACTACATATTAAATACCTATTATCCCAGTGATTGTTAATAATGTTGTACAATAGCAAAAAAAAAAATATAAAAATGTAACAATTATTAATACTTGATTCTTTCCACACTTTACTTCTTTGGTACAGCAGGTAGTGACTAGCTATTGCATGTGTGTAATAACCTGGTCAGCCTCAACTCAAGAAATGTTTCACGTTGGGGAGATTGTTAG
Source organism: Homarus gammarus (assembly GCA_958450375.1). Lineage (NCBI taxonomy): Eukaryota > Metazoa > Arthropoda > Malacostraca > Decapoda > Nephropidae > Homarus > Homarus gammarus. Next base: position 1,728,999 of record CAUDMG010002163.1, on the reverse strand, counting down.
TGTGGTAAAGGGTAGACAGTATATGATTGATGATGGTAATGATACCTTTAGGAATATTCTATACAGATTAAATTTTATGATAGGAACAAATTATTACTAATGGTATTCTCTTATTCCTTGGCTGTTTTTCTTTAAGGATTTGTTACAAAGGTTTTCTATCCCCAAGAATATGATATTCTTTACCTCAGATACTTAAACTAGTTATTCTAGTTATTACCAATGTCATCTCTCTGTTAGGCTGCTCAAACTACATGTCAAAGAATTTTTATCCAAATATAGAGAACCTGTCTGGTCATGGCCAAGTGTATCAGTAGGAGCAATGGGATGATATCCCTAATATGTTAGCAGCGAAAGGCTTTCAAAGGTACTGATCATACAATACAAAGAGTGGATTACATAATGGGTCTACATGTCATATTTTGTGCCAATATTCAAAGGTCTTTTAAGCACCCCTAGTTCGATAGTAATGGATTATTGATTTCTTTTTGTTTACACTGAACCCCTATGCTACAGGAATTCTGGTTAAGGAAATTTGCCCTTACGGACAACATAAATCACTACCACTAAAATCAAGATATGGAATGTAAATTGGCCCTTATGGTATTTTAAGTAAAATATACAAATTTAATCACTAAATGCAAAAAAGAAATGAGAAGAAATTCTAAAATTTTTGCGCACATCATTTACGTTGGTGGCAAGCTTTGTTTTGAATCTGGGAGCACGTCAGTTACAGTCTGCTTCTGTATCTAGCTGTTGTTGTTCTAAGATTTATCCTCACTGATGTGCATTTCCAATCCCCTCAAAATATCTACAAAAAGGCCAGCAATTTCAAATGCAAGTACTGTACTACACCTAAACAAGCACGTAAAGGAATTACATTGGATGTAAAACTCGATATTTTAAATCTCTGGTTAGTAAAACTCATGTAATTTTATGTACAGTATTTACTCTTACTGTATAATAAAATTTCTAAACTATAATTCAAGTGTTAAGAAATGTACATCTCCAATTATAAGTGCATTTTTATTACTTGTGTCGACTCCAAAAAATTTCCGTATAAATGCATCTTTACTTTTAACATGGGAGTACAGTACAGTATATGTGCAAAAATAATTTGCACTACATCCATTCCATAACACAGGGGTCCAGTGTAGTAGTTTTCTGTTGTTACTGGCTAATGTCTCTAGGTAAGTAGTGGTTGGGTTTATCAGTGTTCTCAGTGATATGCAGTGTATAGAAAGATTGTTTTCTCTGAAATTATAAATACACTGCAGTTATCACTGCACAACTTTGTTGTAAGTTAATTACTTGTCAAACCAGTCATCTGAAGATGGTGTATCTCCCCAGCCCTGGCTGACTGCATGGACAAGGTTATGGAGATGCATCCAGACACCTGGTGGACAGTTGAAACATACCCACCACTCAAAGTTACTAAGAACTCGTTTACAATTCTCCAACAAATGATCAAGCTTCTATAGCAATTCAGTCAAAATATAATTATTTTTTTACAAATTGGACCCCCAGTCATATGGATTCATTGGAAGGGACCTATTTTGGTGAAAAAAATTCATTCATCCAAATGCCGTACAGGTATACCTCGCTGTACTGTTGGACACATGTTGTTGAATGTCGGTCACATGTTGTTGAAAAGTTCCTTGTTAAGTGAAACAACGTACAGTATTGTACAGTGAACACAAGGTTGCCTTAGACCTCATGATAGAAATAGTGACAGCTTGGTCAAAATTTTCTAAAAAAAATATTGTTAACTTAAACAATATTGCTATCATTTAAAATAAGTATGTCAAGAAGATAACATTGACCAGAGATGGTTGAGGAGACTACATACAGAGGCCGGCTGGTGCAGGGAGCGATGGACTTATTGAGTCGAAGTGGCAGGATTACCTGTCTCTTCATCTATGGATGTACGTTTAAGATAATGGTAAAAAAGTTGGTGAACAACTTTCTTCTTGTTTGTACAGTTCCTTATAGCAATTACAGGTGCCCCACTTTAAGCACATACCTTAGTTTTGTCCCTTTTCTCACAAACTGTTCTCACTATGTGGTAGGTAGGACAACTGTTCAGGCAATGTAAACCACTTGTTTGCCAGCATTAGAGCACCTGAGAACATATAATTTAACCATGAGATTAGAGTATGATTTTTTTCTTGACAGAGGCACAAACCTCACTTGCTGGGCATTTTCCTCTCAACTTATTGGGTTTTGATCTATTGATCATGTTTTTACTTGTCTCTTAGCAAATGAACTCAAATGAATATGGTACTAATGGCTAGATTGATGCTAGAAAGGGGATTTGGTGATTGTTAGCAGTGTTAGGCTACCCAAAGTAGGCCACTGTTGCCGTGTTCATGTATCATGAAAAATATTTTTTTTCTCCAATTCCTCAACAACCCACCTAGTGAAACAGCATATAGCAAGGCAACGTAGAGCGAGGTATAACTGTATCAAATAGTATGTAAACTTCTTAGCATCTTGTAAATGAGTTCATTCTCAAACCTATGATTTGAAATAAAAAAATATATACTTGTATATATTAGTTTGCAAAAAAGAAAAAAAAAAGGAAATACATTTAAAGTTACTTTTTTAAGTCTACTTTATGTTGTAAACGAACATGCAAATTTTATGTAAATCTAGTGAAAAGAAGGATTATATTACAGTACTATAGAATATGGGGTAACTGGTGGAATAAATGGACGGAAAGTTACTGTACATCAGAAACTGACAGTTACGTCAATCATGATATCCTTCTTTGGCTGGATGGACAAAAAAGAAATGCACATTTTTGAGGTTGTTTTATTTTTATAATTATTAGTTTAACACAAGGAGTTTAATAGGTTCTAAGGATATATTACACATAAATTTTGCAGTTAATTTGGGAATAGGTGCTTAGGCTGTGAAAACAAAATGCAAACTTGTTAAACATTCAGAATGCTTGCTTTGGGATGCTTTGTCCAGTTTATTTGGGCCATTTAATGGTGATTGTTCCACTTAAAGGAGAATTCCAGAGGAAAATTATATAATAAGGTGCACCTAAAAGCTTCAAACCTTATGTTAATTAAATATACTGTATTCATATCCATAAATAATGAAATAACCACTTGAAAGAAAAACTCTGTCAAGCATCCAACAAACCCCCAAATGGCTGTGACATCACTAAGCATTATGAAGAAGGTGTTGTTAAGATGTTAGTCATTTTGCTTCTGCATAACAGTTTCCATCTCCAATCATTCTAGATCATTGTACTGAAGTTACCGATACTGTATATTAAAAATTACAATTTAAGAAATGGTATCTTAAGAAGATTAGGAACCTTCACTGATTTCACTTTATTAATAATCATCAGGTAAAATAAACATGGGTTCCTAATCTTCATGAGACCCACAAAATCTAATACTGTACTGTACAGTATAGTACAATACAGTACAATATATTTTAAATAGGTCAGTTCTCTACTATATTGCATAAAATATAAATTTACAAAATTAGGCATCTGACAATGATCATAGTGGAGTGTGAACGGTGAAAATTGTGTGCTTTCTCAACAAATGTAAGAGATGGATTAAATGTTTAGGTTGCAATATACTGTTTAATGCCCATGAAAATTTGTGTTGTATTCATTAATTTTGTAGAAACAAATTTTGACTTGTAACTATACCAAAGCAACTATAACCCCTTCATAAAGCTGCTGTGAGCCTTCTAGATATAATTTTTTTATGACTTCAGGATGTCTTGTCTTTAGCAAATTATTGTAAAAAAATTGGTTTGCTTTTTAATTGTTTGAACTATTTTTTCTTCAATTTTTTATTAATTTTTGTTAAAGTACCAATGATATAAAAAAGTATGTGATTGGAGTTAACCTTTAAGGCAACAAAATCATTTAAGTACAGTACTGTATTTTAATGAATAATTCAAGTGTTATTGGCAAGTTTTCAGCGCCTGAATTGGTGCTATTTATTTACTGTTGAAAATGACAACAATATGACAAACTACTGTACAGTATGTCCATTTTAAAATTTTGTTACTCAGGTTCATTGTAAGATTGGCATTTACATGATAAGGTTGTATGTCAGTGTGATAAGACAGCTAACTTTTTGCATTATATATGAATTGGAAATGGTATATTAACTGGAGCATTGTTGTAAAGAAATTTCAGGTTTATGAATATATTCATCAACATATTCATCTTCTGCAGTTTACTTATCCCCACTTAGTGTTTCCCATTTATTTACCTATTGTAGCAGTGTGATCTATCAAGAGACTCCCTGAGGGCTTATAATCCTTAACAGGAGTATGACTGTAACCAGAAAATACCAATTTCCCCATTTGTTGGAATAATTGGTGCAGAGCATTTCCAGGTATGAAGACGAATTTCCTCATACCGGAAAAAATCGCATATCCCTGAAAAAAAAAAAAATATATACTGTATATATATATATATATATATATATATATATATATATATATATATATATAATATATATATATACGGTGGGGTATGCTATAACGAACGGATCCTACTACGAATATTCCTATAACACGAACGGTTTTACCTATGAAATTGAGAATGCTATAACAAACGAAACTCCCACAACGAACATTTTTTTTTTTTTTTATTAATTTATTGTTTTTTTTATTACAAGTATTAATATTCTTTATTTTAGGGGTTTAGATGCATATTTATGCACTTTGTTTAAATTTTTACAATTTTATATTATATTTTTCAGTGTTAATTGTTGTATTTGGGGGCCTGGAACAGATTAATCCTATAACAATCGAATGCTATAATGAACAAGGTTCTAGAACCAATTAGATTCGTTATATGTATATATATATATATATATATACACAGCTCCTCCCTGACTTACGACGGGGTTAGGGACCCAAATCCAGGTCGTAAGTCAAAAATGCTTAAGTAATACATAGAAAATCTAAAATGGGTGTCTCCTTTTCTTCTCAGCACCACAAAACTCACTTTTAAGCTTGTCAGCCTTTTTAAAGTGAATTACAAACAAAAATTTTGTCTGTACTGACGTTGGGACTCGAAAATGCGTAATTTGACAAAATTTTGGTACAACTGAGGCAGGTCGTAAGTGTGGGTGGTCGTTAGTTGAGTAGGTCGTAAGTCGGGGAGGAGCTGTGTGTATATATATATATATATATACATATATATATATATATATATATATATATATATATATATATATATATGCAAGTAAATCACTGTAGGTGAATTACACGAAAGCGCTTGGGAACTTCGTGTTTTCTTCTTTCCTGGTGGTTATCAGCATATATATATATATATATATATTCTCTTATTGTAATGATGTATGAAGCTTCAGCGAACAAAGCTAACCATTTAAATGTGTGTGTATGTGCAGTATTTACATAATCATTAAGTACCATAAATATTTTGTGAGAAGTAAAAAAAAATCTAATGTATTTAAAATATTAGTCACTCCAGTTAAAGGTAATTATAGTTTAGGTTGGTTAGGTTTCAATTTCTTCGGGATGTAATTTAGAAATTTCAAAGTACTATGGCATTCTTGATCCGTAAGTATTCAGTTGTGAGTCTGCTTGCAATTTAAAATATTCTTATTCAAAACCTTAATTCAAACTGTAAGCAGTCTAAACACCTCCAACAAATTAGCCTCGCGGATAAATACAGTAGTAATGTATAGTCGGGGTCAAAAGTTCACTCCCTCCCAAAATGAAGTAGCATCGACCCTAAACGAGATGCAATAGTCCGGGTAAGTCAGTTCAAAGACTCATTCCCGTGATTCAGTCTCACCACGGAGAAACGAACTTGTCCCCCGACTAAACATCAGAACCAAGTTAGTCAAATTTCTATAAAGTGCTTATGCAGTACAAATTTTCCTACTGTATTATCAATTACTCCGTAACAAAAACATTGGCGGGAACATTCAACAACCTTTAACATATTTAGAAACAAAAAATAAATAATTCATAAAATAAATGATTCATAAAGCCGAGGGAATATAAGACTATAATAAGAGAAATGAATATATGACAACCGAGGTAATATAATAAATTATCTAGATTAGGGTTGCAAGACCTCCCAGTTCCACGGACCTCGGGGTCTACTTATAGCTAGGGTCCGCCCTGCAAAAGTCTCTCGGACTCGGTTCATTTGTTTATATGAATGTCTTATTAAAACAATCTACAAGACCGATTAAGGCTAATACCTACCCCAACACCAGCCAGATGTGAGAAGCAGACAATAATAAATGTTGCTGCCACGGGATAAATAACGCAAGTGAAGACGAGGGGAACAAATCAAATATGGCGCCTTGTGAAGGAATACTCGAGGAGAAAGTTTGACAAGTGAGCTGCGAGCAGCGGCAAAGCACAGCCTTGTGAACAGGGAACTCATTCAACTCAGTCTCCCGATATTCCCCAGACATTCGATTCCTCTTTTATGCCCCTGCTATAAATATAAGGATAAATATTATATTATCTTAAAAATAAAAACATTAATTAGTTATGGAAAATGCAATGTGGCGGTAAAAGCGACATCCGACAGGGTAAAATTCAAAAGCTAAGAAAGTTTTGGTAATGTTTGCTCTTATGCAAAATGTGGAAATTTGGGAGAATGGAGGTACTGTAATTACATCACATACATAACCGCGGACGAGTTCATGAACTACCCTACATGCAGTTATTATTTAAAGGAAAAAAATCAGAGCACATGAAAATGTTTGAAATCGACTTACCAGAAACTTGGATGAGTACATTTTGTCTGTTTGAATGCAAGGAATACAGGCTAACGCATACTTCTTGCTCTGTATTTATGAATCGCAGTAAAAAAAAATTCTGAGCATCTCTGGGTTATTTGAGTATGTTTTATACAGTAACAAAAAACGTAACCGATCACCCAAGCGGCTAGCAGGGCCAATTAGTGGTGAAGAGAATGAAGTAAACTTAGTACAGTAAAAATATGCAATAAAACAGAGGAATTAATATAAGTATATATACGAAAATGTGAAATATGGTAAATTAATTAAAAAGGTTAAGGTGGGATGTCCTCATAGCTAAGATCACATTTTTTTTCACGTTCCAGCTATTCCGCCCTTATTGTTTTTCTAGATCCAAATAAACAAATGGATTGAATGGGTGGATCAGGAGTTGAGGTAACAGGGAGATGAGTTGACCGGAGTTTGAGTTGGTAGGCGGTTGGGGTGACAGGGTGATGGGTTGACAGGATTTGAGGTGAGAGGGCGAAGAGTTTATCTCGGGTTGAGTTTACAGAGGTTGAGCTGACAGGGGTGGAGCTGACAGGGGTTGAGTTGACCGAGGTTGAAATAACAAGGATTGGATTGACTGGGGAAAAGTTGAGAGGGGGTCGAATTGATAGGGGTTAGGGTGACCAGGTTCAAGTTGGCGGGGGTGGTGTTGACCAGGGGACAGTGGGGTTGAATTGACCAGCCACCATATACATCTGTTGCTATTCTGGAAGTGCTTAAAATAATTTGGTAACATTGTAGGACTGCAGCTCCGATACGTGTTCAAACTTCGATATTGTTTTCGCATATATTTTTTTTTATCTTAGCCTTTCTATTACTTCTTCTGTATCCCCTGTATCCCCTGAATTAGAATGACGTCTCTGGCAATGCTATATGATGCTGTTACACAAATATACTATATATGCTGAGTCAGAAATATTCTCAATCTTTTGTTGATACCCACTGAGCTAGCAGGTGCAGCAGTTTTTATGCTACATATGTACTGTAGTTCCAAATAGAAGTTCCTCAACACTAGCAATATCTGGCATCATTCTGGAGGATTATGCCGGGAAGGAGGTTGGGGGGTTTCAAAATTGACTCCGATTTTTCTTTGTACAAGTATTAGTCAAATGTTTTATTATTATTATCATTATGATATTATTCGTAATGAAAAGCACAGATCACCAATTACCCAAAGACTTACAGTGCAGGTGTGGAATATTTTTTTTTTTATGAGATAAAGGTTGTTGAATACTTTAATAGCGTACCCTGGTCAACGTAAAAAAAGTTTTAACTTAAAAAAAAATCAAGATTATGTTATAGTTATTTAATTTTATCGTACATAATGGAAATGAGAGCTAAGTTATAAAGAGTTAGTGGTTTGGCTGCATGCTGGCTCCTCTAATGATTGTAATGTCCTAACACATTTTTTCTGCAAAAATAGTAACTTTTCACAGTTTTACAGTATTTTGAATTGCTGTTATGGTATATAGTTTACCGAAATGATAACGAAGTTTGTCAAGTTTGTAAATTTAACTTTATGATAGAAGGCCAGCTTTCAATTACTGTATTAATCACGCTTTTAAAGACACAAAATTTGCGAAATAATTCAAAAAAAGTTTTTGTAAAACATGGGAATACAAATTAACCATAGGCTAAAAAAATAGAAGGAACCTCGCTATAAAGTTAAGATAAATAGTAACATAAAGATTTGCGACTTAAGTTATACTATCCCTTTAACGCAAAAAATATTTATAACTTTACACCGTAATGTCATATCAAAACTATCAACCGACCGTGAGATGAAGCGGCAAATGGATCATTCATTAGCTTAATAGAAGCATTTACACCTCCTACAGCTAAAATATTATGGTGTAGAGCTTAAGACGATAATATAATAATATAAAAGCTGTGTAGAATAGCCACCATAAACCCCCAGGGCTAAAACTATTGGGGAAATACACTTACCTTCGGGTGTGTAGACGGAGCACTTAAGATTACGCACTTCCTCCACCAAGTAGGCTGCCTAGACTGGTTGAGCTAGACGCTTGACCAAGGTAAGGAGATACAGGTAGCCTCACTTCCAGAGGATCTACGCTAATGAAAATAAAAATGAAATTTTTATTTACGTATTTTTGAAGGCCTACCTACCTCGGCCTAGACGGTCTAGACTCTCGAGTCCAGAGTCTAGACCAAGGAATAGAGGACTAGCTCACTTGGATCCTCCGCGACGGTGGCTACGCCAAGCGGCTGGGAAGTAGCAAACACATTAATCCCATTGCGCCTTACATGATTTAAGTAAAGATATTTTAGGTAAAATTACGTTAGTTAGGTAAAGTTAAGTTAAATAAAGTTAGGTTTGGTTAGGTTAGGTCAGGTTTGGTTAGGTTTGAATTGGTTCATTTTGGGAGTGTTTTTGAAATACAATTTGGGTTGGGTTGGTAAAGTTTGCTTGAATTTACCCAAGAATTAATATGAAATCCATTCAAAACACGTCGAAAAATACAGGAACAACATAGTTTCTTCCCAAAAGTCGTGGGTGGTCTTAAAGGAAATAATGACTAAAAAATTCAAAGTTCCGGCCTATATTTTCGAGAAAACAACAGTATCCTGCTCATCATAATTATATATTCTAATGATACTCTGATGCTAACTAGCAATTCGAAGGAGTGGAACATTATCAGTACTAAATACATTAAATAAAAAAGCGTTCATATAAACTAATGAACATTGAAGTCAACATTGACAGAAGTAGGTGTACGACTCACCTCTCTTTATCTTTCAGAAAGGTTTCTCTTCGGTTTTTTTTTTTTTACGGGGATTAGCCCACCCGGGCACTGGTCACTGACCCTGCAATTGTGTGTAAATGAGGCAGAAAGACAGATCAGCAACCTGGGACTCGGTCACAATTTTCGTGATGCCTTATGGCAGCAGGGTCTACCATTAGACAATACATTTTGTTTCCAATAACTTCCCAGGCAGTAGTATATCCCTGTGTGGTAGCTGCCTACCGTCTACCGTCTCATAGCTGAATACTTATGCATCAAGAATGCTAGTGTACTTTCTTTGATTTTTCTAAATTATATTACAAAGAAATTTAAACCTAACCCACTTAAACTCGTTACCTTTCATTGGGGTATGACTAATAGCATAATTATTTAATACATTAGACCTTTTTTACCCTTAACCAAATATTTAATGTACTAATAATTATGTAAACACACACACACACACACACACACACATTTCAGTGGCTAGCTCATAAAATAAGCTGGCTGAGACTGCACCCATCAGCACAATGCGAGAGAACCTGCTGTGCTTGATTGTAAACACATGATTTTATTATGGAAGACCCCTAATGCCTCAGCTTAGTCTAAACACGTGTCCTGAGCGAGCGACAACCGTGACCCCTGGACTGGTAATAACGTGTGTTCTCAGCTATGTGCTGAGGATAGAGGCGGTAGAATCACAGGCAAGAATAATAACCTGCCGTAATTATTAACGTCAACACTGAGTCACAATACCAATTCGAGTGGGTGTGTGTGTCTGGTGAGTGGTAAACATTGCCAGCCACCTAACTTAACCCTTTAGAGGGCAGCGGCGCACTTAGGTATTTTATATTGGCTAACCCAAGACGATTTTATTCATCTGTAAGAAACCCCAGCCAACCAAAGGGTTAAAGAGAAACACGACTTTGACCTGTGTATTTTATTTTATGTTTTAAAGTAAGAAATCATAAAACAGGGTGTTTGGCTGCTCCCTCGACACGAGCTGGGGTCTGGTAGGATAACCCAACACATTCATTTCCTCTCAGCCAACAGGTTGAGTCGGACGCAGACATCTGCTGGTCGGGCACTACCGACAGTGAATTACAAGGACTCTTTGTTACTATTTATTTCCTTTTTCTATTAATATTAAAGGGAGTAATTGTATATAACCCCTCAACATTTCCTGTATATTGCATCTCCTGCAGTAAAAAATATTATGTCCAGCCGCCCTTCCTCCTACTTATGGTCAGCAGACATAATGTTATCTCTGCAATAAGATAAGATGCAAACCCAGCTGGAAAGTCTCTGAGGTTGAAGATGTCCTGGACTTCTGCAAATTGACTCACAACTACTATATTACTTCGACTGTCAGGGGTCTACCACTGTATGTCATTGACTGTTTATACCCGAACCAACCCAGACTAGTAAATTGAATACAAATGTAGTGAGTGATCTAGACAGTGCGGCACATAGTCACTTTATCTCCTTAATATTTAAGCGGATGACCTAAACGAAAAGTTAAACAAGTGTAGGACAGGATAACTCTTAACCTACCACGTATGCGTCATGTACTGTTGGTGATGACTGAACCCGCCCTAGCAGGCCCTCATATGCTTACTGGGGGATGTAAGCTGTACGCAAAAAAATCATAATGTATTTTAAACTCTAGAGAAAAGTGTCACCATGTGGTCAGTTTGGGGTGAGACATCTCTTTTGCTCTTTAGACGTAATTAAGTTAGACAATTCTGAAAAAAACCAGACATTATATAATTAGGTGCAGACTCACCACCTTATGGCAACCTATTTAAATAATTCGACTTATTGTTATAACATTCTATATACAGATTTAATGTAAGATATTAGAGGAATTTGGTCGTATATAGTATTATTAGGCTAGTTATTTCTTCTTGTATTTTATTTAACACTTAATTGAAATAAATATAGATTACTATTATAATATTATAATAGTAATGTGCATATACAGAAATATATATATATCTATATATATATATATATATATATATATATATATATATATATATATATATATATATATATATATCGTGAAGAGCCACGAAGCTACAAAGCAATTAATAACTTTATTAAAACTATATTTGTGTTCGACAACGATTTATATATTGTTAATATGTTTTTCAAGTGATATCTATAATCAATTGGCATTGGGTGGGTAGAGGTAGTGAGGTCTTCCGTCCCCACTCTGGTAACCTCGCAGCTGACCTTCGCCGCACTAGTGGCGATGGCAGGTTTGGCAACGCAGCGTGACGTCACCCATGAGGCACGGCAATGGCGGACCGAACGTACGGGATGGAGTCCGCTGTGCCTGCAAAACGACCTAGACTGGACTTCCCAGAGGATACTTCATCCCAACAATATGACAGTGACTTCCATTGTTTTGCAGGAACATCGGAGCTACTTACAGGTAAGTGAAAACTCCTGCATTATTTTTTTATTTTCACTTAAATGTAGTAAGAATTTTGGCGGGGGCTAACCAGTCGATGAACCCAAGATGGCGGATGCGCGCGCACTTAAATATCCCCATTTTTAAGGCTTTGGGTAATTTCCACAGTGCTGTGAATTTTATGGTGTTTTTATTTTACTGCATTTAGTTTTTTTACATCATTATACTCTGAATTGTGTCGAATTTACGCCAAAATGTCAAACTTTGATCGATACGCCCACTTCAGTCATTAGGATTTAACAAAGGAACAAGTGAGCATCGGGGAGGAGACAAGAGGAGGATCCAGTAGGTTGTGTGGCGGCCAGCGGGTGGTGCGCGCGCCCTCCCTCACACCTCCAGTTCCTATTTACTTCATTTATTATATCCCTTATAAGACAACAGCGGGAAGTTTAAAGGGCACACTCAACCTCTTATTATCGCACCTTAAAAAATACTACGATGTTGTATTTTTATTTTTTATTTTTGTAAAGGAACGATGTAAATGTTGGTTAAATATTTTTTATCAAGTTAAATTTCATAATTGAAGGATTTGTAGAAGTAAAAAAAATAATATTCAATTATCCGTTATTTAAAGAACCAGGAAGATGTCAAACATAAACAGTGAATAAAATTTGGGTATATTTCTTGTTAATGTATAATAATCGGATGTTGATGACAAGTAGATATTATAATATTCCTTTATAATATCTATGCGCCAAGTACTTGTAGAATATTATGAATGAATAATGTAATTTGATCTAAAATTATTGGGGGAAGGTAAATTCCGTATCGTAGTTGGCCATCCACTCTCAGGGTTGGAAGGACCGAGCAACTTCTCATGAGTCGCAAACTAATATGTAGCTTATTTAGTTTATACCATAACTTGTGTATTTGTTTTTAAGAATAAGAAATATATCACCAAGGTTTAGTTTGTCTGGTCCTTTAACCCATCTACAGGGTATAGTCGCAAATTGATAAAGAATAACACCAGGTAATATTAGTGTGAAGGATGAAGAAGGTTACATTTTATAAGGTTACCCACGAAAATTATAGGTACAGTACAGGGTTCAGTTTATTAAGATAATTTTCAAATGTTGGTTCAGTAAAGGAAAACAAGTTTAACCTTTGCAAGAAATAGAAAGACAAAATGTACAGTATGGATTGAATGAACAAAAAAAAAATAGAGTATAAGCTAGGATATATTTTACAGATATAAAACTATTTTTTCTTGAAATGTACTGAATGTAATATTGTTATTAATGCTTCACAGATTATGTGAATCGATAGTAATGTTTTCTTTCATTTATGACTATTCTTGAAATTTGTATTAATCATCTACTTTTTTGTCTGGCAACAGCACTTGGTTATTACCTATATGCTTTTTGCTTGTTCCTTCGTAGACAAATCCGTTTTTAATAAGATGAGTTCTGGCTATTCTTATTTTTAGAGTGTTCTCATTGATTGAAATTCACTTGCTGTATATGTCAGCTTGATTATTGAATAGTATAGACTGCAAACTGTATAGACTGAAGGGAAGTCACCTATGGGATTTCAGAATGGTTTACCACGGAATGTTTCCTTGTACTTGAAATAATACCAGTTAAAGCTATTTTAAATATACATTTAATCTGATCTACATAAATTAAAAATAAAATAAGGTAGCAATGTATTCAGTACAATAATCATACAAACTTATATTTGGTTTGGCATGTATAAAGACCATGCATGTATACAGTTCAGCATGTGTATAGATAATGCAGGTATAGTACAGTATATGGTGTATATAGACCATGGATACAATTTCCAATGTACCCAGACAATGCAGTTTATAGTTCAACAATAGTAAACCGAAAGGCAATTTGACCAAGGATAGCTGACAAAGCCATCAGATATTTTCCAGGATTGTTACTTAAATAATGAATCTTTAAGTAGTTTAAGACAGTATAATGAATATATATTTTTTTCCAGGGGGATACAGTAATGGTGCAGAGTTCACGATCACTTCAGATTCTGGATTCAATGAACTTACACCACCACAAAGCTTGGAGGATGACATAACAACTCCGTAAGTCTAAGAGTCAGGTTACTAGAAATACAGAAGTTCTTTTGTACTGTAATAAATTTTTCAAACAATTATTAATTTTCATAGTTTCTTGTGTGTTTATACAGTAATACTGTACAGTATATGGATAGGCTGCAAGGCGAAATTTCCTCTTTAAACTACCAATAGTCTTGATGTTGTAACATTCTCCACAGAAGAACAAGCTCCAGTCAAGATGAAAACATTGGTAGAATCGAAAACCACTTAAGTAATGATAATACCAATGACAGCTCAATCATCGACTGTTCAGAAAATTGGCCCAATGGAACAGCAACTAGTCAGGAGGAGGACGAGGATGAAGAAGACAGACAGTCCGTGGCATCAACAACGTCTAACCTCAGTGGACTGTCGGACTTTTCTAATTTCTCTGGAAAGGATTGGAAACCTTGTGCTGGTGAGTAATAGTGTATAATATTAGTCCTTGTTATTATTTTGGGGAGATATGTATTGAGGGGCTATATGGAGGAGAATGTATTGTTTTATTGTTGAAAAATTACATACATATCGTGTTCGGTTTTCTGAAATTTGTCTCGTAAAAGTAAGAAAGTGTAAGAGTTCTTCAGAAAAGAATGTTTTTTGTAAGAGATATGGTAATGAAGGTGTAGTAGTTGATACATTGCCGTCAACCATCCTGATCATATATTGTATTGTTAAGTGCAATATTGAAGTCAGCCATTCACCAAATTTCACCTCTTGAAATTAAAAGATTAGATTGGGTTAGTTGTTCTATGGGTGCAATAGAAGAAGCCAGAGTTATTTATTAATAGTATTACCTACCTTATTCTCACACTTGTAGCAGTGTGTCATTCTTAATTACAAGAAAAGGAATGATGAAAAATGAATTTCAGGTCAATATGAAGTTACTTCCAGGATTGTATTAAGTTTAGAAGTGTTACATTGGGTGAGCATCAGTTCAAAAATATTATATACACTCACTGGTAAAGCATCCGTTCATAAATGTTATACTAGCACTGGTTAGGTATCATTTCAGGGATGTTACAATTTGGTACAGGTACTGGGGTGTTATCTATAGGGTAACAAAGTTAACTGGGATATTGATGTCAAAATTTTATGAGTGTTAACTAAAAACCATATTTATTTCATATTTATAGGTCCAATGTCTTGGGTCCAACAACAAATGTTGCGCGGGGTTAACCCACGTACCATCCTTACCCACGTCCTCGGAGCCACAACTGCGATTCCCGAGGGAGTTCCTGATGTGACACTTTGGCGCCTGATTGTGAACATGTTATCAGAGCCACCTCGAAGAGAAAAATTACGTCATATCAATACAATCGAAGACGTAGTGAGATTAATGAAGTCCTGTCGGAAGATCATCGTCCTGACTGGTGCAGGGGTCAGTTGTTATGGCATCACATTGTTAACTTCTACGACATACACAAACATTTTCTGACACCAGGATCTCTGTTATATCCCCCTTTTCTCTCTCAGATTTTAGTCTGGTAGCTCTAATAGACCTCATTTTTATTTTCTCAATTAGGATACAATGTTTTATCAGATGACTATATTTTATAAGGTGTTTCTCTATTGAGATTCTTCTCTACTGTAAAACCAAATATTTTAGGTAATAGAAATACAAAAGGTTCATATTAAAATATTTTTCATCTGCAAGCCAACACCCTGGGTATAATTTTTTGTATGGTAGTGTGTAATTTAACTAATTCTGTGGATATATACAGTACAGTATATTAATGAAAATGAAGAAAATTCAGATTAATTAAAATACAGAACTGTACTGTAAATCATAGATACAGTATAAGCATAAAAGCTGAAAGTACCAGTTTTCACGGACTTTATCAAGAGTTACTGTATTCATCAATTTTAGTTTCACTTGGCTTATAGGTAATAAAAAGTTTATATTAACATTTACAATCAATTAATGGACTATTATTTCCAGGTGTCAGTTTCCTGTGGCATCCCGGACTTTAGGAGTAGAGATGGAATTTACGCCCGGCTTGCCATTGACTTCCCTGATTTACCAGATCCACAAGCAATGTTTGATATACACTACTTCAGACGAGACCCCCGCCCATTCTTCAAATTTGCCCGGGAGATTTACCCTGGACAGTTTACTCCGTCTCTCTGTCACAGGTAATTTTTAAAAGTTTTTCTTTAGGTTGCCTGTTCTGGGTAAAGACCATTTTTGGATTTCATTTTGCTTGATATACTATTGAGAGCAAATATTTTTTACCTAATTTTGTAAAGTGTTTTTATTACTGGCCACGTAATGCATTTCTCTAAGCAAGTTAGTTTTTAACAATGCCACTTTGTCACTGACTGACTTAGACACTTTTTGGTTGAACTCACCAGATCCACTTAGTATCACTTTACACTGTATTCAATCAAATTTTAAAGGGCCTCGTACACACTCAGGCTGGCCTGTCTGGCTGCCTGCACAGCCTGGCCTGTTCAGGTAAAACTGCACGTGTGTGAGGGTGGTTCAGGTCAAGATTTTGGCCAGTTCAGGTGGCCTCTCCAGTCGCCACTGGACCTCTCACTGATAGATTTTTTGCTTCGGTTGGCATAAGGTTCTGGCCAGTTTATGTGTGTGTGTGGGCAACAGTTCAGGCCAGCACTCGGTTTTCTAGCAGCAGCGGTGGTTAAACAAACGTCTTGCCATGAATGCCTCAGAAGAAAAAGTTTTTGACAGAATTCATCAATATTTATAGGGTGAATCTATGTCTGGAAAATAAAGAAGAAGGATTATGCATACAGTGAAAATAGAGTGTAGCCCATAAATTGTTAAGTGTTAAATTGAAAGAAAAAATGTAGGAGCCACCTGTTGCAAGAAATTGCAAAGTAGCTGACAATCTCTCATGTCAAGATTTGGCCTTCCGCATCCAGGTATCTTGTTTTTTTTATCGTTTGAGAAACTAAAGACAATAGCTTCAGGATTGTTTCTTCCTCCATCCTCAAGTACTTGAACCAATCTCCTTTCACAAATCTCACTTTTTCTAGTAATGTCAAATGGGATAGCTCGTCCCTTTACTGTAACCACTCTTTGGTCATTTTGTGTCCTTTCTATTCCTCTTATTCTCTTCTTGATATACAGTATAAGCAGCTGCAACAGTTTCAGCTGCTAGTTCACGAGTGGTACGTGGAACGGCCATGGCTGTCCATGCACGATGACATCCCTCTGAGAACTGAGCTCTGATCTTGAGGCTAGATGGAATCATGTGTGGGCGACACTTTCTATGTGAGACTGGTCTGAACAGGTGGCTAGATGGAAAGGCCTGAATGTGAATGGAGCCCTTAGTTGTACCTACTGGTTTGTGCAGGACTTTACCACTAAAGGGGAAAGTTTTGTATGTGTGTTTGTGTAGCTTTGTACAAGATATCTTGTATTAGTTTCTGTGTAACGTCTCATCTTCCATTTACCGTAGGTAAGATTGAATTTTATGTATACGAGAAGTAGTCGTCTCCTACAGTGGCACCATGTGTTAGATATTTAGGTTATGTTAAGATGTGGAATATAAACAAATCTAGCTGGCTCAATCTAATCCACTTGGGGTTGTATCCTTGTATAGGGAATATAAGAAAGCCCATTTGTTAGAAGAAAAGTAAAAAAATAATAATACAGTATATACTGTATATGGTAAATCATACAGTGCATAACATAAATATACCGTACTGTTCTTTTAATTTTTCTGATTGACCTTGTGCAATTTTCAGATTTATTCGTCTAATAGAACAACACAACAAATTATTACGGAATTACACCCAGAACATCGATACACTAGAACAAGTAGCAGGGATAGAGAATGTCATTCAATGTCACGGTAAGTAAAATTTCAAGTTTATTCCTTCCTTGTGGAGAAAACTGACTCACGTGTTCAACTGAGGTTCTTCATTTTGGCTGCTAATAGCACACAATTTTAGGCCAAAAATAGAGTACAGTAGAACGTTGGTATAAGTTGAGATACCTTCCAAGAGAGGTGGCTTTTAACTGAATTGGCACTAAATTGAAGTGTTGCTTCAATGGAATAATTTAGTTTGGTACTTGAAAGAAATACAAAATACTAAAAAGACTGACAGTCTGTCCAGATGCACCTCAGCCCATCTCTTAGAACAAACAAAACATTGCTTTTTGTAGTATCTTGTTAAAACAAACACTCATAAATCAACACAGCTAAAATTAAGGGATGCAAAATGATCTGTTTACTGGCTGGGAAGATGGGGGGAGGGAGGGAGGTGAGGTGATGTTTGACAGTTGATGCCAAGGTCTAGTGCTTATTTATTTATCTGTCCTTAAGAGTGACTTTAAGTTTTTCTCTTATAAAATGGCATTGAACTGACATGGGAGAATATAATTAACATTGCTGGAATTCTTATAAGATAGTGATTAATTTCAATATAAACACGCTATAGAGTGATTAAAATGAATATAAACATGCTATAGCTTGCATTAGACATTCAAATTTTAGTTCTAATTTAAGAATTTTAGTACAAAGAGCAAAATATATGACGTTTATATTCAAATTATATGCTGTCTTGCAAGGATTCCAGCAATACAAATTATATTCTCCTAACTTTAGTCTGTGACATTATATACAAGATAAAAACTTTAAGCCTAAAACACCAAACCCTGGCTGGGAAGATTGGGGGGGGGGGGGGGGGAAGGAAGTGACAGTGACATGTTTGACAGTTGGCACTGAAGGTCTAGTGATGTACTTATTTGTTTATTTATGTCCTTTAGCTTGAGTTTATGTTTTTTGTTTATGAAATGTCACAGAAGTGACTGGGGAGAATATAATTTACATTGCTGGAATTCTTAAAAGATAGTGATTAATTTGAATATAAACATGCTATAGTTTGCACTAGACAAATTTTAGTAATCATTTAGTACATTATTTTGAGTACATGTACAGTATAGCTTTGTCCTTAGGACAGTGTAGCCTGCCCAGAGAAACATTAGGCGCAAAATTTTAATATGATGCGCCACATTGACTCAAGCAAAATAGGAAAGATTCACTTTAAATTAAAACATTGTCCTTAATTGTGGGTGTCGCTTTAAATCAATAATCTTAAATTGAATCGGTTTGAATAGACGTTCTACTGTATAAGTCAATGGTGGATGGTAGAAGGGAAGACTAAAAAGAATGAAGGATGGGGTGAAGGGAGAACTGTGTGTGCTCATGTGCTTGCATGTGACCAATGCTAATTTGGTGCATTCCAGATGAAGCCTCTCAGTGTGGATGAGGAATAGTTTATTGTGTATTGATGAGTTGGTGGTATGACAGTTTTCTGATGGCAGGCTGGTCACCCACTCACTTACTAACTAGATCTGAACCTTCTGACCAAGGGACCAGCATCTATTTGGTTATGTGTATGGGTAAGATACACACGGCTCCTCACCTTAACCCCTCATTTTTCCTTTTTGAGTCCATGAGTCACATTGATAATTACTGTATATGATCTTGTTCTGTATTTCAGTTTATCATTCAACTGAATAAATTTCTTGTATGTACTGTACTTGGTATCATGGAACTTAAATCTTTTCCAATACTACATGTTTCTGTGAGGGTAAGCTGCTAGGTTGTCATGTTAGTGATATTTTTATTACTTTATGGTTCTTTTCCATATTGGATTTTTTATAGAGAATCCTAAATTTAAAGTTAATTTGAGACATTTTCTCATCTTTGATTCGCAGGTTCATTTGCCACAGCTACTTGTCAGAGATGCAACCACAGGGTCAATGCCCAAGGCATAAAAGAAGATATTTTCTCTCAGAGGATTCCCCGGTGTACTCAGTGTGATACAAATGAGGAAAACGGACATGAAGACTTAATGGTAAAGGAAGAAATCCCGAATGTAAGCCAAGATGAACCTGTAAATACACAACAGGATACAACATCCAGCATACACTTAATGCCTCACAGACCGCCAGGTATGTAATTAATCTCAGTAATTGTTTTCAACATGGTTTCATTTTATCTTAACATAAAATAATAGACTCTGTGGTGAGAGTGTGGGTCTGTCGTTAACCCTTAAGCCCCGGGTTAGGGTGCTGCTGGCAGTACCCCTGCGGGGTTAAATCGTGAACAAAAATCAACTTTAAAAAAAAAAAAAGGCGGGAAAATAGGCGGACGTTCTGGAACGTCTCCCGGGGCCTAAGGGTTAATCATATTTTATAGGCGCAGCAAATTCTTTTATTTCAAATTTAATTTTAATCAAACTTGACATTAGGACGTCAGGTTACTTGCTCATCTAGAGTGTTTTAACACTAGACTGGGGATTCTCCAGTAATTATTTTCCTGCAAAAGTATCACTAATAATAACAACAGAACATAGTAATGTTTATGACAAATTTCATTGAGGTATTTAATTGAATTTATTTCTATGTTAGTTGCAAAGCTGACCAAAAAAAAATTCTTGGTGATTTAGTATACCGGCAACATTTTCCAAGTTTGGTGTTAAGTATTGAACGTGAGTGAGCAGCAGGACTGGACTGATCTTGAATATTTATCTCTAAAGATGGAGATGTTGATTGCAACTGAAAAACAATTGTATTATTTTAATGTGATGCAGGCATGCAGGTTTTTTGTTGATTTTTTCTGTCTATTTAATGAAGTGGCATCCCATGGTGAATGGAATAGTGAAAATAATAATGTTAATTTTCTTTTGGTGAAGTGTATTGCATCAAATTGCAATAAGATATACCATCAGAAGCATTAACAATTCTACAATTATGTCTTGAATTTTTCAGATTCACCACAGTTTCCACCCCAACCTATTATGAAGCCAGATATTGTGTTCTTTGGTGAGGGTTTACCTGATGAGTTTCATGATAAAATGGCAGAAGATAAAGATGAATGTGACTTACTAATTGTCATAGGATCCTCCTTAAAAGTTCGCCCAGTGGCTTTGATTCCTAGTAAGTTGTGGCTACTAATAATAAAAAATCATAAATATTTTATATATTTTGGATGTTGATATACTGAATATGAAGTTCCTCTTTCCTCATCGAAAAGAGAAAAAATCTTTCTCAGTGTCATTCAGACTGATCTTTATTTTGTAAGTTCTTATTACTGTATTTTTTATGTTATTCAAACTTATTTAAATTGTTTTACTTACAGGTTCAGTTCCTTCACATGTGCCTCAGATTCTGATCAACCGTGAACCTCTACGGCATCTCACCTTTGATGTTGAACTTCTAGGAGACTGTGATGTGATAATAAATGAACTTTGTCACAGGTTTGTTCCAAATTGCCCATTAATGTTTTCAGTATAAATGAAACAGCTCTGTTCTATAGAAAAGGAAACTCGGAAATAGAGTTACGTCTGCTGCACTATAGGTTGGTCAGTCCAGCAGAGGGTCGTGACTGCTGCATCCACTAGTGACTTTAAATCATGTTGTATTTTCATGCATTTTATTTATTATAGCCTGCACCATTACTTCTCAATCACTACTATTTTCTTAGTGAGAAATAGTCACTGTTACAGCATTATTCTGGCTTGCCACAGATCCTTGTAGTACTGTACATGCCCTTCAATAATAAGTTCATCAATGAACACCACAATGGACAAAAGTCCCAATATCACTGCTGGTTTTGTTCAATTAATTCAGGAACAGCAGCATTTGTCTTCTCAATTTCATATACGCTATATCTTTACAACTTTCGATAAACTTGGCATATTCACACTTGAAGAACCTTACTTTTTCCAAATTCGTGAACTTCTCACTCCCACCCTATGCCATGTATTAATCTAAACAGTCTTCAAGTACTA
The DNA here is from genome assembly GCA_958450375.1 of Homarus gammarus. Taxonomy (NCBI): domain Eukaryota; kingdom Metazoa; phylum Arthropoda; class Malacostraca; order Decapoda; family Nephropidae; genus Homarus; species Homarus gammarus. Next base: position 1,707,165 of record CAUDMG010002163.1, on the reverse strand, counting down.
ATCGCAATGTCTTCCTATTTCTTTCAAGACTTGATCTGGACATTAAAATATTCAATCTTATGTTCATATACTGTACTGTAGAATTTACTAACCTTTAATTTTTATCAAATGATCAGCAATAGCCCCTACCCTTATTAATACTGATGATACAGTATTGAATTTATTATGAACAGATTATTAATATACAGGTACTCCTCGACTTACGACCGCCACAGTCTTTCCAAAATTCTTTCAACTTACGTATTTTCGAGTCCCGACGTCAGTGATTGCACTGTGTACTGACAAAATTTTCGTTTGTAATTCCCTTTAAAATGGCTGGCAAGCTTAAAAGTGAGAGTTTTTTGGTGCTGAGATGAAAAAGGGACACCCATTTTAGATTTTCTATGTACAGCTCCTCCCTGACTTACGACGGGGTTAGGGACCCAATTCCAGGTCGTAAGTCGAAAATGCTTAAATAATACAGTACATAGGAAATCTAAAATGGGTGTCTCTTTTTCTTCTCTGCACCACAAAACTCTCACTTTTAAGCTTGCCAGCCATTTTAAAGGGAATTACAAACGAAAATTTTGTCTGTACACAGCGTAATCACTGACGTTGGGACTCGAAAATACGTAATTTGACAAAATTTTGGTACGACTGAGGCGGTCGTATGTCTGGGTGGTCGTAAGTCGGGGAGGAGCCGTATTTTTTCGCATTTTTGACTTACGACCTGGATTTGGGCCCCTAACCCAGTCGTAAGTCGGGGACTGCCTGTATTTGTTAAAACCTTTGCTTCATATTTGTTGTGTTTTTGTCGCATCATAGTTTGTTTGGCAAAACTAACTAAGCTCTCTATTTTATTCTATTGAGCTAATATATGTTCCTTTTCCAACTTACAGATTAGGAAATGGATGGAAAAAATTATGTGCAGATGAAAGTATGACTGAAATCAAAGAATTACCACCCAGACCACTTGAGCCACCCAGTATAAATATCAGTAATGCTGATGGAGAGGATACCAATGCTTTTCCAGGAACTGCATTAGTAGCTCCTCAGAATGCTCCACATCCTCGGGATGAAAGTGATATTGAAGCACTCAGAGCTTGCTGGGCCCCAAAAGTTCGTGAGACGGTTGCTTCAAGATTACCAGGTGAGACTCGGCCCTGTATGAGAAAATTTATTGTCTCCTATAAATATTTTTCTTAAAATACTTAGGTAAATTTTTTCTCTTTAGTTCTTGAGTACAGTTGTATATATAATCAAAACAAGGGAACTTTTGTTAAGTGCTTATTGCATATTATAATAAATTTATATTAATGTACTGTAACATGAATAAAACTGAATGGTGTATAGTGTGAAAACTAAAATTTGAAAGGTGGCAGAGTGAACAGGCAATGTAAAATGTATGTAGGGACTGAATAATTACATACTATTGTTATGTACATTTAGTGAGGAAGAACATATAGTAGCAGAAGTATTGTACATTATCCAAGGTTTAAAGAGGCAGGCAAATTTATGCTGCTCTTAGGTAAGTTGTACAGTACAGTATAGAGAAATGTGACGGCATACAGCTAAATACAGTATTGCAAAAGACTTTCATCTCGATAGACTCTACAGTACATCTATTAATTATTAAATGCTTCATCATTATTTACAACTTCTAAGTACTGCTCCCTTGTGTATTGAAAGGAGGCTTAGTTTACACTGAATGTATCTACACTTTTACACATTTATCATCATCATTCATCATTACACACAAAAAATTAAAGGATGGTAGGGTATTCAATGATAGCTGTTACAATAAATTAAAAAAAACATTTACCTTTCAGATAATACGTTCCTGTACACTGGTGGTCATAAGTATATTTTTCCTGGAGCTGAAGTGTATTATGATCCAGATGATGAATTTGAGGAGACCAAATCTCACAGTTCAGAATCTGATACTGATGAAATAGAACCAAGAGAGGAAAGTCAAGAATCCTTTCACAGTAACCACACTAATGCTTCCTCTAGCCACCATCCTAGATTAGATGAAGAATTTCATTCTACAGAAACACCTCACCTGTCACCAGAAGATGTCGATAGTCTCCTCTCAACTGCAGATAATGGTCAAAGCCAAGAACATGTTGAGGATTGGACTAGCCTTAATGCAAGCTTAGATACTTCTCTAGATTGTGATCACACTCTGACAGGCTATGAAACAGACAGTGCTCACCACACAGAAGAAAGTGCATCAAAAATAATTGAAACCATAACTAGATGTTCTCCTTCATCTGACCTATGACCTTACTTCAGGAGAGAAATAAGACTTTAAATCTTTTGAATAAGTCTTTTTTCTTCTTCTTCTTAAAAAACGTTTATAAAAGCTGATAAAGAAATCTGAAAAAGACTTAACAACCAGTGTAAAAAGAGTGGTTGGTTGACTGTTGTACAATTTCCATTCGGACAAATTGAAGTCAGTCATTTTTATCCATAACACTAGCTAAATAAATAGCAGCTTTAATTGAAAAATTGTGTGTGATTGACTCATTATTTAAAACCGTCCCTTTGTTCATGTTAATCTCCATTTCTACTGCATATTTTGAAGTAATAGCCAGATATAAAGTTAGGTACCAAATAAATACCAACACAATGTGCAATTGTTATTCTGAAAACTGTTGGACCTTCTGTTTGGACACATGGCTTGAAGCTGATGGTTGTTTGCTGGAAGGTCTCAATTATTTAAAAAAAAATAGAGGTTATAATTTGTTAAGTTAGATGTACATTAATATATATCTTTGTACGGAATGTTGACTTTTTACACCTCTTCATCTAAAATGCCCCTGGAAGTGTGAAATCAGGTATAAGATTCAACTGGGTATCAACTTGTCATTCTTGCAGTTATATTTAATGCTGGTCATGGTCTTTGCTTTAGTATTTTCGAAATTAAATAAATTGAGACCTTCTAGTAACTTTACACATAGCTTGGACTTTAACAGGTCATGTACTAGGTAATCCATGAAGGTTATTAGACTGAAATTTTAGTCTCATGTTTGCTTTTGTTCCTTTGTCATTCAGATTAAATCTTCATTGCTATGAAGCTCATTGTATTGGGTAGTGCCAAGCATTGACATTTATTCTTATAATCAGGTGATTGGTTGAACTCAGTGAATATATTCAAGATTGAACTTATTGACTCATATAACACCACAACTTAAATTTACTACTGTGATGAGAGCCACATGGATTATCAGCATGATCCTGCAAAAAGGATTATTGCCAGTATGAAAAAATTGCCCACCAAATAGGATTTGTTCTGTTTTAGGTTCAGGGGTTTGAACAGGCAAACTCTAAGTTGGTGGGCATCAACAGGGTTGTCTGAGTTATCCTCAGTCATTGTTCTTGCTTCATGTCTCCTTCAGCTTACTGTTTAACTATCTATGTACTTCCTGTCTTAGGCGTAAGGTTGAAGCCATGGCATTTATAGCTAAAAATTTCTATCTTCATCAAAATACCATAAAGATTAGAGTTTACAAAAGGTAATGATAACTCTATTCAAGGTATATGTTTTATTTAATGTCAACATCCTTTAGGGTGATTTTTAAATAAATATGGTGTGGATATGAAACTCATACACTTTGAATACATATATTTTCATCTAATGCTTGTGCCTAGGCTGATGATTTTTTTTTTAGTTGTCTTGGGTGCTTTATTGGAAAGGTTTGAGGTACTTCCCATTGTATGAGTTTTCTCAATTGAGGCTGGCTTGGACCTCCCTGTTTATACAGAACCGGTTGAATTTTCATAGTTTTTCATTTCCGTTTATGTTCACATTTTTGGAGAGAATTTTCATTAGGTCCTACCTCATTTTTTGTGTAGCCATTTTATAAGGAGCAATGCTTTGACATTGATTATTCTTTTTTTATGAATCCTTTGCAGGCATGAGGATCCTACTCACTCAACACAAGTCCTGCACAATACCCGGCAATGTCAAAAATCGTCTTGTTTTGGTATAATGGTCCTTCAGTGACTGCCATTAACAAATGATTTAATTTGCATTTATAATTCCGTCATGTCAAACGGTCTTTCATTACAACTGAATAGTCTGCAAAAGGTACTGAATGTTTTCATTTTATTATTAAAGTCCATACATACCCAGCCTGCAACTGCATATAACAGCCTTAACCATTGTCCTTTTTTTAATGACACGTCGAAATATGACGGTCCACCTGGGGTCTCGTACAAATATTTTAGTTATACTGTAATACATTACACTTGTGTGATTCTGCACCTCTGATTATCCTGTTATGCATTTATTCAGCTTCAGAGTGTTGTAAAGTTATATCAGATTTAATAGTTACTGTTTACAGTATGCAGCAGGGCCAAATTAATCTATCATTATTTTCTAAATTTAGAACAGGGTAAATTCAGTAAAAATATTTAACATTCTATATTTAATTTTTGTTAATAGCAACAAATTTTCAACCATTCTTCTTATGTTATGGCAATCAAATGGGTGAGCAAATCTGGTGGCTTATTGTCCTACATTGGCAATGACCACCTGTATGTATGGTTTACATCTTGACTTGTGTTGCTCTGCACTTGGTTGCCAATTATCTGTAATTGAAAATCCACAAAGTTGTGGGCTTATTGTTCCCATCTTTTGAAAGTTGGTTAATGTAGATACTTCTTCGTTACTTCACTTCTTGTTGCTGTGGAAGAGGGCGCGACCTCTTAATGGGCATTAAATTTAATTTTAGGCAAGCCATAGCTTCACTGTTCTGTTATTAAAAGAAGTAGTATGTATTGTACTTCAAATAGTATGTTCAATGTTTGGAAGTTGAGTTAACTACCTTCATCCCCCCCCCCCCCCCCCCCCCCAAAAGGAAATTCCTTTCTGAGAGTAATTCAAACCAGGATGGTAATTAGCATGTGCAGCTTCACCCATATTTTTTATATGTCAGTTCCCTGAGACTTATCTCATACTTTGTATCTTGGATTGTCAGCCAATTTTATCCTAATGTCTCACTGCCATATCAAAAACAAAAAAAAATTATCTTGGTAATTTAATGATAGTGTTAAAAACTCAGTGCATATAGCTATAACATTAAATTAATGTTATTAAACAATTTATTCTATTTTTGGAATGAGCTGTATCAATCATTTCTGATATTTTATCAACAATTGCAAAGTTTTATCCCATTCATATACTCAGCAACATTTGCAGATTATTCATTAAAATCTACATGTTCTCTATCATCTGCTAGGTGCCTCATGTGCACCATAATAGGATCTCAGTCAGGCTACAAACTATATGAGGACGATGAAGATAGAAACTTGTAATATAAAGAGAATCAGGGGTAAAGTTCATAGTTTTTTGTACTTTGAATGTTCTCCCACCAATGTTCTTGGTGTCTATTTTGATTCTAGACAAGGCGACTTATTTTCATCGATCCTCATATTACCTATCTGTACATTTTGTAAAGTGTCGCTGTTTAGCATCAAGGGTCCAATGGCATAACATAACCATATTGTTGCTGTTACACATTAAGACTTGCCGAAGGTACAACTGCAGCTTTTTCATGTGGCCTAAAATGCAAATGTTCTCTTTTGTCTAAGCTAAGAACAGCAATAAAGTATTCCTTTTTTTTGTACATTATAGTTTTATGACCTCGAATTTTTCAGTTACGAAATAATTGTACTGAAAAGCAATTGCTGTCACATCAGTTTTTTAGCATTGTACCCTAGGACAGCATACAAAACAAAACATGTAACCATTAAACAGAAATTTTAATCACCAAAAATATATATACTATATCTCCAGTATTTCTGAATAAAATTACTTTAAGCAGGCATTTAACATGTGTCACTCACTTGGAGGGAGACTCCTTGTACTCTATTTAATAGTACTGTATATATGACATTTATGCAGGATGATACATAACTGGGGAACCAGATGTATCAGTCATTTATTTCTAAATAACATTATTTTCCTACATTATACATATTTATAATATTTAACTTGTAAACAAGAAATGCAATCATAGACAATCTCCAATTGTAAATCTTGAATAACTAGCCATTCAAAGCAGCATAATTGTCAATGCTTTCCAATACAGTGTTACCAGATCACCTGCCGTATATCATACGGGTGAGTTGGGAAGAACTTCTGCTACTGACTATATATATATATAAATACTGTACACAAAAATATGTCTGGCAGGAACACCGTCACTCATTTTTCAGCAGTGTCAGAGCCAGACTTTTCTGAGGTATCATCAGGTTGACCACTTTTGTCTGGATAATCTTCATTACATTGAATATCCTTTTTATCTTCTGCTGTACGGTCATCATCAGTGTCTCTACAACTGGACTTACCTTCATCTTCCTTATGTTTGTTTCCTTCATCTTTCTGAGTGCAGTCTTCTTTCACCTCACAAGCTGCCTCATCATCACTCTCACTATCTTCTTCACTTGTTACATCCAAGTCACTGTTTGGGACAATACTACTAAATATAAGAATTTTTAACTGAGGAAACAGACAAACATTTAGTAATAACTAAAATATAACCACAGAATGCAGCAAGAATCTGAAATGACATGGCCCGAATGACTTTAAATTAGTTAAGACATAGATGTTAATGTTGCCATGATTTTTTCCTGTAAACAAGAAGGAATTGTGCTTCTATATCTCAAAAATTATTCCATACTTTTCAGATTTGAATAATGTAAATTCCTATAACTCCAATGATACCTGTACTTATAATGTAAAACAGTAGCATGAAGAAATGTCCAATACCACACTTGTACATTTTTCTTCCAACCTATATCATCCATCCTCCAGTCAGAGTTGCCCTATCTCCAAAAGCAGACTATCACACATTCACCAAGCTTATGTCCATCTCCAACCTCAAACCACAACAAAAAAAACATGGCGTAACTTTTACGGACAACTAAAGATCACGGGTCACACCAGTTTAGGCAACATAAGATGGTACAAAAAAAGGAATAATTTAGGAATAATAATACATGATGAACTAAATATTGCGAGTTTAACTTTTACTTTCTTATTACTGTACTTTACTCATTATTAATTCTACAAAAAGATAAATACCATCCTAAATAAAACAAAGTACAGTACATACTCAATGAATCTTCCTCTTTTGCTCTCCACTTCATCCTTCTCTTTGATGTTGGGTTTCTGTCTCTTGATTCCTGAGGGACCACTGCCATTCTCATTTTGAAAAGCTGTAATAATTTTTTTTTTAATACTCTTTATAATAATGTTCTCGGCAAAAGAATACAATACAAAAATAACAATAATGATACAGTACAGTATAGTCTGGATTTACGCAGTTTTTGTTTACGAGTTTGGTCATTTATGCGGTGCCTTGCCAGAATGAAATGTTTTAATTACGCTGTAAATTTCATCATTTACGAGGCGAGCGGCTGGAGAGGTCCAGACCGCTGCGCCATTTTTTACCCACACGGTCCATTCTTGACCATACGCGAGAAGCAGCGCGGTGAGGGGTGCGCATTAGGCCGCTCTTACGTTATCGCTGACGTCGTATGACGTATCGGACTGTGATTGGGCCACGCATCCTTATCATTCACGCATTCCCTCTGCCGCTAGTTGTGATTAGTCTAATGTAACATGACGTACCCTGCCACCAGAGGGTAGAAGGTGCTGACCTAGCCGGGCCAGTCTCATTGTTCTCAGTCCGCGTATACAGTTCTCTCTTGTGCCTGCTATTCCCCTCACAATGGCTTCCGCTGGACCCCCAACACCCGAGAAAAACCTTGAATTACCTGGACCAAGCCATGATTGTGTGAAGGAAATCATCGAGTTGGGGGAGAAAATTAAGTTCATCCTTGACAACGACCCAGACAAGCATCGGTATGAAGAGTCTAATAACCATCTGACGAAAGTTATGGAGCCGTATATCCAGATCTATCTCGACAACATCAATGCTAGTCGTCAACTAAGGACTTCTTCACCCGCAACCAATCACAGCCAGCCCAGGTCAGTGATAGTGACAGTGAGGATATGGACTTTGAGGGGCTTGTCTGGGAGGCCCTGCAAACCTCTGCGAGTAGTGAAAGTGATTCACCGGAGGGCAACTAATCTGCCCTCTGCCTCGGAACCAGCCGCCATCCACGTTAGCCGACCCATCTTTTCTACTAACGTAAGTGTTAAAAAACCTAATATTATTGACATTTCTCTTAAATATTAATTGTGTGTGCATACCATCATAAAATTAAGATGTTATTTTTACTACAAGGTACGTAATGTGTTGGAAAAAGTGGAGTTTGGGGGTCGGCCCAGTCTCTATTTCAATTGATCCCATATGTTCTGTTATTTTGTTTACGCGTTTCTTGTTTTACGCGGACCTCCACGGGTTCAATTGACTGGGTAAATGCAGATTATACTGTACAGTAATTCCCATACTTCATGAAGTTATCCCATGTAATACCTTGCACAAGATAAATTTCTCACAAAGGGTAGAGTCACATCAGAAGTCCTGGTACAATGGCAACAAAACAAAACAAATTCAATTGTCACAGTATTTACATTCCAATTTCCCTACCACCTCACCACATGCTTTCCCATGTGTCTTTCATGAGTTCAGAAGATTTATGGACCGAGATCTAACCAATCACACGAGTAATTTTAACACATAAGACAGTATACTGTCTATGTAAGTGCCTGAATTAAAAACCAAACAAAAAACTTAGCTGTTCACAAAGTCAGAGAAGCAGCTCTATGTCTATGCTATGTGAGAGGTGACTGGGATCTGTGCTGTTGTTTCTAGAGTTAAAGTTTATAACAAACATCAATAAATGAGAACACCTACTATACTCACCCTTATCTAAAGAGTCGAACAAATTTTTCTCTCTGATTTCCCTTTGTTGATAGTAGGAATCATCTTGAAAGATGTGTTTTGGAGTTTCTTTCAACTTTTCAAATTTCTGACGTTTTCGCTGCAGTACTTCTCTCTCTCTTTCTGCCTTCTTGCTGATAAAGTCCTTCAGCCTGGGGAGAAATTCTCAATATACAGTACTGTTTAATATGATACAAACATTGAATTTTCTACTTACTGAGAATATTGTGTTGACTTGAAGTTATTACCGGTAATTCTTCATACACTATAATCCTACAAATGTAAGAAAATAAACTTGTTAAAATTTTCATTAAACACTGCTGTGACATGAGGCAAAATATAAAATTTCATCTGTCATATTAATGTCCATGTGAGTGTTTACCTTCCTCTAATTTCTTTACAATACTGTCCTAACATTTATTTAATAGATATTTGCTTTCACATTACCTCTTTTCCTCATTAATGTCCCTCAGGCGTCGGCCACTCAGGTCCCGACACGCTTCACGGTTTGTTGTCTTTTCAATTTGAGCTCCTGTAAGAACAAGTCAGAAACGACTTGAAAACCAGAGGAAAGAATATTGTGCCCTTATCTCTATCAGGATTTGGGTTTAATTTTAAGTTTCAGGTCTTTTATCTTAATAACACAAGATATAGTAATACCTTTAGTATGTATAGTACAGTACAGTATATCCAAATAACTCACAGTGTACAGATAGTCCCCGTTTAACATGAGAGATACATTCCTAAATGGTTTCATGCTGTGCAAATCGAATCCAAAGAAAAAAATTTAATTGAAAACCAGGTAAAAGAAGATATATACTGTACTGTATTTGAATTGGATGAATATTGAATTCCTTACCAATTGCCCTAAGCATAGATCCAAATCCACCTTTCCCTCCAGGGAGACGGAGAGTTGCCACTACTGTTGCTCCCTCAGGCACTGGTGATGAAGATGACAGGATGCGACCTGCACACTGCAACACCACATCTGACACCTGGCCCTGGAGAAAGCACCAAATGTAAGCTTTTTTAAAATAATAATCTTCCTTTTATATTAGAAAATGTAATACAGTATTAATTTTAAGGTATGGGCATTGGGCAACCCAATTTACTCTCTCCGGTAGTACATACTATAATATCTAAAACACAAGGTATGTTTAAAGCATTACTGTACTGTACTCACAAAACTACAGGTGTAATCAAATTTTCATGATTAAATTACTTGTAGATGTATGCAGTAAGTATATATCTACTGTATTATAAGATGGCTGTGTGCCAACCTCTCCTGGCCAGCTACTGACCTCTCTCTCCGTTAAAGCTTCTAAAACATGGCTTCCAGTCATATCTTTTTGACTCGTGATGCACCATGACTGTCGGTGACCTGAGATGTGGGACTCCAGGATCATCATTCTGACTGCTGCTGTACCAACTCCTGTAAGCACAATAATATAACATCCAGTTTTTCCAGAGTACATAGAATAATATATAGTACAGTATATGTTTCTGAATATAGATTTTCCTGTTGATTCCAAAAAGATAATTATTTTTTACTGAGAAATGATGTTTGAACCTAACCTAACCAAATGTGATGATTGCCTCATATCCGCTCCAAGTTTTTTTTGGAACGGCAAGCATGAAAACGAAGATCTCTTTAAGCAAATACTAGCCTAACAAAATTAATATATCTTTTTAAAAAATCAGTTCTCCAACAAAATAATTGATCGTGTATGAGAACACTGCTACCACCAGAAGTTTAAAAAGTAGATTTGTTAAATTTTTTCACAATATGTTCTTATCATTATGGTAAGTATTTTAAACTAAAGAAACCTACCTAACCTTACCTTACCTTAACTTGCCATATTAAACAGAAAGTCCTGTACTTATTTTGATATCTGGCAACTATGAAAGCAACTTTATTGAAGTGTCATGATGTAATTTTACGCTTTTTGTGGACGTGAGAGTACGCATGTACCGACCAGGTCAGTTGTATACAAACAGAGAAGACGACAACACTAGCTGACTTGGTAGATTTTTTGGAAGAATATTTAAGGTAAATAAATAACTTCTTTACATCCAGTGTCATATGATCAGTTTTTTCACCACGTTTTACCTCGGAGTTTCCCTCACCCTTTGTACCCTGCCCACTACAAGTGATTAATGATTGTAGACAGAGGAAAACAAAAAAATACTTATAATTAAAATCAAAAGTTGCTGCCTCTTTAAAAATCCTTACTATAATGATAAGAACATAATCTAATCTAACCTAACCTAATGCCATATTTTCAATCTACATCACGGTCACATTTAGTTCTCGCGTTGTTTGCCGGTAATAGACGAGTAGCCAATTAGAACATACTCGTAGTAAAATAGCATTAGTAGGAACTTAGCCGGCCATGGCAAAATATCCACTGCCTTATATCTTTGAAATCAGAAGGAAAATCTACAGTTAAAAACACATATTATATATTACTGGACAGCCTATATGAAACCTAGAAGACCCATATTTTTTATATTTACTCTTATATCTGTATTTTTTTCCTCTATCCCAATATACAACCAAGAGTGTGTTATGCATCTACAACTTCCTATGATATGTCAAAAATATTCTACATAAACCAATTCTGAACTTAAAAACACTAACATAAGATTGTAAAAATATAGTAGGAATTTTTATTTATCCTTCTACTGAAAAAGAAACAAAACCGCCATAAAATATATAACTTACTTGATAAAATAGGATTGATTCACCTTGACTCACACATCAACACAACACTAGAGTAATGTTAAAAAACTACCACGAATAAGATCTTTAAATCGTCTTATATACATGAGGCAAAATGAACCAAACAAATAAATATGTTCTTTCAACTGTTAATAAAATAGTATATAAAGTTATGAGAGGATTAAAATTACGTTCATCTGCCTAAATCAATGTAAAATAAAAGTGAATAGTGCAGTTGTTCTTTACGTGGTACTATGTTAACACTATTAACCATTGAAATACGTGTTATGATTGAATGTAAATTACTATTTACGTATACAGTATTATTCATACAATTTTATAGTTATATACGAAAGTAAATATATTTAAGAATATTTATTCTTCTATCATAAATCGTATAAAAATATTTAATAGGTTTTTTTAGACATAATCAGATTCAGATTTGCCCCCGAGGGGGCTAGTTTATTGGGCACCCCCTTACATCCTGTGCAAGGTGAAGCGCAGAAGCGTTTACAGCGCCCAACAGGGAAGCAGGAAAAGTTCATACTTGCCTTTATGACTCGTACATTAAGGGCGTAAAAGCCTGAAGGGTCATAGGTTCTGTCAAGTTAGTTTTTTTTTTATACATAATGTATTACGTTTTAATAAGTGCTCGTTGCTTTTTTCACTAGGTTTGCTTGATAAATGCAATATTATGAATCTTTATTTAATAGCATACATCTCAAAAGAGACTATTAAAATAAAAAAATCGGAAAAATTAACTAGACGCCTTTATTGTTTTCACGGTTTCGCTACTAACCAACTACTGCAATTGTCTTGTTGCTTGTTAGCCGCTTTGGCGGTCGGTCACGTCCAAGGAAAGTATCCAGGATGAAGGATGTCTTAAGACTACTGAAAGAAGACCCCGTAGTGCGCGCGCGTGGCCACTAGATGGCACTGATTGAATGGCGGAAAAGTTGTCAGCTGGGCCGCGCTGGCCATGAATCCATGATGACTGACATTACAGGATCTATGCTCTTGTGTACAATAATAATAAATGTACAAGAAATAAATCTAAAGAAAAAATTTTTCGTAAAAAATATATATCGCAATTTTTGCTATATATTCATTTTCTATCATAGTGTACCCTTACAAATAAGGAAAATCGTTCTCCTTCTTTGTTATAACTGGCCACTAGAAGGCTTCAGGGTAAAACATAGAAGCCGCGCTCTCTTCTATATACTTTCCTTGGTCACGTCTGTTGCGTACTACTGGCAAGTGTTGGGCATGTACTGTACTGGCTCCAGGGTGTGTCTGTGTCTGTGCTAGTGTTAGTTAAATCTGGTCTTGAATGAGCTCTCAAACAACAATTATAGAGCACGTCTGCGTATTGGAAAATGACGTCAGGCTCAAAACATTATTTGACGTTTCGTAGGTAAACACAGTGTTATTGCCTAAATATTCCAGTTTAAAGCAGTGAACAACAGTGTATTGTGGTGAAAATATAACAAAAGTGTGTGTCGTGTTTGGGTGTACTCCGTGGAGAGACACTATTAAAAAATCATTTAAATCCTAAGCAGAAAAAGGAAATGTGAGTGCAACGTTGCCGTAAAGTAGAAGAAATGTGAATAGTGTAATGATATATGAACAACATTCTAGTAAAAAACAGAAACTTCGAAATCTAAAATATAAAGTATTTAGTTGTGATCTGGCAGAAAATAAAAAATAAAATGCTGGGAACTGAAACCAGCGGCCAGCAACACGAGGATTTCTGATGCTGAAACACAGTGCTGAAAAGTCTTCTATCAATAAAGGTTGGTGTGATTTAGTGCTGTATTAGATAATATATTTCAAAAAGTTCAAGTTTTGGCAGCAACCTTGGGTAAATGTGTACAAGTGAGTCTTTTTTTTTTTTTTAAGATTGAGGTAGAAACAAGACCATATTCTTTACCATAAGCGTTCTAACCACTCATACTGTTTTCGTTCAAATGAAGGATGAACTTTCACTTAATTGCGAGTATTTTGTCGCCTAAATGGATTTTATTTACAAGTGCACTCTTAAAAGCTATCGAATATAATAATGGTTACTATAGGTGGAACTCTACAATCTGAATCATTACTAATATGCAATTTCCGTCGCAAATTACAAATAAAAGTGCTAATCAACATTTACTTATGTATGTTGGTAGTTAATTAATATACACACCAGGTTAGGTTAGGTTAGGTTTGGTTTAAAATTTTCGTTAATGTAAAAAATATTTTTCCTCCGCGTGTCGTTTGTTCACAACTGACTCTCGGTCCCAGTGTACAGTAGCCTACTCTTACCTCCAATAAAAAGGTAAAATTACACCAAGATGCTTCAGCAAAGTTGCTTTCATTGGTACCAGATAACAAAATAAGTACATCTGTGCAGTATCCCCAGCTGTACTTGGTGTAATTGGTAAAGACTGTGTTTTATTATTATTGAATTTACCCAAGTTTCTACTTCCCCATTCGGAGATGGTTGGTTTACTTATCATATAAACACAAATAGGACAAGGATAAATACTAAGACCGTGCATGAAAAGGTGATTATTACCGATTATTTTAGTGTGGTATATTTTTATAATTGTTACCTGTATTGCTTTAAGTGATTTTAAGAGCCTTGTTGTCACGTTACAGGATGTATTAAAGTTACAACCCGTTTGCTTCTGTTACTCCTAAAACTAAATAGAGAAAACGTTCGTTTTATGAATAACTACTGTAGATAATACTTAATGATTTTTTGCAATATTTTCAGTTTTCCCTTCGTTATTATTGGACATTGATGTTCTGGTTTGAATAGAAATCACGATTGATTCAAAACAAGAAATGTGTTTTTTTAAATTGTCTGACATTTGTTCTAAACCAGAGGTACAACCTAAGACACCCAGGCCTACTAAGACCAACCCCCCTACTCCATGCGCTCCTCTCCATCTTGGACCTCCATGAAATATCAAGGTGTAAAGGTGTGAAGACAGCAGGAGTGGAACCTAACCTTAATCCTCTCAGTGCTGAAGGTTTTCTCTTAGTTGAAAAAAATCAAAATTTCTTTCGTTCATTCGGCGCAGGTCATTTCTCTCTCCTCTTAAGAACATAAGAAAATAAGGGGTCTGCAATAGGCCGGTTGGCCTGTGCATGGCAGCTCCTGTCGGGAGTTACTACCACTCTCTATCATCCATGAATCTATCCAGCCTCCCTTTGAAACTTTCCAGCGTTCCAGCACTTACTACAAAGTTGCTAAGCTTGTTCCACTCGTCCACCACCCTATTTGTGAACCAGTTCCTTCCTATCTCCCTCCGAAACCTAAACTTATCCAACTTAAAACCGTTGCTCCGAGTCCTATCCTGCTCGGATGTTATAAGAACTTTATCTATATCCCCTTTATTGATTCCTTTCACCCACTTAAATACTTCTATCATATCTCCCCGCACTCTTCGTCTTTCTATGGAAAGCAAGTTTAGTTTCTTTAACCTATCCTGATATGGAAGGTTTCTAAGTCCAGGAATCATTTTCGTCATTCTTCGCTGCACTTACTCTAGTGAATTGATATCCATTCTATAATAAGGGCACCAGAACTGAACCGCATAATCGAGGTGCGGCCTGACTAGCGCAAGATATAGTTGCAATAAAACCTCAGCACTCTTATTACTTACACTTCTAGATATAAAACCCAATATTCTGTTTGCCTTATTTCGAACATTAACGCACTGTTTTCAAGGCCGTAGGTCCGGGCTTACAAGTACCCCTTGGTCAAAACAGTCTTCCATCTGTCGAGTAGCTTAACACAACCCAACTTGGTGTTTATAGTCCCAGCATTATCCTCCATTATCCTTGTTCAGTGTATGAGACAGCTGAGTACATTGTTGTTGGTGGGGTGTTAGTGTCTGGTAACATTAGACTTGTAGTTAGCATTTTGTCCCCCCACTTCCCGTATTTGTGGTTAATAAATTGTGTAAATCTGTGACGAAAATCTATCAACGTTGCACCAGATTTCTCGCTTTGTTGAACATGAAGTGGGTACATATACCTTTACTATATATATATATATTTTTTAGTTTAAATTGAGAATGTAATCTTGAAGGAGTGTATTAATCTTTTACCATCATATGTCAACATTACACAAGTTAAGGAGAGGTCACCACACACGCACGTCAAGTTATCAGTATGTGAGAAATACGAGCCATTGGATAAAAATATAATGGACAGTAAATATCAGAGGAAATCAGATTTTAATGAAAAATCTAAATGTCACTGAATTAAAAAGTAAGTAATTGACATAATGCAAGATGAAGAGGAACACTGGCGAAATTACAAACAGTTGTTAATCATTTTATTGTATTGTTATTGACTGTAGAATCTTGTGCCTGTAGGTTCTGCTCTGAGGAAGGAATAAGCGATGTTCCGAAACATTATTGATACCATTAAACACATAAACGCTGAAGATGTGTGTGGTGTCCTGGTGCCCTCATTATTAATCTTGTTTTCCACATAAATCAATTGTTGATATTAGATCCTTACAGGCGGAATAAACTTCAGGATTATAAGAGCAGGAAGGAGAGAAAATGACTCGCCTTTTCTTCGATGGAGATAAGAAATGTTGCAAAATCGATAATAATATTAACCATATGAATGTGTGCATAAAGTTGAGCGTCAGCAGCGTGATGTATCCTGTGACCTCTAGTGAGCCACAATTTTCCCGGTTCACTTGCTGTTGTAACACCCACCGTCTGTTCTATGGGCTATCGACAAGTACAAATAATTAAACTTTATAGTTTACAGACCTGCATAACATTGTTAAACTCAGCCCTGTAACTAACATCACAGCATCAGTATGGGGCGCGGAGAAATGTGAATTGATAATTGTTTTCTTGACGCGTTCATCAATGAATGTGTAGCATCCATTACGGGGCGAAAGCGGCACAGGTAACTCCCGCTCGCTACAGGTGCATGCTACCTTCAGGCAAATATCCCCGTTTAACACTTCTGTATTGTACCTCGGTGTTCACCTTTGTGCAGATATTCGATCTTCCTGCAATAATATTGGCTTTTTAACAATAGGTACATGACAGAACTCAGATTTAGAGCCAGGGCATGTGAGGTCGATTCAACTCCTCCCTAAACGTTTATCGTAACCAATCAGGAACACGCGGATGGGAGCAGCCAGCCAATCAGGGCGCGTCGTCGTCCATGTGAGAGACCAAAACATTTCAGTCGAGCGTCTCGGTAACCTTCCCATCTAGTTGTCGTCTAGGCATCGTGGGTGAGGTTGGGTGTGCTCGGCGGCGAGTGAGAATCGATCGTGGCGTGGAATTACACATAGTCAACGGTCTTTTGTGATTATGAGTGAAGTGATGGAGTGAATTACTATACATATTGTGTTGATCCAAGAGTGAATATGTTCCGCCGCCGCCGCTTGGAGTACCCGTGTCGTGTGGAAGGATGGCTACATATTTGTGGTAAGTTCAATTAATCTCATAGATTTTTCAACACTCATTTTCACCTCACTTGAACACATATACCCAACATTTATCACAAGACAAACAAATATTTTCCTGGAATTGAATGTAAGCCCCCCGTTTATGCAAGATTTTAGCAGGCAATCAGTGCAGTATGCTAATATATCCTACACAAATCACTGAAAACAAGTATTTATGGACGATATTGAATGAGCAGTGATTAGCCATAGGGTAGTAATGCATCACTAACGACGAACAGACAGACAGACAGCTCGCGACGTGATGAACTCCAACCCAACAGCGCCAACAAGACCGTGTGATCTTAGTTAGCCCAAACCTTGTGTGTTACTGCCTTTGTTGCCTCCTTTTGGCTGACACCTTAATACATAGATCATTTCGACCTCTTCATGGGTAGGTAGACTAATGGCTGGTGCTCGACCCCTCCAGGCTTATTTGGCGCGAGCGGGAAGTTTAGGTTGGCGTTATAGGATTAGTTTGACGATAGGTGTCGAGTCGCGTCTTTAAGAGGTGTTGGGTGAGGGCGTCTCCGTTATCGCTCATGGTAAGTGACCCCGGCCTAGGGTTATGCTCGTTACTATCGTTGTAGTACGTTACCTCTCTCTCTCTCCCTCCTTATAATGACCTACACGATATAACCTATACTTACACTTTGTGCTCGCGTGTTGCTGTTTCCTGTGTTGTACTAACTTGACCTTGACGAGTGTGATACCGTACGACTAGTAGTTGTTGTTAGTTCAGTGTAGTACTAGTGTTGTTATTTCAGTGTAGTACGACCAGTTCTTTAATTAATGTGTCTTTGTAAGTAGTGTTAGGCCTTAGTGGGACGACCAGTTTTTGTGTCAATCTATTAGGATCACCGGAAGATACACCCCAGCCTATTCCACCTGAAGATCAATCACCCTAACACTACCTGGGGG
Organism: Homarus gammarus; assembly: GCA_958450375.1. Lineage (NCBI taxonomy): Eukaryota > Metazoa > Arthropoda > Malacostraca > Decapoda > Nephropidae > Homarus > Homarus gammarus. The sequence goes on along the minus strand of CAUDMG010002163.1, from coordinate 1,689,209 downwards.
AGTTAGATGAAGTTAGTCTGGGCAGCACAAACACAGTAAGACACGAGCTACCTTAAAACCCTGTACATTAGTATGGTGTAACTTATGGCACTAGAGCTTGGACCATGGCAGTTATGGCGTGACGTCCCGCACTCTGCTGTGATCTAGACGAACACGGCACTGTACTGTATACTTTCTGCTTTAAACTTTATAAATATACAGGTAGCTTATGATAGTCTGCTCTAAACTTTATAAATATACAGGTAACTTATGATAGAACATTTGTCACTGTAAAGTCTGATATGAGACAGGGCAATTAAATGGGGTACTGTACTATTTATCACTTTAACTGGACTAAAGCACCGTGGTGAGCTGTGTGTCACGTTAAGCTACCCAAGATAAATGACCGTGTGTGTTACGTCGCGGTTCCCGTATAGGTGACTGGTCAATTGGAACCCTGATCCTAGTAGGCCCCAGCTTAATTTAGCCATCATGGTTGAGATCCAGACCCAATGGCTAGGCTGGGTTGGGACCTGGAGGTTATTAGAATATAGGGCTCATTTACCCTGCAACCACTGTACATGGACTTTATTGGTTCCTAAGCTAATGTGTACGGTGACGCTGGTTACTGAACTGGACTGACGAAGCTAACCTTATGAATTTAACCCGTGGTCTTTTAAACTGGAATAGACAATAGGCCCTGTTTGTGAAGGTCAGTCACCGTTCCGTATCTGGACATGTTGATGCTTTTCATTATTTAGTTCCGGTGTGAATAGCTCAATAAATAGACGATGAGATTAGTCCGCAGACGCAGCTTTCGTAAACGTCTTTGAGCTGCTGTAGAAACGGGAGGGTCACGAAAAGAAAGTTGGAGAAGTTTGAAACAGAAGAGGTGAATGTTGCTTGGTCACACTCACAAGGGGAAAATAAATAACTGAGGTTTAAAGTAAGTAAACAAGTGAAGGGAGTGGGGGACGGAGCGAGGGGCAGGACAAGTTTTCCGCCACTTGAAAGTTCCTGATGAATCCTGAGTTGAAGGAGGTACAGGGAGAGTGAAGCTTCAGGCGACAAGCATCAGTCTCACGTGCACCTGTAGACTCACTCAAGATGATTATTAAATAAGAATTTGTTTACCTTAATCGTTAACTTGCATTATAATTTACCAAATGTAGTGAGGCTTGTGAAAGTAGCAATCTTGTACAGTATTTTTTTTTAATGTTATAAAGAATTAATGGGCATTGCTGTATAAACCAGGAAATTATACGACGCAATCCATCCAGATAATGATGAAAAACGACTTCTTGGCAGGTGATTTGATGGGAATTTTGTAATGTCACGCAGTTCATGGAGGTTAAGGGTGGCTTGGGGGTTTATTCTTTGGTGACTGTGCTTCCCTGGGGTACTGGTGGCCTGGGGTCGTGATTAACTGGTACAAGTAATCTAGGTGTAGACTCTGTTTTGTGTTAACCCTGACTCACTGCAATTGTTGTGTTAGTCAATCATGGGAGATGAGGGTGGGAAATAGTGTATGTGAAGAAGTTATTGAATATTGTTGATTTTGCGATGGCAGAGAGAGAGAGAGAGAGAGAGAGAGAGAGAGAGATTGATTTAATGTTTAATGTGAAATATACCAACAATACTGATGGTGATGATACTGTAATAATAATGATGATTTTTAGTTTTAGCAAGAGGAAAGAGAATGCGAGGAGGTTTGGCTAATATATGAATAAATTAGAGGATTTGTGGTTAGCGGTAAGAGCCACTAGCCAGATGGTGGGTTGGCTAGGTCATAAAAATGCAAAGTTTGTTAGGTTAGGAGAATGCAGTTAGGACTTGTGTAGGAAGTGAGGTAGTTATCGACAAGGAAGTAGGAAGGAATAGGTAATGCAGAACCGGAAGTAGATATTCCATGTACAGTAAATAGTGCAGTACAGATTTATCTACTGTATATCATAGGTTTAATTAAGGTTGTATATTTAACGCGTATAAATTGGGTATACGCAGATTTAATTAATAGTAAACCTAAGTGTATATTATTACGATATAGCAGATTAAATGTTTGTGTGTATTGAGAGAGTGTACATAAATATATATTAGTATTGTAATCGTAAATAGCAACCAAATAGTCCCCCAAATGATTAAGTAAGGTTAGGTCAGGTCCTATTACGCATAGAACCCATTAGAAATAGGAATCATTTAAGCTATTTACCGAGGAAATAAAATATAGTATAGAAAAGTTAATGGGGATGTAATTAGGGTGAAGATTATAGCTGAAATTACCACACAAGAGGGAGGTTAATAGAGGAGTCCACGGGCCGTTGGCTGGAACACGTCAACTTTGTATACTGTTTGTGTGAGATGCATTATCGTACGTTGAAAGTGGAGAGACTCTTTTATTAGTTCAATGTTTACTCCTGGCTCAAGGTACGACGCAAAGTTGGTGAGAAAATTGCAGTAGTATTCAACCATAACTATAGTTGGGTTTAGTTTTAGGTGTTAGGAGGTTAAAACCAAAAAAAAAGTACGTGTGTAATTGTTTGAGAATTGGGGACTCTTGGCTATTTAAGAAGAGAGTTTGTTGTCGGCTTAAGCGGAGGATAAACAACAGATGGTCGTCTATCTAATAATGTTTCATTGTGTAGAAAAAAAAATATTTAAACAACGTGGGAGTTACTTTTATACTTTAGAAATACATACTTTTAGACTATCAACTTTCCTCCCTAACTTGATTATTGAATTATTGAGTTGAGGTAATTGATAGCTGTAATCGAATCAACTCAATTATCGCCTCTAAACGCCCGCAGGAACCAGGCACTGTATACCCTATGAAACCTGCAGCTAATTCTCTTGTATTGAACTGTATTAAAGCTGTTACTAGTGTGTGTGTGTGTGTGTGTGTTTTAAAATGTTTACGGTACGTTTGGATTTAAAGCCAATTATTACATTACACCAGCTGGTTTTATTGAATGGAAATGGCTTTGACCACGTGAAACTCTGTGTTTATTTTTTTTTACTAAAGTCGAGTATGGTATAGGCTCGTAGTCTGCATACACAATAACCTGTGAGTCGTAGTTTGTGATAACAGGACGGAAACCACGAACTCGTGATTGGCCTGTTTAGAGATGGCCACGGCCTTCATTGGAATAGTTCTCTGTTATATTTATTAAACTAATGCTCGATTCCTTAACTTAAAATTACTATAGTTTTTGTTTGTGGTGTATTTAACTTAACCCTGACTCCTTGGTAAACATAAAAAATAATTATTCGAAGGTAATGATCGTTAATGCCTAGAAGTACCTAACAACGTCATTATATTATAGTCCCGTACAAATGGGGAGGTGGGAGCAGATTGGGGGGGGGGGGTGTTTCCGCGTGGGGTACAGGACGGACACAGGAACCGATTAGGACATAAACGTATTCACTTCAAACAGGGGACAGACAGACGCTACCACCACACCCCATACCATACCTCTTAAGGAGATGTTATGATGCTCGGATGAATTTTCCCTAGAATGTCGAAATTTCCCCTTCCCTCCCCCGTTAAGAATCCTCCAGCTCTTAACTCAACTAGTACGGTCTGGTTGAGAAAGTGTAATGTGTAAGTAGTTGTAGTTGTTATGTTGTAATTGTTGTTGGTTTGTTGTGAATGTGGCTGTTCTGGGAATGTTATTGATATATTCTTAGTAGTTCTTGAATTTAACCTTGGAGTGGTACGTGTTCTTAGAGTGTTATTTACGTGTTCTTAGACTGATATTTACGTGTTCTTTGAGTGTTATTTACGTGTTCTTAGACTGATATTTACGTGTTATTAGAGTGTTATTTACGTGTTATTAGAGTGTTATTTACGTGTTCGTAGACTGTTATTTACGTGTTATGAGACTGTTATTTACGTGTTCTCAGAATGTTATCGATGTGATCAGACGTAGTGAGGTGTGGCAGACAAGGACCTTAGACTCGTTTTGATTTACCTTTGTGATTTAGTGATTTATTTTACATTATATTTTTTTTTCCTACTGTTTTCGGCGTTTTTGTTATTTTTTATTATATTTGATTAATTTAGCTCCTCTTCCTCCTCCTATTCCTCTTTTTTATCCTCTTCCTCCTCTCTAAATCCTCTCGTGGTTAAGTTTCTAGGAGAGACAGACGATCCCTTGCTATCCTTCTGACTGTGGGGGTAAAACGTGGGACATTTGTTCCCTGTATACGGCAGCCCAAACGAGGTTGTTGGTGGAGTCGTCGTTTCAAGACTCACACACCGAGTAAGAGTGACGCCATCTGGTTGAATAGGAGGAGACACTAGTAGCATCTGGCTGAATAGGAGACACTAGCAGCATCCGGCCCTCTCTGTGTGTGCCGGCTACAATATGGGACAACTTCACTATTTATACCGACATTGTTGACCCTTCCTTCTGTACCAGTCTGCTCGTTTACAGTTTTATAAGGCTAGGTTTTTATTACGACGTGTGTGTGTGTGTGTGTGTGTGTGTGTGCTCATGCCAAATACCATCAAAAGACAATAGCTTCTGGTATATCTGTATGTTAACCCAGTCCTTTGAGTTCAAGCATCATCGTTCTTTGTAATAATCAGACGAGGGATTTAGCTGAGGTTGGCGTATGGTGCGGAGACGTGAGTGTTGGACGAGGAGAAAGAAGCTGAGAGAGAGAGAGAGAGAGAGAGAGAGAGAGAGAGAGAGAGTAATGTCGATCTGAGACACACTTAAGAAATGAATATATTAGGAGTAAGAGTGATGTTTGTTTAAGCACTAAGGTGAGGCGAGGCTGAGAGGGTTTGTTTGGTCGTGTGGTACAGCGAGGGGAAGGTGGGGAAGCAAAGGGGAGGAGGGGAAGAAAAGCAAGAAGCGCAGAGATAGGGGGAGGAAAGAGTCGATCAAACGAACCTGGAATGAGTCCATTAAAGGAAGGAGATCAAGGGGGAAGACGCATATTATGATGAAGGGGACGAGGTTGAGGGAGACATATAAAATACCAGAGGGAACTAAAAAGAGGAGGAACTAAAGGCGGAAACGGAAGCATGGCGGACACTGACCCTCTCAAACCTTTGGATATGAAGAAAGAAAAAGAAATCTAGTTCTTATTATGTCGTCTGGATTTATTTAATTTTTACTTCAACGTGATTTGTGGAGTGAGAGGTACAGGCAGGTCATGGAAGGGTGGGACGGGGTCAAGTTGGATTCCTCAGTAACACACACACACAGCTCAGGGCGGTGCCGGAACTTGTCTGGCCTCGATATACATATACGTTGTACAGTAAGTGGAATCATAGAAAGATTTTAGTACCGTTGGTGTTTGCTTAACGTAATGTGATGTCTTCCTGAAATCCTGTATGTTGAGTGGATGTACTGTACGTTAAGCGAAGGCACTGCGTTAATCGGAATATCGTTAAGCGAATGTACTGCGTTAACCGGAATTGCTTTAAGGGAGTTTACGTTAACCGGATGTACATTAAGTGAACATACATACATACCAGTTTGTTCAGAGACATTGTATTTATTAGAAGATCTGTGTTGGTGATTGACGTAGTTTGTTATGGTGGCGGTGATTGACGTAGTTTGTTATGGTGGCGGTGGTGATTGGCGTAGTTTGTTATGGCGGTGGTGGTGACTGAAATCCACCACCCTGGCTCTGTGGTCTTGGTGGATGAGGAAATGTTTCTGGGAAGAGTTGTGTTCATTTGTATATAAAGGTCCACATAATGAATTTAGTTATGTGGTGGGTCAATGTTCTCTTTGTCTGTCTGTCTGTGTCCGGCTCCCCCCCCTCACTCCCCCCCCCCTTTCCCTCCTCTCCTCCTTCCTCCCTTCCCCTTTTCCTCTCTTATCCTCCCTCTCCCACATCTTCCTACCCCATCGCCCCTTCCTCTCCCTCCCTCTTCCTCCCCCTCCCAATCCTTCTACTACACACTGCAACAACAATAACAATAATAACAGCAATAATAACAAACAACATTAACAACAACAACAATAACAACAACAACATTAACAATGAAAACAATAACAACAACAACAATAATAACAATAACAAACGACAATAACAGCAACAATAATAATAACAATAACAAACATTAATAGCAACAACAACAACAGCAACAATAAGTAACCCTCTCTCCTCTTCACCAATACAGTATTAAGGCCAAATATTGAGACCAATTAGTGGAGAATGTAAACCTAGAGATGTGTTAATGTGTGTTGTGTCTACTGAAGTGTTAGGGGGAGGTGGTGATCTCTCTCTCTCTCTCTCTCTCTCTCTCTCTCTCTCACCAGTAATGTGTTGTAAACTTGTGTCTGTCGAGGATTTTTAGGGCATGAAGCCGTGGGTAAGTTGGCGAGGGCACGCGGAAGTGTCAGGGGGGCGGTGAGACGGGTTACAGGGGGCACACACACACACAGTCATGTACATCTTGCGTAATAACTGTGGTGGTGAAAATGGCCTTAGAATTATAATGTTAAAAATCGCTTTGTTTATTTATTTTTTTTTGTATAATTAAGTTCAGGGACGAAGGTGAAGTTTCATGTACTGATGTAGGTACAGGTAGGTATTGATACAGGTACTGATACAGGTAGATAATTAAACAGGTACAGGTAATTATACAGGTATCCAGGTAGTGACACACTTACACCAAAAATGATAACAGTTCACAAAAGAGGCGAGTGATGTTTGTGGGTAAAGATGTTTATAATGGGACCTTATGGTGATTATGTTAGCTTCGTGGTGATGATGTTAGCTTTGTGGTGATGTTAGCTTTGTGGTGGTGATGTTAGCTTTGTTGTGGTGATGTTAGCTTCGTGGTGGTGATGGGAGGGAGGCCACCGTCACAATAAAACACATCAGATAAGACAGCCAGGGGAAACGAGAGGGGAGGAGGGGCGGGGCTAGGAGAGGACGAAGATATGGACCTATTGGGGGTAAAGTTTAAGCAAAGAGTGAGTGTAACATTATCAGCGAGGCAAGTGTGAAGTCAAATTGCCAAGTGTAAGAGTGCCACCTCACCCCATCCGCTCTCTCCCCCCCCCAACCCTTCATCATTCCCTCACCCAATCCAACCCCGTTCTCCTCCTACTCCCATCCCAACCCCTCAGTCCAACCCCTCACCAACCCCCCCTCCCCTTCCCTCCCCCCTTCCCTCCCCCCCCCTTCCCTCCCCCCCCCGATGCCAACACTCATAATATAAGTCACAGCAATAGAGGGAGTTCAATGTATATTAGTCGTTACACCCCGGAGCACCTGGGTAAGGTAGCTGGTGTTGGGCACGAGAGAGAGAGAGAGAGAGAGAGAGAGAGAGAGAGAGAGAGAGAGAGAGTACATCGTTCTTTTGGCTACATTGTCACTTCACTTGACCTGGTTTTCCCTCCTCTGTGTGGGTGTGCTGGGGGAGGACGTCGGAGTATGGATGCATCACTCTCCCTCCTCAGGTAACACGGGTAGCTACCTGACTCCCAATAACTCAGTCACGTTATTGCTCCTTGGTGAACGACACGCCTTACGTCACCATTTCAAGTCCTGCTAGTTGAGTGAGGAGTGGTACTAGTAGTAGTGGTGGTGGTCTTGCTTCTACACAAGACTGGCGGAGGTGTTGGCTGAGCAGGAGCCACGTTACAGCCTGGTTGAGATGTCGACTGTCCTTCTTTTTCCTTAGGTCTGTATTGCTCTGCCTCAGGGGAGCGATAGCATCGGCCCCAAAGCCAACAACGGTCGCAGATATTGACTATGAGGCAATAGTCTCTGAATGCCGCATAGATCTCCGGCTCAACTAACTCAACGCAGCTAGGGGAGCTACTTATGTATTAGGATAGTGAATTTTAAGGTCATAAAATGGCGGAGTAGGTGTGGCTATTGGGAGAGGCTGGAGGCCACGTTTAAAAAAGTGGTAGTAGTGGTAGTACCGTAGTAGTAGTATAGTAGTATTGGTGGTAGTAGTAGCAGTGATAGTAGTAGTATGTGTTATTAGTATTTAACTTGCCAGAAAACTACTCATAAACCCATAAACTATCATACTTGGAGGTGTCTGCCGTGTAATGAGGCTCCGTGTACATTGTGTTCCCGAGAGGTGTAGAAATTCACATTATTCGCGCGCGTGTGTGTGTGTGTGTGTGTGTGGAGGTGTCACGAATTGCGGTAAACAGTGTGCTAATGTCGGGGAAAATGAGGGAATAGTTGGCTGGGATTGGTGAGAGAGAGAGAGAGACTGTGTGTGTGTGATAGAGTGAGAGAAAGAGAGCTTGTGTACGTTAGAGAGAGAAAGGGAGACTGTGTTTGTGATGGATAGACAGACAGACAGACAGACATATAATCATAATTTTAATAATTTCCACAAACATTCTTCCTTCCAGAAAAAACAACAACCATAAAACCAACACAACCCCCCCCCCCCCAAAAAAAAAATCCCCCCAACCCCTCCCAAAAATTCCCCTTAACCCCCAAAAATTTCCCCCAAAGCCTCCACAATTTCCCCAAATCCAAAAACCCGCGCGAGTGTTTTCCCCTAATGCTGACTCGACACGGTAAGTCAGGTAGGTACAGGTAAGAGTGTCATTAGGCTGTGAACGGAGTGCAGATGGTGTTGTAACTCACAGGTAATGCTCGTCATACTCCTGTGTACACCTGCAGGCCGGAAGTTCACTGCAGTTATGTGTGTGTGTGTGCGTGTAATGATGTGTGTGTGTGCGTGTATAATAATGACGTGTGGTATTTTGTGTAAACATGTCGAAGAGGAAAGGTGGTTAGGGGTATGAGGGGTCTCAGGCCTTACCTAGGCTAGGGCACTTTACATAGCCTGCAGTAGAGGTGGTATTAGGGAAGGAGTAGGATTAGGGATTGAGTAGGATTGGGAGGGGGAGTGGCTCAAAGGATATAATGAGTCCAGGAGGCAGGTAGGTACAGTGAGGTAAATATTCCCCCGTGATCACCGTACAGTACGTGGTCGTGTCCCCCAGGTGAGAGGTCCTGACGTTCTCATGACATCTTCAAGTAAGGGGGCGGGCGAGTCTCATGTACGGGTGGGTCTTGATTTCCTTCAGGTTTTCCCAAGGGGTTCATAACGATGGGTGGGTACCTGTGTGAGGTCTTATGTTTATTCCTCTTGTTCTTCTTCTTGTTGTTCTTCTTGTTCTTCTTCGTCTTTTCTCCTCCCACAAGACGGATACTCTCCTTACCTCCTCAACATGTGTGTGTGTGTGTGTGTGTGTGTCCAGTTTCTTAGGGAATGTGTAGACTGTAGACCATGGTAGGAAGATAGTAGTGGTGGTGATGGTGGTAGTGGTGGTGGCGATAGCGGAAGTGTTGAGAGAAGAGGAAGGGGTGAGGGAGAAGGAGAATGGGAGGTAAAGTAGAAGAGGTAAGGAGGAGGGTAATGGAGAAGAGGAGGAGATGGTAACGGAGAAAAGGAGGAGGGGGTGAGGGAGAAGAGGAGGAGGAGGGGTGAGAGAAGAGAAGGAGGAATGATGAGGATGGTGATGGTAGATGCCAGAGTGTGTGTGTGTGTGTCGCAACCCTCCCTCCCTCCCCCTGGTGACACGAACCATAACTACACCCACCCAACCACTCGTGTTATTTTGACCGTGTTTATAGCTATTGCTCACTCGTTCACTCACTGTCATTCACTCTTTCATTCACTCACTCACTCGTTCACTCTATCTCTCTTTCACTCACTCACTATCTTAGTCAGTCAGTCAGTCAGTCAATCAATCAATCAATTAGTCAGTCAAACAATCAGTCATTCACTCAGTCAGTCAGTCCTTCATTCATTCAGTCAGTCATTCTTTCATTCATTCAGCCAGTCAGTCATTCACTCAGTCAGTCAGTCATTCATTCAGCCAGTCAGTCAGTCAGTCAGTCAATATTGTACTAGTGTTGTCTCCTCCCTGTGACTGAGTGTTAGTGTGGACGGATGTACAGTATATAAATCTCTCTCTCTCTCTCTCTCTCTCTCTCTCTCTCTCTCTCTCTCTCTCTTTGTGTGTATATGTATGTATGTCGATGGCACAGTGGACTCAAGGATTAGCTTCCGGCACTTCATGATGTGGGTTAGAATACCACACATACATACACACATACTTGCATACATACATACTTGCATACATACATACATGCCAGGCCAGGATTTATGACTTGACAGACATGACAGACGAGATATTGAAATAGCTACACACACACGCACACACACACGCACACGCACACACACACACACACACACACACGCACGCAATATAATGGTCAGTTTCCGCCCCCCGCCCCCACCTACCTCCTCTCCACCACTTCCGCTGTCATGTGGAGGATAATTAGGTAGTTCATGATGCGTTATGTGTGAACGTTCTACCACTTCTCCTGAACCAAGTGTGTGAATGTCCTGTTGTTGTTTTTTAATCCTACATATGAACGTTTTGTCACTTTTTAGAACCGAATGTGAACGTTTTGTCACTTTTCTGAACATAATCTGAACGTTTTGTCACCTTTGAACCTTACATATGAACATTTTACCTTTGCTAAACCCAATAAGTGAACGTTCAGTCCCTTATTCTGAACCCTGTGTGTGTGTGTGTGTGTCCTGCCACTTTTGAACCTTACATATGAACATTTTACCACTATCATCAAGAGGGTTAAATCATAATGAACAGAAGTGAACACGAAGGCTCAGTCATCCCTAAATATAGAGCTCCCTGGGGTCTGGTCAGTTGGGCCCCAGTGTTAAGAGGCCCCAGACTAACCACATCGTTAAGACTACAGGAGGTGGGAAGGTGGGGGGGTCAGTCATAATGGGGCTGAATTGTAATGAGTTGCGGATTTTGTTTGTGCTGGTTGGGATTTGGTTAGGGTTAGGTTAGGTTTGGTTGAGAGAGAGAGAGCCTCGCATTAATAGAGGTTTAAAGACATCACTTGACCTAAATTACCAGAAACGACGTGTAATAAAGTTTTTTTCCTTACTATACTATACATGCAGTGAACACCCTCACTCTGTCTGACTGTCTAACTAACTGACTGGTTGACTGACTAACTGCATGACTGACTTGACTGCCTGCCTGACTGACTGACTGACTGATTAACTGCATGTCTAACTGCCTGCCTTACTGACTACCTAACTCCCTGCCTAACTGACTAACTAACTGCATGCTTGACTGACTGACAGCCTAACTGACTGACCCCTGCAACGACAGTCACGGAATCTTAAGTGGAGTGGGCGGTAAGAGAGCTCTATAACCCCCCCCCCCCCACCCCCCCTTCACTACGGTACGCCATTGTTTATTTATTTATTTATTTATTTTTTTGTGAACGCCAGACGATTTTATTCAGCACAGACAGACTGGCCTCCCCCACCCTCACCTTCGGCCCCCCCCCTCTCCTTGCCCCCACTTTCGCCCCCCTCATCTTCGCCCTCCCCTTTCGTCCCCCCTCACCTTGCCCCCACCTTCGCCCCCCCACTTTCGCCCCCCCTCACCTTGCCCCCACCTTCGCTCCCCCTTATCTTCGCCCCCCCCCACTTTCGTCCCCCCCTCCCCCCTGCACTCAAGAAGTTAACAGCATGAGATGAACTATAGAAGAAAAAAATAATAATAATGATGATAATAATAATAATAATGATGATGAAGAAAGTGATAATTAGAGAAACCTATACGAAGCCTTAATTAACAGTGTGTCAATTAAGAAGAATTAAGGTTAAATGGTTAATTACTTGTTTTGTTAAGTAAATGACCCGAGGTATATTTAGAGATGTGTAGTACGGTAGTTAAGGGCAATTAACACCTGGAGTAAGTAGTTGGCAGCAGTTAGATTGAGGTCACTTCGTTCTGTGTACGTGATGAGGAGACGCGACATACATACATACATACATACGCATACATACATACATGCTTACAGATATATATGCATACACACACATACATACATACATACACACACATACATACATACATACACAAACACACACACACACACACACACTCAGGGCTCTGGTGAGTGGTGACGTCAACAGTTATAACACACTTAAATTTTAAAGTCTGTCACTATTTCCTGAGTTAATACACACACACACACGTTCATACATGTACACACACACACATGTACACACAAAGTAAGGGTGAAGTTCAGACAGTGTGTTTGTGTGTGTGTGTGGTAGTATGGTTGTTTATGTATGTATGATGTGATGGTACAGAGGATGTTGTCCCCCCCCCCCCCTCTTACCCTTCCCTCACACACACAAAAAAGTTAGTAATTATTTAACGCAGGAACCATTATCGTTATGTAGTTACCTGCGACGATTATAAAGGCTTGGTAGTGTGTCAAGATAAACTCTGGTCTGGGGCGAGTTGACGAGAACACCTGGTGACCTTCCTAGTACTTGAACACACCTGCCTAGTGCCTGAATACACCTTCCTAGTACCTGAACACACCTTCCTAGTACCTGAACACACCTTCCTAGTACCTGAACACACCTTCCTAGTACCTGAACACAACTGCCTAGTACCTGAACACACGTATATTGTTTAACTTGTACTTTAACTATCGATATTGGACGCAAAATAGGTCCTTAGGTTAGGATAGCTTTCTGTAGGTTAGGTTACGGGATAGGTAGGTTAGGTTATGGGATAGATAGGTTAGGTTAATTTTCTGTAGGTTAGGGTAATTTTTTTCCGGTTAAATTAAGTTGTAGGTTAAGATAGGTTAGATTAGATTAAGTTATTGCGTTAGGTTAAGTTATAGTGTTAAAGCTGGGGTGTGTACTCTTCATGTGACTCCTATGGGGGGGCGGGGCGGGCGTTGGCCTTGGACACCTACATTATAATATTTATCTTACTCCCTATGTTAAGGCGTCGTTAAGTGGTAAGACAATTGGGTGGTTGGGGTGCTAGTTGACGGGAACATGTTATGGCGTCCCTTCACCCCGTCTACCGCAAAAAAAAAGACGGGGTAAAATGCCGTCAAGAAGCAAACAAGGGCGTCTTATCGTCTTTAATGGAGGGTGACGGCTGGACAAGGACAGAGAAGGACAGTCTTCCTTCCTCTGACTCACTTACTAGCTGTCTTATGTAGAACGGCGTCCTTAACACACTTACACCCACCCAGACTGGTACTACACCCCTTACAACACCCTTACAACACCCCTTACAACACCCCTACAAGGCTACACCCCTTACAACTTATACCACCCTTACTAGACTATACCCCTTACACCACCCCTGCTAGACTACACCCTTACACCACCCCTACTACACCCCTACACCCCCCTACACCATCCCCCATACTATAATCCACCCAGTTAGAGCCCGACTCGTAAACAGCGCTCACAAAATACACAAACATTTACAATTAAACAGAGACCAAATAAAAAATCCCAAACATCATATAACATAAGTAAACACTATTAAATTTAAACCCATAAACATCTGAACAATTATACGTTTAGAGATAATTACACTAGTTATACGTCCAGTCGTTCACACGGTTCTATAACATATGAACACGGGAACGTTAGACGGTATTGTGCATCAAGACAGATAGGAATTAACATGTAAACAATAGGGACGTTGTGGCTTAGTTCAGATCTAGTAAAAATTATGTATAGAATAATTGAGTGAAATGTTGTTTGGTGAGGGAGGTGGAGGGGGTAGGGGGGGTGAGGGAGGGGGAGATGGAAGAGGAGTGGGGGGAGGGAGGGAGGGGTGAGCTAGGAAAGTAGTTTGAGAAATACTGGAGACATTATATATAGATACAGTGTTTTTAGTCCTGCTGGTGGTGGTGACAGCGCTGGTGGGCTTTCTCCTCTTGGCCCATGACCACCACCTCTTGGCCCATGACCTCTTCCTCCTCCTCCTGGTGGTGTGGTGGATGGCCTGTGTCTTCTCTACATTAATGGGCATTACCACAACAAGGCGCCTCTCTCTCTCTCTCTCTCTCTCCTTACACTCACCATATCTTCGTTGGCGGACTTTAAACAGGCTTATATCTCCAAGCTGCCGCCCCGACCTACACACTAGATTATCCGGTCGTTTCCAGAGGCGTTTTGCTGCCCATTAAACTCTGATTTGATGACAGAGAACTGGGCAAGGAGACGGTGGGGGGAAGGTGGGAAGGAAGGAAGGTGGAAAAGAGAGAGGAAAGGTGGAGTAGAGGGAAGAGAGAGGTAAGGTGACAGAAAGGAAGAAGGGGGAGAGAGAGAGAGAGAGAGAGACTTACACCAAACACTACGGCAATATAATAGTGTGTGTGTGTGTATGGAATTATAACATATTATTTAAATGTAAGGATAATAACACACTTATTGGCTATGCTTATTAATTTATTCAATATTTGGATCACCTGAAGCTTAGTCCCCCCCAGCTTAGTCCCCCCAGCTTATTTCACCTTATAATTAACCATCTCACTGTTAACCTAAACACCTCCCCAGGTAACGTTAGGGTCTTTAATCATGAGGTGTAATAAGCTGGGGTGTCTACTCTTCAGGTGGTGTGGCTAATGAATAGACACAAGAGGTGGGTCAGGTTTAGGCTGGGTGAGGTGGGCCAATTTGCTGCTTCTGGGAACTGGACGCTGACCCCGTTTACAGCGAGTTTGAGTGTGTGTTAGTATTGTATTGTTGTTGTTATTACTGTTACACATACATACACATATTCTCTCTCTCAAACAAACACACAAACACACACACACACACACAGTCATCCGGTAAAATGAAAAAACTGGGGATAATTAAGAGTAAATTACTGTGGAACAAATCCCCATTTTTCTACCCCAAGTCTTTTTGTGTGGTAATTATGATTAAGTGTGTGTGTGTGTGTGTGCGTGCGTGCGTGTGCATGCGTGCGTGTATGCTGAAAATATACAAATGACATAAGTGGTGTACATTTATAACATAATCACGGGGGGGGGGGGGGGGGGGGAGAGGGTCATTTAGCAAGGAATTTCATCCCAGTTACAATACAAGAATAACTTTAACAGGGAGTGAACACATAAGTTAACTACGAGTTGTTGATATAATTTCTATAATGGTTGGAATTTGGATGTTCTTATAGCGATCAGTATGTGGTCGTGTGGGCAGGACGCAGACGAGGGATCTCAAGTGGTGGTAGGTGACGGTGAAGAGAATGGTGGAGTAACCTCATCCCAAACTGATAGATGACGTCATGGTGATGGTCAGAGAGAGTTGAGAGGGCCAGTGTATTAAGTGCCTCGTGATGTTAAGTAGATAGATCGATAGATAATTAGCTAGATATAGGGGTAAATATTAGATAGATAGACAGACAGACGGGTAGATAGATAGATAAACCATGGTATGTGATAGGCAGAAGACCATAAGCTTAGGTCTGCCGTGTTTTATTAGTCAGGTGCCGCGCCCTATAAACCTTCAAGATGACATTTAGTGTGTGAGTGTGTGTACAGACCCCTGAAGCCCCTCCCCACCCACTGAAGCTCCCTCCTCACAGCCCTCATATACAACTCACCTGAAGCCTCATCCTCAGAGTCTTTATGTTTGATAGAATTGGCTTCATCGACAGAGCCTCCCTCTTAAATTTAATTAAACCAGACAGGTAACAAGAAGCGACTCACCTGACGTGTTCTGTGTTGCCCCCGACACACGTAGCTGCCCCTGACACACGTAGCTAAGGGTCGGACCTTTGGGTTGGTCAGCATTACCAGACATAACACTCAGACATTTTAATAACGTTATGGTGTTTTTACTGCGCCACAATAACTAAAAGGTCTTTAACCCCCTTGAGTGTGATGCCAAAATCCCCTGAGTACAGTTTTATTAAAGGTTTATGGTGTCGTACTAAAGGTGGTTAAGGTCAATGTCCTCGAGGAGTTCAGTTATTGTACTCAAGGGGTTATTCAGAGGGTTAAGACTGAAGTGATTGGGGCATCTTACTCAAGGGGAGGATGTATTGACGAGTTTGTGGCTAGTTAGAAATGTGGGTTATATTAATGACGTATTGGCTAGTTAGTGGCTAGTATTGGCTAGTTAGAAATATAGGTGAACTGAAAGGAAGTTATTTTTTGTTCAGTTCAGCAAGAAATTATTATCGCTCCTATTGTGAACGTAAATTGAAATTCGCAAATTCTTGATGATTTTATCCCTCGAGTAAAAGGTTGGCCGGTGGAATATTGATGTCATGCTGCATAATAGTGTCTGTCTGTGTCATATTTAGTAAGAGTTGTGATAATATACAGTAGAGTTCAACATACGGCATTATTACATAGCATTAATTATAGTCATCAGTCTTACCTCGAGTCTTATACCATGAGGTGTGTGTGTGTGTGTGTAATAATAATAATAATAATTAACGGTTTATTGAAAGAGCTTGGCAGCCAGAAGGCTGAAAATATACAGTTACATATTTGGGGAATGGGTTTCGAATTACAAATAATATACAAGTAACATAAGTGATACAAATAAGATATATAATAACTAGATGGGGAAAAACTCAAACTACAGTGCATTTCAACATAGTGACAGTGCAAGAAGTAGTATTTACTGGGAGTGAATACACTGGTTTATTACAAGTTATTGATAATTTTTACAATGGTTGGGACTGGGCTGTTCTTATAGCGATCAGTTCGTGCACGTATGGGCTGGATGCGGTTGTGGTGTCGAACAGCAATTCTCGGGCTAGGGATCTCAGGTGGTAGTAGGAGCCGGTGTCGAGGATGATGTAGAAGCTTCTTACCAAATTTGCAGATGAGTTCGTGGTGATGGTCAGTCAGAGTCGAGAGGGTCAGTGTGTTGAGCGCTTCTTGATATGTGGAGTAGGAAGGGGAGAGAATAATCTTGCATGCCCTCTTTTGCACTTTTTCTAGGTGTTTACGTTGTGTGGCATTTAGGGAGGAAGACCAGGTAGGGGAGGCATAGGTGAGCTTAGGAAGTATGAATTTTTGTGTAAACACTGAGGAGCTCGGGTGCAGGAACTCCGAGGGACTTGAGTCGGCGGAGGAGGTGGAGACGGAAACTGGAGGATTTGACAACTTCACTGACGTGTGGTTTCCAATTTAGTTTGTTGTCTATGGTGACGCCGAGGAGCTTCGTGGAATCTACAACCTGGAGTGTGTTCGGACCTAAAGTAATGGAAGGAGGTGGGACAATGTCGGAGGAGAGGTTGATGTGCATAACCATGGTCTTGGTATGGTTGATGGTGACATGGTTGTTGTTGGCCCAGTTTTGGAGACTTCAATAAATCCTGAAGGGCGGTATAGTCGGGAGCAGAATTGTTAACGATGATCCCAATGGTGGAGTCGTCGACATATTTCCAGCGAGCAGGGGTTTCTCTTAGGGCATCATTGATGAGCATAAGGAAGCAGAGTGGTCCCATCTTGGTGCCTTAGGGGACGCCACAGGTGAGTGACTGAAAGGTGGAGACAGCCCCTCGGAAGCGTGTGTGTGTGTGTGTGTGTGTGTGCAGCTGGTAACCTTTTATGTAGGTCAAGTGAGTCCTTTGATGGAATACTGCTGCCATGTGTGGGCTGGGTGTGGTGTTGGGGGTACTGTGGGCTGGGTGTGGTGTTGGGGGTACTGTGGGCTGGGTGTGGTGTTGGGGTACTGTGGGCTGGGTGTGGTGTTGGGGGTACTGTGGGCTGGGTGTGGTGTTGGGGTACTGTGGGCTGGGTGTGGTGTTGGGGGTACTGTGGGCTGGGTGTGGTGTTGGGGGTACTGTGGGCTGGGTGTGGTGTTGGGGTACCGTGGGCTGGGTGTGGTGTTGGGGGTACTGTGGGCTGGGTGTGGTGTTGGGGGTACTGTGGGCTGGGTGTGGTGTTGGGGTACTGTGGGCTGGGTGTGGTGTTGGGGGTACTGTGGGCTGGGTGTGGTGTTGGGGTACTGTGGGCTGGGTGTGGTGTTGGGGTACCGTGGGCTGGGTGTGGTGTTGGGGTACTGTGGGCTGGGTGTGGTGTTGGGGTACCGTGGGCTGGGTGTGGTGTTGGGGGTACTGTGGGCTGGGTGTGGTGTTGGGGTACCGTGGGCTGGGTGTGGTGTTGGGGTACTGTGGGCTGGGTGTGGTGTTGGGGGTACCGTGGGCTGGGTGTGGTGTTGGGGTACGGGCTGGGTGTGTGTTGGGGTACTGTGGGCTGGGTGTGGTGTTGGGGATACTGTGGGCTGGGTGTGGTGTTGGGGATACTGTGGGCTGGGTGTGGTGTTGGGGGTACCGTGGGCTGGGTGTGGTGTTGGGGGTACTGTGGGCTGGGTGTGGTGTTGGGGATACTGTGGGCTGGGTGTGGTGTTGGGGTACCGTGGGCTGGGTGTGGTGTTGGGGTACCGTGGGCTGGGTGTGGTGTTGGGGGTACTGTGGGCTGGGTGTGGTGTTGGGGTACCGTGGGCTGGGTGTGGTGTTGGGGTACTGTGGGCTGGGTGTGGTGTTGGGGTACCGTGGGCTGGGTGTGGTGTTGGGGTACCGTGGGCTGGGTGTGGTGTTGGGGGTACTGTGGGCTGGGTGTGGGTTAGGTATAGTGTAATGGGCAATATGGCCATGATATACCTCAATAAACATACCAACTAAACCTATATAAAATCCCAATAGGCCTACACAGATTATAATCCTGACTTACATTGATAGAAAAACCAAATAGGCCTATATAGGATACCGAGTAGACATATAATGAAAGATTTGGACATAAAAGACATTGTGGGATGATAGACATGACAGGGAAGGTGTATGGCTGTCTGTTTATAAGTTACTGGTGTAGGGGATGACAGCTGTGGCAATGGTGGAATGCTGAGAGGTATTTGTGGGAGCAGCATTTCCTTTCCTTCCTCTGTGTGTGTGTGTGTGAACTATATCATCAAGTAACAGGAGATTATGTCAACACAACCTTTTGATGGAGCCTCTCACCCTGGTAGGCTCTCTCCTTCACTATTACCATGATGGGGCTTCACTTTAACCTAACAACATAATCTCAGCTAAATATGTGTATGTATGTATGTATGTATGTAAACATTTTTAGATACATATAATAATACACACAAGACAAAGTAATGTTATACAGTAAAGTAAATAAACAACTCGCTCCGTTAGTCACCACTAGTTCGGTTCCACCTCGCCTCCCGTCCGTCCGTTCGTCTTTCTTTCCGCTTATTAACGGTAAATTTGTCTGCGTCACATTTATTAGAGCCGGAGAGAAAGAGAAGGGGAGAGGGAGGGAGTGGGAGAGAGAGAGGGAGTGGGGGAGGGAGTGAGGGAGGGAGGATAAGTGTTGGAATATCTCGCCCTACACTTCTTTTCCTCTTTCTACACGCCCATTATCCCCCTGTTCCCTCACATTACACGCCCATAAAGTAGTACAAGACACGCCCACCACCTCTTTTTCCGCCTCACCCCTCTTTTTCCCCCTCACCCCTCTTTTTCCCCCCCCACCCCTGTTTCCCCCACCCCTGTTTCCCCCCACCCCTCTTTCCCCCCACCCCTGGGTGGGAGAGAGTGGGAAGGGTGAGGTAGAAGGTGAAGAGAGGTTGAGAGAACTGTGAGGAGAGAAAAGTGGATGAGGTGAGGGAGGTAGATGAGGTGAGGGAGGCAGGTGGATGAGGTGAGTAATGATGGGTGTGGGTGTGAATGAGGGAGGTGGCGTATATAGTGTAGGAGGTGATGGGCGTGTGTGTTGGCAAGTGACCTACCCTCCTCCACACCCACCAGCTGGCTCACCCACCATGGCACTCACCCCCTCTCCCCTCCACCCGCTCCCCCTACCACAACCCCCTACCCCCCACCACAATCCATGCCTTTGATGTGTATGGTAAAGGAGTTTTTAATCTCTACTGTATGGGTCGTCAACCTCTCTAGTCTGCCTCTTCCTCCCCTCCCCCCCCCCCCCCTCTTCCTCCCCCTCGCCCTCCCCCTCTTCCTCCCCTCTCCTCCTCCTCGTGCCAATATTACATACATACATACATATTATACACACTTAAACCCCCCTCACACACACACACCTACCTGTTGACAGTCGGTAAATTGAACATGAATATATAAAAAATGTCAAGAATTCCTCCACTTTTTATATATTATGAAGTAAATAATTTAAAGCGTTATATTCCCCCAAGTGTGTACAGAACCGTGAGTGTAAATGGTTGGCTGTCAGCACTATTAACCCTTTGAGTACGATGACTTAACCCTTTGAGTACGATGACTTAAGCCCCTGAATACAAAATCATCGCACTCAACCTAACCCAGCGTAACTCGGCTTAACCTAACCTAACCCAGCGTAACTCGGCTTAACCTAGTCTAACTTACACCATCTGCTAGACTTGTCATGTAATATTTTTTTTTTTGGGGGGGGGGGAGGGGGGGGGGCAATTAATGGAGCGCCCCTCCATCTTTTTTTCCCTAGCGCATTTTTTCCTGTCATGATAAAGTTGCCGGATGAAGAGCCAACACTTTTCTGTCCGTTGCAGCCACACACACACACACTGTTTATAATTACGTGTCTACAGGCTCAGGAGTTCGTGTCATTCTAGTTCCGAACCCTCAAACCCTCGAACCCATGAACCCTGAATCCTCGAACCCCCGAACCCCCAAACCCACTTCAACGTGTTCGAAGATTCTAAGAAGAGTAAAACATTCCATCCCGACTTTGTGTTTATTTACTTATTGTGAGGGTTTATGGGAGAGTCAGCCTTCGTAAACCGCTAAGTGAGTCCTCCGTCTCACTTGGTACACACACTACACGGTACACATGCCAAGGTTTACACGTCTAGGTATACACGTTTTGGTGCACACAAGTCACCTCACAAATTATTATTATTATTATTATTATTAACTTGGCCACTCACAGCAGCACCGCCACCTCCTACCACCCGTCACGACTCCCTGCCACATACCGTCACACCCTCTACCACATCCCGTTACACACCACCTCAACATATCTCATCATACCACATCCCGTCACGCACCTTCATCTATGTATTCCGCCACATCCCTCACACCATTACACCACCACAACTACATCCCGTCACACCACCGCCACCACCACATCTGTCACACCACCATCACCTGCCGTCACCATGCTCTACCACTTTCCTTCACACCATGGTTGGGCAGGTGAGGGGGGGGGGGGGCCCGGAGGACGTGAGGAAGGAGGGAGGTAGGGCGTGAAGATGGAGGGAGGGAGGGAGGGACGGAGGACGGGGGGAGGGAGGGAGGGAGGAAGGAAGGAGGGAAAGGAGGAATGCGTAGGGAAGGAAAGAGGATGGGAGGGCGTGAGGGAAGGAGGCTGGGGGCACCGAACTACCTCACACTCCTCAACCTCCAAGGCCTCGACGCCCACATCCGGAGGCGGGAGGAGGGGCGGCGGGAGGAGAGGGGGGAGGGGGTGGCGGGAGGAGAGGGGGGAGGGGAGGGGGCGGCGGGAGGAGAGGGGGGAGGGGAGGTATAAACTGTTGTACGGCCCCACCTGAGTCGTCTTGCTATTCTTGAACCATATTGTAAACACCTTCCTCACTCACGGCGGCGGCGGTACTGTACTTATCGAGGGGGGGGGGGGGGGTGTTATGGGTGTGGTTATGTGGGAGAGTAGTGTGGCGGTGGTGGGTGTGGGAGAGTAGTGGTGAGTGTGGTGGTAGGAGGTGTAGTGGTGGGTGTGGTGGTAGGAGGTGTAGTGGTGAGTGTGGTGGTAGGAGTTGTAGTGGTGAGTGTGGTGGTGGGTGTGGTGGTAGGAAGTGTAGTGGTGGTAGGAAGTGTAGTGGTGGTAGGAGGTGTAGTGGTGGGTGTGGTGGTAGGTGTAGTGGTGGGTGTGGTGGTAGGTGTAGTGGTGGGTGTGGTGGTAGGTGTAGTGGTGGGTGTGGTGGTAGGTGGTGTAGTGGTGAGTGTGGTGGTAGGTGGTGTAGTGGTGAGTGTGGTGGTAGGAGGTGTAGTGGTGAGTGTGGTGGTAGGAGGTGTGGTGGTGAGTGTGGTGGTAGGAGGTGTGGTGGTGAGTGTGGTGGTAGGTGGTGTAGTGGTGAGTGTGGTGGTAGGAGGTGTAGTGGTGAGTGTGGTCGTAGGAGGTGTAGTGGTGAGTGTGGTGTAGTGGTGAGTGTGGTGGTAGAATGTGTGGTGTTCTCTGTGTATTAATCGCCATGAGTCTAGGTTAAAATATAATTAACAGCTAATTTGTCCCGTAGATGTTTTATATAATTATTAATCTAATTTATTTGTACACTGTTATGGAGACAGCAGCTAGCAGGGGCAAAGTGTGTTTAGTGAGTCTGGTGTAAAGTCCTACATTAACCTGTATTTAACTTTAACCTAAACGGGGAAGAAACTGTCTGGTGAGGTTACTGCCGCGTGAGGAAGAGGTCTCGTGCCTGTGATAAGAGAGAGGTGGGCGGTGAGTGTGGTAGAGAGGTGGGTGGTGAGTGTGGTAGTAGGAGGTGGGTGGTGAGTGTGGTAGTAGGAGGTGGGTGGTGAGTGTGGTAGTGTACAGGTGTGTCCCGCTAGGTGGCGCACCCTCATGTTTACATTTATCCCATCACACACAGGACGCGTTTCACCTTTTGTTGTTACTGATGATTAAGAGGGATTAGATAACTTACCAAGGACGCTGATTGAGTGCGTGAGTGAGTTGGGTTTTTATGGTTAATTTAGCATAAACTGTATATAATAATGGCATACATATTGTTACGAGTTGGGGATTTAGAATATAGTTATACGTCTACCCAGATCCCAACGGGTAACAACAAAAAAAAACAAAGACAATCGGACATAAAAGGGTAGACAAAGGATGCGAGTTTTCGTTGTATATAATAAAGTACCATAAATTCCTTAACAAAATATTCAGCTTATACGCTATCCTTAACCAAACTTAACCTAAACACGAACAGTATATACATAGTAATAAAACATAGAACAATAGTGAAGCAATGTGGAGGGGGAAGAGGCAATACAAGATTACAAATACTTAAGTGAGGAGCTGAGATGGCTGACGAGCAAGGCTGAGTATGGTAGAAGACGGTAAATAGTCACTGTGCCGTAGGTTTCCAGGATAGGTGATCCTGTGGTCGCTTCCCAGAGTGAAGTGTGTCCTCTCCTCGAATTGGAGCTGACAAAGTAGACTGAGGCGGAAGTGACGCAACAACCAGGATATGGAGAAGGGAAACCCGGGAGTGGTAACTAAGACGAGCCATACTCGTGTTTCGTCCCTAGATGGCGTTGCTCGTGGTGCTGGGTAGGTAGATGAAGACAATCGGTGGAGGGGTTCGTAACACACCCCCCCTCCAAAGACCTTCGTAGCGCGGGCGCGAAGGAGGTGATCACCTGGTGCGTCTGGAGAGTAGCTGCTACATTTCCACTGGAGCTCGGGATAAGGAGTCTGCAATCAGGTTTTCCACCCCCTTTATGTGCCGGACTTGTAGATTATAGGGCTGGGTGAGGAGAGCCCAGCGGAGGATTCGCTGGTTGGAGGTCTTGTTGGTTTGGATGAACGTGAGTGGGTTATGGTCGGTGAAGACCAGGGTTGTTTGTGGGCAAGACTGGAGGTAACATTCAAACTTCTTTATTGCCAACACCAGAGCCAGGGCCTCCTTCTCTATGGTCGAGTAGTTGGTCTGATGTTTTTTCAACTTGGCGGAGTAATATGCCACAGGGTGAAGGACATCAGTGGTTGGGTCGGGTTGTAGGAGCACAGCCCCCACTCCGACACCACTAGCGTCGATTTGCAGATGGAAGGGCAAGGTGTAGTCAGGGGGGTGGACTACAGGCTTACAGGCAAGGAAGGCTTTGAGGCGGTGGAAAGACTGGTCGCACTTCTGGTTCCAGATGTAAGGGACCGCAGAACTGGTAAGGTCTGTGAGGGGTCCGGCCACGCTGGAGAAGTTACTGCAGAACCGACGGTAGTAGCCGCACATCCCCAGGAAGCGCATGAGTTCCTTCCTCGTCCTTGGAGTGGGGAAGGACAAGATGGCTTCAACGTTTGCGTCCTTGGGTCTCACCATACCATGCCCAACGATATGTCCCAGGTAAGTCACCGAGGCCCGGCCAAAAGCAGATTTAGCCAGGTTTATGGTGAATCCAGTCTCTTGCAGTCGTGCAAACAGTATCTCCAAACGCACCAGATGTTCGTCCCAGCTGTCCGACACCACCACCAGGTCATCCAGGTAGGCGAACGTCCCACCTAGGTCTTGAATAAGGTAGTTTATGGCCCTCTGGAATGTGGCCGGAGCATTAGAAAAGCCAAACGCCATAACTAAATATTGAAAAAGACCAAATGGAGTTATAAATGCCGAGATTATTTTTGCCCTATCCGTGAGTCCTACTTGATAATATCCTTTCAACAGGTCTATAGTACTGATAAATTGGGCACAGCCTATGCTGTCTATTATATCTTCAATCAAAGGTAAAGGGTAGGAGTCAGAGACAGTGACCTGGTTCACTTTACGATAATCTGTACAGAAACGAAAGGTGCCATCGGGTTTTGGAATGAGAAGGCAAGGTGAAGCCCAGGGGGAGGTACTAGGCTCAGCTAAGTTATGCTTTAACAAAAAATCTACCTCCTTTTTCATGATCTCTTTTTTTTGTGGATTTAGTCGATATGCTGATTGCCTAATGGGTTGTACATCATCTGAGATTAGCTTAATATCATGTTTAAGTATATTGCAAAACCCTGGGAGGTCTGACGTGACTTTAGGAAATGTTGATAATAACTTAGTGAGATCTTTTGCTTGAGATGGATTCAGAACAGAAAAATACTCATCCAAATTGTTGAGTATGTGACTGTTAGCAGGGTTCTCTTTAGGTAGAGGGAAGTCTAAATTCTCCAATAGGTCCATGTCATCTGTCTCCGGCTCCGGCAAAACCGTATGCAATACAGGTAGGCTTACAGCCTCGGGATGTCTTCCTCTGACTGCCTGGAATGGTAAAGTTTCATGAGATTAATGTGAACAAGTTGTGAATCTTTTCTGCGATCAGGAGTATGGACTATATAGTTGAGAGGAGATAGTTTATTAGCAACTATATAGGGACCAGTAAACTTGCTTTTAAGGGGAGAGCCTGGAATGGGTAGAAAGAGTAACACTTTGTCACCTGGAGAAAATGATCTTTTAACTAATTTAGGTTGGGACTTCACCATTTTCTCTTGGACTTTTTTTAAGTTTGACTGAGCAATGGTTCGGACTTCAGTTAATTTGTCCCGTAAAGTGTCAATGTATTGGGAAACTGTTGCGGGCTTAATAGAGGGAGTGTCAAACCACTGCTCCTTTACTATTTTAAGGGGTCCCCTAATTTGTCTCCCATATAGTAACTCGAACGGGGAGAATCCCAATGACTCCTGGGGACATTCCCTGATGGCAAAGAGTAACAAGTCTATGCTTTCATCCCATTCCTTTTGGTGTTCTATACAGTATTTTTTGATCATTGATTTGAAAGTTTGATGGAACCGTTCCAAGCAACCTTGGGATTGTGGGTGGTAAGCCGAAGATGTACAATGGTCCACACTGAGGTCTTTCATCACCTGTTCGAAAAGATTGCTCGTAAAATTGGTGCCCTGATCAGATTGGATCTCTTTAGGAATGCCCACTGAAGTGAAAAGATGCAAAAGATGTTTGATTACGTTTTTTGAAGTGATGCTTTTAAGGGGAAAAGCCTCAGGATAACGTGTACTGGTATCCATAACTGTGAGCAGGAATTGATTTCCCTTCTTAGTCTTTGGTAATGGGCCCACACAATCCACAACAATCTTTTCAAATGGGGTAGAAAATACTGGGATGGGCTTAATGGGAGCTGCTGGTATACTTTCATTTGGTTTTCCTACCATTTGACAAATATGACAAGATTTTAGGTATTGTGACACATCCTTCCTAAGTCCAGGCCAGTAATAGTGTTGGAGGAGCTTTTTATATGTTTTCAGGATTCCCAAATGTCCTGAAATACCATCATGGGCAAGGGCAATTAATGCTGGTCTGACTGAAGCTGGAATTACCACTTGATGTATTTCAGACCACGTGTCTAGATGGGCAAGCTCAGGGGGCCTATAGGCCCTCATCAAAACCCCTTCATGATAATAAAAACACGGAAGGGTGTTAAAATCTTTACCCTCAACTGCTGCATGATGAAGTTTATTCAAAGATGGATCAGATTGTTGGGCTTTAATGAGCTCATCCTTACTTATCGTCTTATTGTACAGATCTTCTGTGGGTAGGAAGATATTGGAGGTGGTTTTAGATGAAGAGGGCCCATTCCGCACACTCTGTGACCGGGTGACAGCACAAGATGGGAAAAGATGAGGAATAGTTTCTTTAAGGTCAGTGGTGGAGTTGACAGGTAAGGGAGAGTCGACTGTCTTTATGTTAGGAACCACTAGATCTCCTACCAAGTCATTACCCAATAATAAATGAATGCCACACACAGGCATTGGGTCTTTCCTTATGGCTATTTGCACTTCCCCAGTAATCAAGGGACATTGGAGGTGCACTTTAGCTAAAGGATAGGAAGAATGGGACGAGAGATCTGAAATTAGAACACTCATTTGTAAATGCGGTAGATATATCAGGAATGACGTTAAACAGGAGGATAGATTGTGCTGCGCCCGTATCACGTAGTATACGAATAGGGAAAGAACGAGACCCTTCTATGATTGAAATTTTTCCCTCATAGGTGAATGAAGAGAAGAGATCCTGATGGGGCCTTGCCACATTGGCATTTGCTATTGGTTTGGATTTGGGATCCAGGGAACTACTTTTAGCAATTCGACACTTTGGGTGTTTACAAGTCTGGATCGTATGGCCTGGGATTTTACAGTAAGAACAAGTAAGCTTGGTTGCATCGGGGGGAGTAGGTGTGGGACCTTTCGACCTACCACTCACGTTCCCAAGGTTATCATCAGAGGAGGACCTAACATGTCGGGAAGTACCACGTTCTCTACTGCCCAGTGACTCCACCAACAAAGCATACGCATCAGCCAGCTCAGCAGCACGCCCTAAATTAACCTCTCCACGCTCCTCCACATGCTTCAAGATGTGAAATGGAATCTTGCTTTTCCACTCCTCCAGGACTACCAAATTTAACAAATCCTGAAATGTGGAGGTCTCTGTAGCCTCTAACCACTTCTTAAAAAACCTAAGCTTTTCTTGAGCAAACTCAACAAATGTGTGTGAAAATGGTTTGGTTAGTTTACGAAACTTCTGCCGGTATCCATCTGGCGTGATAGCACAAGAGGCGAGGATATTCTTTTTTACGTTATCATAGTCATCAGTCTGGTCTAAACAGTTATAAACTCTACGAGCCTTACCATATAATTTAGGAACTAACACTGACACCCACTGGTCCTTTGGCCACTCATTCTTCGCGGCTATTTTCTCAAAAGTCCTAAATGACCCGTCCATATCGGATTCATCAAACCCGGGAACAAGGGAAGAAGCAGTAGCAGGGTTAAAAGCAGCGAGTTTCTCTCTTAATGCCACTTCTTTTGATTTAAACTCCGATGTTAAAGTGACTTCTGTCTCTCTCACCTGTAGTTCTTTCAGTTTAACCGCCTGCACCAACTTGGCCTGTTCCATCCTTTCCTCATGCTCCAACTTGGCCTGTTCCGACCTTCCCTCATGCTCCAACTTGGCCTCCAACTTGGCCTGTTCCATCCTTTCTTCATGGTCCAACTTGGCCTGTTCCATCCTTTCTTCAGGGTCCAACTTGGCCTCCTGCTCCAACTTGGCCTGTTCCAACTTGGCCTGTTCCAACTTTTCCTCCTGCTCCAACTTGGCCTGTTCCAACTCGAGTTCTTTCATTTTGATTTGGAACTCGAACCTAGCTCGTTCTAGTTCTAAGGGGTCTATTCGTTGTGTTTCTTCTTGAGGGCTAGCCAGACCTGAGGCAACTTCTGAGTGAGGAGGGGTGGTGGATAGTGGTTGAAGTTTCTTGGACATGGGCGTTAATCTGTCAACAGCGGATTCTTTTAAAACTTCTTGTTGAACCAACACTTCAATCACATGATTTTTTAACATTTCCTTAGTCAGTTGCTGTGAAAATGGGATATTGTAATAGTTGGCTATTTCTTTCCATTCTTTCTTCAGGATATTAACACGTAATTTAGCTACGGAAGGATTTTCAATAAAATCCTGGAGATCAAAACCTGAGGTGGCCATTGTTAATAAAAATAGGATAAATTAACTAATGGTCAAAAGATAAGATAAGTGGATAACCCTAGAAAATATCACGGCAGTGGATAACCAGAAAGTCCCGGAAACTAACCAAGTTATACCTAGGGAAATTACACTTATGATTATTGTTCTTCCGAGAAGATCCTTAGATAAGGACAAGAGACTTGAAAGAGGTAGGGCGTATTACGGCATTAATATAAAGATCCGGATTAACAACCCTGATATACTTGAAAGAGGTAGGGCGTATTACGGCATTAATATAAAGATCCGGATTAACAACCCTGAATGAGATAATGAGAAGAACAATAATGGAGGCTTTATAATTATGGGGTCCTGGTAGAGCGGGGCGTCCCAAGATATCACTTCACTCTAAACTAGTGACTATGGAACAGCCTACTCTGGAGTGAGGGTACGGCATTAAACAGATCCGGATTCTTCCCTACACTCGATAAGACTTACTACACGACTGCCACGTGTAATAACAGGTAAGCCTTATGACACTTGGAACCTATTATCCTACGTCTGTCACTCTTACTGTACGATAATACCAATATATGCACACACATATGAAGGAAACTTTAAACCACCGTAAAGCAATTGTAAACAGAAGTGACTGGGAGGGGTAATTAACACTGAGTAACAAGGGAGGAAGGAATATGGTACTTAAGGTCGTGTCCTGTCACGGTCGCCATTTGTTACGAGTTGGGGATTTAGAATATAGTTATACGTCTACCCAGATCCCAACAGGTAACAACAAAAAAAAAAACAAAGACAATCGGACATAAAAGGGTAGACAAAGGATGCGAGTTTTCGTTGTATATAATAAAGTACCATAAATTCCTTAACAAAATATTCAGCTTATACGCTATCCTTAACCAAACTTAACCTAAACACGAACAGTATATACATAGTAATAAAACATAGAACAATAGTGAAGCAATGTGGAGGGGGAAGAGGCAATACAAGATTACAAATACTTAAGTGAGGAGCTGAGATGGCTGACGAGCAAGGCTGAGTATGGTAGAAGACGGTAAATAGTCACTGTGCCGTAGGTTTTCAGGATAGGTGATCCTGTGGTCGCTTCCCAGAGTGAAGTCTGTCCTCTCCTCGAATTGGAGCTGACAAAGTAGACTGAGGCGGAAGTGACGCAACAACCAGGATATGGAGAAGGGAAACCCGGGAGTGGTAACTAAGACGAGCCATACTCGTGTTTCGTCCCTAGATGGCGTTGCTCGTGGTGCTGGGTAGGTAGATGAAGACAATCGGTGGAGGGGTTCGTAACAATATTCTTTACAGCATTGTTTTAATTTATTAGATGTTAGACAGACAGACAGACAGATAGATAGATAGATAGATAGATAGATAGATAGATTACCATAGTTTTCTCCACAGTGTTATGTTTACGTATTCAATCGTGGTATAATTACGACTCTTATCGGCAAGGAGTCACCCAGGGGCCAGGAAGTGTGTTGGTAAGTAGCCTGGGGGCGTCTTACTCCCTGCCCCGTGTGTCTCTAAGCCATTTGGGATGACGGGATTATAAGCCATATTAGCCGTATTTCATGACGTGTTGGTGTGAATAGATCGTGTAAATAGATTGTAGTCTGGTGCAATGAAATACTTGGGGGGGTGGGGGGTGGGGGGGAGAAGGATGCAGAGGTTACATACTTCACCCCTGCCTCTCCTGTCTGTCTCACTCCCTCCTTCTCTCCCTCCCTCCTTCTCTCCCTCCCTCCTTCTCCCCCTCCCTCCTTCTCTCCCTCCCTCTCTCTGATGACACTCACCTGTACCTACCTACCTATTCCCTCCCTCAGGTTCTCGATCCTCTTATACTCATCTTCCTACCTCTTCCCCTTTACCTACCCCCTTCCACCCTCCCCTAACCTCCTCCCCCCCCTTTACCCCTAACCACCCTCCCCCTCCCCCACGTAAACTACCTCCCCTCTTCTGTAATTCATGAACTTTTTTTTTGTACTCCTTATGCATTAGTCAGCTCTATGAATGACAAACCTCAGACTCACTGACTTGAGACGCTCTAGGTAAGGAGTCGACGCTAACGCAGCTTATAACGGGTTCTCAGGTCACCTTTGTTGTTGTTTTTATTAATGTGACGAAAATATTGTGATGAAGTGTAAGTGTAGGTGTAAGGGTAAGTGTAAGTGTAAGGGTAAGTGTAGTCGTAAGTGTAAGTGTAGTCGTAAGTGTAAGTGTAGTGGCGTTACTGACACGTGAAGATATGTGACTCACTTAACCAGGTGCTGACTATTTACTCGTTGATTTGATTATAATTTAAACCAAGATTCACACGTACAAGATGGTATACTGGTTAGGTTACGTTAGGGTTGGTTGGGTTAGGTTAGGGTTGGTTGGGTTAGGTTAGGGTTGGTTGGGTTACGTTAGGTTTGGTTAGGTTAAGCCAAGATATAATATTGTGAGTTAGAATTTATTAATGATCTGTCAGGTAAATTACTAATCACCTGAAAAAATATCCACCTTAGCATATTTCACCTACAGATTAACCACCCTTACACTATTTTGGTGGGATTAGGTTATGTTGGATTAGCGTCAAGGTGGTTAGATTAGCGTCAAGGTAGTTAGATTAGCGTCAAGGTAGTTAGATTAGCGTCAAGGTAGTTAGATTAGCGTCAAGGTAGTTAGATTAGCGTCAAGGTAGTTTATAATCATTAGGTAAATTAATCTAGGGTGGATATTCTTCAGGTGATCCTAATTTACATAGTCGAAAATACAGATGTTATTAGCGTCACAGAAAACGGACTAGAAAACCAACAGGATGGATAACTAAAGTAAACTGATCTACTTACTCGTGTTTGTAAATGTAAGTAATTATGGTATATTATCTCAAGCAGGTGTATCCAGTTTATTTTACCTGATGATTAAACTCCCCAATGGTACCTGGATGTGGTTAGGTTAGGTTAAGTTAAATTTTGTTAGGATTATGTTAGGTTAGGTTATCGTTAAGGTGAACTAAAGTTTATGTGATCCAATGCCTGGTAAAATAATTCAGTGTTATCTTGTTATTAGTGTTATTATTGTTGTTTATTTCTTGAGTTAGCGGTCCTTTGGTACACCCAGGAGTGGAAAGTGAAACTGGTAAAAAAATTAGTGGTACGTGAGGAAGGGGAGAGGAAGGGGAGAGACGTGAGGAGAAGAAGAGAAGGAAGAGATGATATGCAAGATAAGAGACAAAAAAGGTCCCCTCACACAACTCGACAACAATCGGTCTTATTCCTGTTATAAATAAGTGTTAATAATCCACCTTTCTCTCTTATTTGATCCCACTTCCATTTATGTATTCTCTTAACATTTATATAAAGTAGAAACTAAAGAAATATACGAAATATACGAACTTATTATTTGATATTTTGTAGGGATCATCATTTGGTGGTGTAGTGATGGTGGGACTCAATGGTTCATCTGTAAATACGAGCGACTGTGTGTGTGTGTTTGTGTTTGTGTGTGTGTGTTTGTGTTTGTGTGTGTGTGTGTGTTGATAATTAATTGATCATAAAAACTCAGGAGACAAGTGTTCGTCTTGGTGTTGGTGGTGACCCATGAACCTGCCAGCTAGACTATAATCTGATTTAACCTCTTACAACAGTTGAAGGTTTTTATTAGTTATATCCTCCTCTTGTCTGGCGTGGTGATGGTGGTAGAGGTGGTGGTTGTTGGTGGTAGAGGTGGTGGTGGTGGTGGTAGAGGTGGTGGTTGTTGGTGGTGGTAGAGGTGGTGGTGGTACGGTGACAGGCGCCATTATCCCGCGGCGGGGAAATACATTAGTGCACAAAATTTCGTCCTGCTTGGAAATTATTCACAGGACTAGAGGCCATGTGTGGCCCTGACCACCACCTTTACCTGCCGGCAGCTGCTCGGGGCTCACCTGTGGGCTCACCTGTGGGCACACCTGTAAAAACTTGTGCTGGATATTTTTTTTTTACAAAGATAATTCTAGTTTGTGTTGTGTACAGTAGTGAGTCGCTATATTAATGAGGACACTCTTTATTGTTCTCCTCCTTACCACCTGTACGTGCAGTCTCCCCAGCACCAGTTGACCCCTTGTTACGAGGTCACCGGCCACCACCACACCTGACCTGATGTTTATGTGTCTTTTGACCTTAGAATGAGGTCATAATCAACTCACCTGTGCTAAAAATTATACCTGTCGCCCTTACCTCACTATTAAGCGTAAAATGAGGCACTTGAACACACACACACACACACCTGGGCGTCCTCACCTTGATTACCATCTTCTCAAGTGCTACCTGCTTTAATATCCTGATAACTTGATGTGATAAGAGCAATTTCAACCTCACTTAGCTTGACATTGTGTATTTTAGCGGCAAGAGACCTCATAGCTAACACGAGGGATAGCTTTGCATAACTTAGCTTTCCATCATTATTTTAAGTATATCGTAAAATAATGTTCTTGTGGAATACAGTGTTTCTTGTTTGTGTTTAACATTACTGATTAATATGTTTGGTGTGAGGTATAGCTGGCGGGGGGGGTGTGGGTGTTAAACTGACTACATCACCCACCATCACTCACCATCACCCACCATCACCCACCATCACCCACCATCATCCACCATCATCCACCATCACCCACCATCACCCACCATCATCACCGACCATCATCCACCATCATCCACCATCACCCACCATCACCCACCTTCACCCACCATCACCGACCATCATCCACCATCACCCACCATCATCCACCATCACCCACCATCATCACCCACCATCACCCACCTTCACCCACCATCACCGACCATCATCCACCATCATCCACCATCATCCACCATCACCCACCATCATCACCCACCATCACCCACCTTCACCCACCATCACCGACCATCATCCACCATCACCCACCATTATCCACCATCATCCACCATCACCCACCATCATCACCCACCATCACCCACCATCATCCACCATCACCCACCATCACTTTATGTTATACTTGTGTGTTATAGATAATATATATATATATACATACCTGTCTTATATATTTTAATAGAGATCGCTTATATTCCACCAACATTGTCCTCACTGATGGGAAAACAGAGGAAGACAATGTTAAAATATGTAAGGTAGTTTATGCATAGTTTTTTCTTCAGTATATTACCTGTCTCATTATGGCGAACCCTACAGGTAAATCCTGGTAATACTACATACAGGTAAGGGTGTGTGTGTGTGTGTGTGTGTGTGTGTGTGTGTGTGTGTGGTGGTATTAAGTCGGTCGTAATATTTAAGAGAAAAAATAACTTTGTGAATAATAAAGGAAATGTATTATATTAAATTAAGAGTCTTTGTGTTACTGTGATGGCTGTTTTTACACACACACACACACACACACAGGCCGATTACAGTATCCTTGCCTCACATCTTCTCTGTCTGTCTGTCTGTCTGTCTATCTTACTGCATATTCTATCTCGTAATATTATCGTGTCCCGCAGGTGAGTGGGAGCCCAGGTTGTAAAGCAGTGTTACCAACCCCAGCTGTACTGCCACTGTTACCACCTTCCAGAGCTACAGGCACCCTCTCCATGCAGGTAACATTGGTAACACTTTCTATAGTGACTGGAGGCAACATCTTGACTACTGTTAGAAAATTGTCACAACCAAGAATGTTTTTGTTTTAGTTATGTAGCTGATTTAAGTTTATCCTAATTGATGTTAACCTAACCTAACCTAACCTAACCTAACCTAACCTAACCTAATATTCTACCTTGGAGATGAGATTCTAAGTAATTTTCTTTTGTTTTGTCGAAAATAAAAACTCGGGTAGGAAAACAAGAACACTCCTTGCCCCCCCCCCTTCCCCTCACCGTCATCCTCCCTCAACCCTCACACCCCAACCCCTTACCCCCCCCTTACCTCACACCCCAACCCCTTACCCCCCTTACCTCACACCCCAACCCCTTACCCCCCTTACCTCACACCCCAACCCCTTACCCCCCCTTACCTCACACCCCAACCCCTTACCCCCCCTTACCTCACACCCCAACCCCTTACCCCCCCTTACCTCACACCCCAACCCCTTACCCCCCTTACCTCACACCCCAACCCCTTACCCCCCCTTACCTCACACCCCAACCCCTTACCCCCCCTTACCTCACACCCCAACCCATTACCCCCCTCACCCTCTCCCTTCCCCCACTCACCCTCTCCCTTCCCCCACTCACCCCTAGGACGGAGTAGTGTGTGTGTGTGGATGACCAAAATAACACCCAGGTATAATCAGGTGAGCCAAAGGTCATGTCACACAAGTTCATCTCACCTCTAACACCTGAGTAATTTGCATACGAATTCATGATTGGTTTTACTTAGCAACTCCTCCCCCCCTCACACACACACACGTACACACACACACACACACACACACACACACACACACATATAGAAACTCATGATATCAGCAACAAAAACAATTAAGAAATTCTAGTAATAAATAAATAAATTAAATAAAAAAATCATTATTATTTTAGTGAGTCAACCTGCCTCCCACTACCCCGGGTCAGGCGAACCAAGATACTATGGACAAGGTTAATCAGCTTTAGGTCTCTTCCTGGTTAGGTTAGGTTACATTTGGTTAGATTAGGTTAGGTTTGATTAGGTTAGATTACATTAGGTTGGATTAGGTTAGGTTAAGTTACATTGGTTTCGGTTAGGTTATTGTTAAGTTAGGTTATGTTAGCTTTAGGGTGTTTAATCATCAATTGAAATAAGCTAGGGTGCCTAATTATCAAGTGCCTAATTAACACCAAACCGTAACAAGTAAAGTTGTATAACAGCACAAATAGACAGACAACAGTTTCTAGTCCCTTACATAGTCCCCTAAGTCCTCCCCCCTCCCCCCAACCCTAGACACCCAGCAGTTTCTAGTCCCTTACATAGTCCCCTAAGTCCTCCCCCCTCCCCCCCCCCCCAACCCTATACACAATACAGCCCCGTGTTAAAAATATTAGCTCACTGCTCAATTCTACGGTCCTATACACCCAAGTTTTAAAGATCAACACACAACTGGCTGGCTTGGTGGTGTGGTGTGGGGTGTGGTGTGGTATTGTAGTGTGTTGTGGGTGGTGTGTGGTGGTGTGGTGTGGGTGGTGGGATGGGGTCATCACGGGTGCTCTTTGGTCAGAGCTCTGGCAGGTGGAAGGTGGATAGGGTGCAGCTGACTGTGTGGTGGTGTGTGTGGGGTGCAGCTGACTGTGTGGTGGTGTGTGGGATACAACTGACCGTGTGGTGGTGGGTGTGGGGTGCAGCTGACCGTGTGGTGGTGGGTGTGGGGTGCAGCTGACTTTGTGGTGGTGGGTGCGGGGTTTCGCTGACTGTGTGGTGGTGTGTGTGGGGTGCAGCTGACCGTGTGGGGTGCAGCTGGTGGTGTTGGTGAGAGTCCGTATGTCTGTCTTCCTCAGTTTTCTTTGTTAACATCCCATCAACAGTTTCCTCAGGTGGTCCCTAACACCTTGAGGGGAGAGGGAGGAAGATGGAGGGGAGGTTAGGTTGTTGGGGAGGAAGATGGAGGGGAGGGGAGGTTGTTGGGGAGGAAGATGGCGGGGAGGGGAGGGGAGGTTAGGTTGTTGGGGAGGAAGGTGGTGGGGAGGGGAGGGGAGGTTAGGTTGTTGGGGAGGAAGATGGGAGGATTTGAGAGGTCGATAAAGACTAAGGGAGAAAAATGGAAGTGGAGAGTTTAATTGGAGGTTAGTGGAGGAGTGTTGGAGGTTAGTGGAGGAGATGGGGAAGGTGGAGGTAAGGAGGGTGAGGTGTTGGAGTGTTGGTGAAGGTTAGTGGGAGAGGATAGAGGTCAATAAAGGGACAGGGTGGAGAGAAAATGGGGGGGGGGGGGAGAGTGTAGGGGTGTAGCTGGCCGTGTGGGATGTGAATCTTGTGCCAATGTGTTCCTGGAAGGCGTGGGTGAGAGGGAGGAGGCGTGGGTGAGAGGGAGGAGGCGTGCGTGGGAGGAAGGAAGGAGGCTGGCGTGGGAGTGAGATAAAAAGGCGTTTGTGTGTGTGTGTGTGTGGCAAGCCGTGGGGGCGCTGGTCAATATTGGGTAAAAGACGGAACACAGGAGATTGACTTCTGTTTCCTGGGAGACGATGTGTGGGGAGAGGAGGGGAGATGGTAGGGTGTGGGGAGGGGAGGGGAGATGGTAGAGTGTGGGGAAGGGAGGGGAGATGGTAGAGTGTGGGGAGGGGAGGGTCGACGGGGGTGATAAAAGAAGTGGTTGAGTAATCAGTGAGGGTGGGAGAGGGACAATTGAGGAGAATGGTTGTAGGGGAGGAAGGGGGGAGAGGAGAGGAGGAAGAAGTGAGGTAGGAGGTGGAGAGGAGGAGGCAAGAGGAGGAGGAGGAGGAGGGAGGAGAGGAAGGTATGGATTAATTAATCACTGCTTCATTTCTACTAACTGATAGAGGGACGGAGGGGTGATGGGGAGAGGAAGGGGTGAGGGAGGGAGGGAAGGAGGCTGCCCATGTACCCTCAGGTCCAAGGGTCAGATAATGACTAAAACTGAATTAAATCAGTCTGTGTGTGTGTGGTTTTTTTCTTACACGTTTTACACTGGTTTAAAATACAATCATTATGACAACCATTTTACCACCAAGGTCTTTCACTTACCCCCCCCTCCCCATCCCCCCTCCCCATCCTCCCTCCCCCCAAAAATAAAAAATAAAATAAAATCCGTATTAAAAATGGCCTCCCGTCAGTTAATCCGAATAAACTCTTCCTCTTTTTTTCCTTAACAATTGTCGACGTCAATCATGCGAGTCAAAATCAATGTTGCTTTAGGTGGAAAATATCAGTGGAGAGAGTTTACCTGAGAGGCGGTCATACAGGTGAGGGCGTGGGGGCTAAATTATTTCCCCAGGTGAGTTATGACAGGTAATGGAGGTTCCAGACACAAGGTTAAGTTTACTCTAGTACAAGGTCGTCCTCCAAGGTCCTCCTCCAAGAACTTCCTTCAAGATCCTCCTCCAAGACCCTCCCTCCAAGGTCCTTCTCCAACACCACGGAAGTCAGTCATTCTGTTATTAAATATTTCAGCCTGACTTTGAGAACATTGTCATTACCCCCGGCAGTTTTACACACACACACACGCACACACAGAGGCTATAACGAGCTAATTATCACTATCCAGCATTTTGTTCCCCCGAAATTAGCAGTTTGGGGCCACAATTAGGCAATAAAACCCACCACACTAATTACACCTCTGTGAGTCCCATCTGACTACCATTTGGTGTTAATTTTCGTGTTTTATACCTGAAAGTTAAACCTTAATTAGATCACCTGAAGATTAGGCACTCCGGCTGATTTTTTTACCTGATGATTTGACACCTTAATACTACCTGGTGGGGGGGGGGGTAGTTAGTGGTCAGGTGTAATGATCTGGGGTGTCTAATCTTAATGTGATCTTTATCTGAGGGTGTGAGGGTGAGTGTGAAGGGAGGAAGAGGGTGAAAGAGAGTGAGAGGGAACACGCCAGGAGGGAGAGTGAGAGGGAACACGTCAGGAGGGAGAGGAAACACGTCAAGACTATACAATTAGTGAGTTAAGTTGTTGAGGGTGGCGGCCAGTCGAGGGGTGGTGGATGGCGAGGCACTTGAAGCTGAGGTATCATTGTCCTACACCTGTGGCCGCTCACCTGCCTGCCTCCACACCTGCCTGCCTCCACACCTACCTGCCCCCCTGCCTCCACACCTGCCTGCCCCCCTCCCTCCATACCTGCCTGCCCCCCTGCCTCCACACCTACCTGCCCGCCTGCCTCCACGCCTGCCTGCCTTCCTCCACACCTGCCTGCCTGCCTCCACACCTGCCTGCCCCCCTGCCTCCACACCTGCCTGCCTGCCTCCACACCTGCCTGCCCGTATAGGATCGTGTGTTTACTAATGTGTCTCAACAGTCTCATAGTCTTGTCTTGGTGCAATTGTAAGTAGCAAAAGTATGTCTTAGAATTATGACTTTAGTGAGTGAGTGAGTGAGTGAGTGAGTGAGTGAGTGAGTGAATGTGTCCTTTTCCTACTCTGTTTCTCTTCCTTCCTCCTGTCCTTCTGTTCTCCTCTTCCACCCCTTCCGTCACGTCACACCGGGGGGGGGGGGGGTAATGCTTTAGTGGAGTCGGGGAAGAGTCGCATTAATTATTGATACTGGTGATGGGGGACAGCGGCTAGACTTCGATATTCGCCTTGATACTCGCCTTGATACTCGCCTTGATACTCGGTACTCGCCTTGATACTCGCCATGATACTCGGTACTTGCCTTGATACTCCACCACCTACCAACCACCACAACCTACCAACCATCTACAACCATTACCTACCACCACCACCACCATCATCACCCACCACCTACCAACCATCTACAGCCATTACCTACCACCACCTACCACCACAACAACCTACCAACCACCACCACCTACCACCACCCACCTACCACCACCCACCACCTACCACAGTTAGCCCGAACCTTACCTAACCCTGGCCACTGTTCGTCTACTACTCAGCCTTAACCCGGCCAAAGTTACCTTCAGTATATCTTGATAACTTATACCTGTTGCTGCTTCCAGGGTGCCATGGTGTGTGTGGGGTGGGTGGCACTGGGCGGCTCTCCGGTGCTAGGATGTGTTGGTGTGAGTGGGGTGGGTGGCACTGGGCGGCTCTCCGGTGCTAGGGTGTGTCTGCTGGGTGGCTGGGGGTGGCGTCCAGTGAGGTCTTTGGGGTTACAGTGTATACCGGATTTAGATCACCTGAAGATTAGGCACCCTGATGATACCCTAACCTACCCTACCCTACCCTAACCTACCCTAACCTAACCAAACCTACCCTACCCTAACCTACCCTAACCTACCCTAACCTACCCTAACCTACTCTACCCTACTCTAACCTAACCTAACCGGAACTGAAAGGCATTGCAGGTCAGTATTGAAGCTGGCCGGTTGTTTGCTGTAGTACCAGGCCAGATAAAGGGTGGGTGGCGGAGAGAGAGAGAGAGAGAGAGAGAGAGAGAGGGTGGGTGGCAGAGAGAGAGAGAGATAAAGGGTGGGTGGCAGAGTGGGTGGCTGTTGCGGGGGGTCAGCCAGGTCGCCCCAGTCCGGTAAATAACTTACACGCTTCACTGGTGTTGGTCACCACACGAGGGAGAGTGGTGAGGGAGGGAGAGAGATGAGGGAGGGAGAGTGGTGAGGGAGGGAGAGTGGTGAGGGAGGGAGAGAGATGAGGGAGGGAGAGTGGTGAGGGAGGGAGAGAGATGAGGGAGGGAGAGTGGTGAGGGAGGGAGAGTGGTGAGGGAGGGAGAGAGATGAGGGAGGGAGAGTGGTGAGGGAGGAAGAGAGATGAGGGAGGGAGAGTGGTGAGGGAGGGAGAGAGATGAGGGAGGGAGAGTGGTGAGAGAGGGAGAGTGGTGAGGGAGGGAGAGTTGTGAGGGAGGGAGAGTGGTGAGGGAGGGAGAGTGGTGAGGGAGGGAGAGAGATGAGGGAGGGAGAGTGGTGAGGGAGGGAGAGTGATGAGGGAGGGAGAGTGGTGAGGGAGGGAGAGTGATGAGGGAGGGAGAGTGGTGAGGGAGGGAGAGTGGTGAGGGAGGGAGAGTGATGAGGGAGGGAGAGTGGTGAGGGAGGGAGAGTGATGAGGGAGGGAGAGTGGTGAGGGAGGGAGAGAGGTGAGGGAGGGAGAGTGAGGGAGGTGGTGAGGAGGCAGAGTGATGAGGGAGGGAGAGTGGTGAGGGAGGGAGAGTGGTGAGGGAGGGAGAGTGATGAGGGAGGGAGAGTGGTGAGGGAGGGAGAGTGGTGAGGGGGCAGTCAAAGCAGTGAGGGGAGGTGTACCACTAGACTGAGGCAAGTGAGGGGAGGTGTACCACTAGACTGAGGCAAGTGAGGTGTACCACTAGACTGAGGCAAGTGAGGGGAGGTGTACCACTAGACTGAGGCAAGTGAGGGGAGGTGTACCACTAGACTGAGGCAAGTGAGGGGAGGTGTACCACTAGACTGAGGCAAGTGAGGGGAGGTGTACCACTAGACTGAGGCAAGTGAGGGGAGGTGTACCACTAGACTGAGGCAAGTGAGGGGAGGTGTACCACTAGACTGAGGCAAATGAGGGGAGATGTACCACTAGACTGAGGCAAATGAGGGGAGATGTACCACTAGACTGAGGCAAATGAGGGGACCTTGATGAGAGAGTAAAGGGCCACTGAGAAACTTGTGCTGACCTCTCAAAATGGCCTCAAACTCGACCTTTCAAAATGGCCTCAAACTCGACCTCTCAAAATGATCTCAAACTCGACCTCTGACAAACTTGACTTTAACCTGTAAAAGACTTGTGTTTTTTTGGAACTTCCGAGGGGAAGTGTCCGAGGGGGAGTGTCCGAGGGGGAGTGTCCGAGGGGAGTGTCTGAGGGGACAGTCGGGAGGGTGATTACATTGACGAGGGAAAATCACTCGAGATGAATCGAGGGGAGAAGTGAGGGGAGGTGTACCACTAGACTGAAGCAAGTGAGGGGAGATGTACCACTAGACTGAGGCAAGTGAGGGGAGATGTACCACTAGACTGAGGCAAGTGAGGGGAGATGTACCACTAGACTGAGGCAAGTGAGGGGAGAGAGGGAAGTGAGAGATGACAGTAACGAGGGGTGATTGTAGCTGTGAGATTCCGGTAGCGAGGGGAGAGGGAAAGGGAGAGGTGCTAGCAGGGAGAGAGAAAGGGGAACTGAGACATGGTAGCAGGGAGAGAGGGAGGGGAACTGAGACATGCTAGCAGGGAGAGAGAGAGAGAGAGGAACTGAGACATGGTAGCAGGGAGAGAGGGAGGGGAACTGAGACATGCTAGCAGGGAGAGAGAGAGAGAGAGAGGGGAACTGAGACATGCTAGCAGGGAGAGAGAGAGAGGGGAACTGAGACATGCTAGCAGGGAGAGAGAGAGAGGGGAACTGAGACATGCTAGCAGGGAGAGAAAGAGAGGGGAACTGAGACGTGCTAGCGGGGAGAGAGAGAGGGGAACTGAGACATGCTAGCAGGGAGAGAGAGAGAGAGGAACTGAGAGGCTAGCAGAGGGGGGGGACGAGACACGAGCAGGAGCAACAGAGAGGAAGTGAGAGGTAGTGGTGGGGGGTGAGGGGATGTGAGGGGAATATGGATAAAAAATGTTTGGATCAGAGGGGAGTTTTGTGTGTGTGTGTGTGTGTGTGTGTGTGCCGGGATGCTGAGATTAATGTGTAGTCCAGTCAGCAAAGCCTCCACCAATTATAGTGAGTAGACAGGGTTCCCTCTACCACTGGCCTTTACCTAATCGTCTCTGGCCTCCAATGCCCCATATATGGCCTCAAACTGATTCCATTGCCTTTACCTCCCTATTTGTGGCCTCTACCTCTCCATCTCTGGCCTTCTACCTTTGGCCTCTACCTCGTCTCTGGCCTTCTACCTTTGGCCTCTACCTCGTCTCTGGCCTCTACTTCCCTCTCTTTCCTCCAACTCCCTGTCTCCGGCCTCCACCTCCCCGTCTCCGGCCTCCACCTCCCCGTCTCCGGCCTCCACCTCCCCGTCTCCGGCCTCCACCTCCCCGTCTCCGGCCTTTATAATTCAGGCTTAAAAGTGAAAACTGGACTGGAAAATTCTGTTTTAGACTGTGGACTGGGACTAGATAATTTGGGCTTATAACTGGAGACTGTAAAAGCTTATGACTGGAAACTGGGAGAGGCGAGGAACGGGGACTATAACTGGAAACTGGCGGTGAGGAGAGGAGGGATAAGCCGAAAGGAAAAAATATTCATTATGTATTCATTCCTATCTGGCTGAGTTAAGATAATGTACTGAGCCGTATGTGAACGTCGACTCTGGTGATATGAGTTGTATGACCAGATTCTTTCTAGATGAGAGAGAGGGGAGAAAAAGGGGAGAGTGAGGGAGGAAAATTAGTAGTGAGGGGTGTGTGTGTGGGGTGGGTGGGGGGGGGTGGAGGGACGTGAGAGGAGGGGGAAGGGGTAGAGAAATTAGGAGGGAGGAGGGTGGGGTGACAAGGAAGGAGGAGGAAGAGGACTCGGAAGGAGGAAAATTTAGAGAGGGGAGTATAAAGGAAGAGGAAGATAATAGAAGAGGGGATGGAAAGGGGAATTTGACGGAATAATCTTATAAGAGGGGAAAGAGAGGGGGGAGGAAGGTTAGGGAAGAGAATGTAGGAGAATGTAGGAGGGGAGGAATGAGGGGAGAAAGGAAGAAGAAAATTAGAAAAAAAATACAGGAGGAGAGAGAGAGGGGGGAAGGGGGAGAGGCAAGATGAGGGGGGGGGGAGGATGAGGGAGAAGTAGGAAATGAGGGTAAGAGGATTGGTGGAGGAGGGGTGAGGGAGAGCGAGATGGATGGGGGAAGGGAGAGAGAGAAAGAAAAGATGGAGAGAGAGAGAGCGAGGGGAGAGGGAGATTACCAGAGGCTCAATACTTACTATGTGCATCGTGTTGGTATTAGGCAACAAGGGGGCGGAAGACGAGAGAGGGTGGTAAGAAGGGGTGAGAGGTGAGGGAGGGAGGTGAGGGGTGGGGGAGGTGAGGGGTGGGAGGAGATGAAAGAACCGTGAAATTACAACTTCTCCGTCAGCCTAGAGTGAGTTTGATGACAAGTGTTGTCTATCACCCTTGTACTACTGCCCCCCCCCCCCCCTCCCCTCCCCTTCCCTCCCCCACCTGTCTCGTTAAGGGAGGGAGGGGGTGAGGGGGGAGAGTGACGTTGGGTGAGAGGGGAGAGTGACGGGTGAGGGGGAGGAGTGACGTTAGGTGAGGGGGGAGTGGCGGGTGAGGGGGTAGGAGTGACGGGTGAGAGAGGGACCCCGGGTGAGGTACGCGAACACAATCCCGTTAATTTCCTCTCTGGACAGAATCCCATCACCATAGTATTAAAATGGTTAATATTCCTGTAGGGTCAAGTTTGGTTAGGTTAGGTCGCGTCAGGTTGGGATTGGTTGGGTGAGGTTAGGTTAGGTTTGGTTAGATTAGGATGGGTTAGGTTAGGCTCGGCTCCATTAGATTTGGTTAGGTTAGGTTAAATTACATCAGGTTAGGTTAAGTGAGGTATTGTTAAAACTCGTCCTCCAACCTCTTGCAACACCTCCTCCTTGTACTACACAGCTCAAGTTTTAATCATATTAACTCACTCGAAACCTGACACTGGAATTTTTTTTAATATCCTTCAGAATTTTCTTGTGTAAATGACCATAACTTCGGTCCTAGATGGAGTCCTTGCGTGCGTCAGAGGTCGATCAGGGCTTAGGTCAGGTTAGGTTAGCTTAGGTCAGGTCAAGTCAGGTCCCCTTCACTAGTGCATTTACAGGGGCTCGTCAGGTTTTGTGCAGTGTGGCAGGGCTGTTTGTTTACATTCGCAATAGTAAACATACTATGGAAACAAATTAAAACAAATATCTCAATGTAATGATTTGTGTAATGTTTATATGACGAGC
Organism: Homarus gammarus; assembly: GCA_958450375.1. Classification (NCBI taxonomy): domain Eukaryota; kingdom Metazoa; phylum Arthropoda; class Malacostraca; order Decapoda; family Nephropidae; genus Homarus; species Homarus gammarus. The sequence goes on along the minus strand of CAUDMG010002163.1, from coordinate 1,645,736 downwards.
CCCTGTAAACGCACCAGTGAAGGGGACTGTACCTGACCGAATTAAAAAAAACCTGTGAACATTTCAGTAGTTTTACAGTGTACAGGGTGATTCAGAAATATTTATACACACTGTCCTTATAGATACAGTAGTTGGGGTGATTGTGTAGATGTTCGTATTATAACAGCAACATTGTCCTCATTTGTGGGAGACCTCGGACAATGTTGGTTTTTGTAATACGAACATTCCCACTATCTATACCAAAGACCGTAAAGCAATGACATTTTCTGAGACACCCTGTACAACACTGAGGCCTGGGAGGGTCGTTAGTGTTGGCGGTGATGGCAGACTAAAACTACCACGAATAGTGAGAAAATTAAAATCATGTTATATTGTTGATGATACTAGACGAGGTAATGAAGGTGTGATTGGTGGTGGGAGAGAGAGAGAGAGAGAGAGAGAGAGAGAGAGAGAGAGAGAGAGAGAGAGAGAGGTATGGACATTGGAAGCATATGGTGGTGTTGGGTCGGTTATAGAATGGAACTGACTTTACCTGTATACCTGAATTTTACCAGTACTTTTTATCTGTGTGTGTGTGTAGTCGAGTGGGTGTGTGGGGGGGAGAGGGGGTGGGGGTGTTGTGTATCGACCCACCGAGGACCAGGCAAGACGCTCTCACTACCACACACACACTGTCCCTCCTGGTGCTGGGCGGAACAGTGCCACCCAGAGCCAGCCTAGCAACAACTTCTGCACCATCACCACTACCACCACCCTAAACCGCCCACCAACACCACCCTCTACCACCACCCTCTACCACCACTACCACCACCCTAAACCGCCCACCAACACCCACCACCACCCTCTACCACCACTACCGCCACCCTAAACCGCCCACCACCACCCACCACCACCCTCTACCACCACTACCACCACCACCGCTCTACCACCCCCACCCACCGCTCTACCACCCCCACCACCACCACCACCCTAACCCGCCCACCACCACCACCCTACACCGCCAACCACCACCACCACCACCCTCCACCACCACCACCCACCACCACCGCTCTACCACCCACCACCGCTCTACCACCGCCACCCACCACCACCACCACCACCCACCACCACCACCCTACACCGCCCACCAACTCCCTCTACCTCCACCCCACCCCAACACACACACAGCTGGAGTAACACTTGAGATTTGTCGATAGAGAAAATGTTTAAATACCAACAGATGATTGATGACTATTCACTGTAGAGGAGAGAGAGGTTAACTATCCTCTACCCTAACTATCCCTTATTCTAACTATCCTGTACCCTAATTATCCCTTATTCTAACTATCCTGTACCCTAACTATCCCTTACTCTAACTATCCTGTACCCTAATTATCCGTACTCTAACTATCCTGTACCCTAATTATCCATCCAGTACTCTTAACTATCCATCCAGTACTCTAACTATATACCCTAACTATCCTATACCCTAACTATCCTGTACTGTCTTTGTGTCCCCTATAGAGTTTAGGTGATGTTTATCTTTCTTACGTGAGAGAGAGAGAGAGAGAGAGAGAGAGAGAGAGAGAGATCAATAGGCCTGCTTCCTCGAATAGTTCCCACACACTACACAGGCCTATGTATAACGAGGGAGGAAGGAAGGAAGGAAGAGGAGGATAAGAGGGGAAGGAAGAATAGGAGGAGGGAAGGAAAGAAGAAGAAGAAGAACCTTTTACTCTGCCCGGTTATGTGTTGACTGTCTCCTTAACTGGTTTAATGGGCCCCAGTTCTAATGGGCCCCAGTTCTAATGGGCCCCAGTCTTGATTGGAAGCTATTAACACTGAAAGTTAATCTGAGTCGACCCCTCCTCCTCCTCCTCCTCCTCCTCTTCCTCCTCCTCCTCCTCTTCCTCCTCCTCAAGATTTGATTGATAACAAATATATTACCTGCTTCAAAAATCATCAGATACTTAGTGACTTAACCGTGACGTCAATCGAGGCAAGACTACTTCCCACCTGTTCAAACTCCATTCATAAAATATAATCATAATTCAACTGTCTATAATTAATTACAATTGTTTATATAATATTCGTGAAATATAGTAATTATTTTATTATTTTTTGTTAGTAGTTTTAAATAAATTTCATTATTGACGACTCCCTCTAGTGACGTCACACATGGCACCCTCTAATGACGTCACACACACGGCAACAGCCAATGAAGTCACACACGGCTCCCACTAATGACGTCACACACGGCTCCCTCTAATGACGTCACACACAGCTCTATTGACGTCACACAGAGTCAGGTGTTAAGAGTCGTGGTTGATTATTTTTATTTATTTATTTTTCTATTTCATGTGTGAGTGTGTGTAGACCCTAAGTATAAAAGTTGGGAGGTCTCTGTGTATGTATGTATGTATGTATGTATGTATGTTACCTAGGAACCTGAAAGAATAATTTAATACAACTCAGACTCCTCACGGGCCAATTAATTAATTATCTACATCCGGGTTACGATATGACCACAGAGTCAAGGTTATAACGATGGCTCCAGGTTATTGATATTATTGTTATTGTGATTGCTGTTATTGTTATTTTAATGCTGTTTCTCGTGTTGCTGTTTTTGTTATTGTTGTTATGGATATTATGTTATTATTATAGGAATTGTTGTTATTGTTGTTTCTGTTATTATTGTTATTGTTTGCTAGTTTTACACGGTTCAGCTGGCACCGTGATGTAGGCGTTAAGTTTATACACCAGTGAATTGTCCCCCCTCCCTGCTGCTGCCCCCCTCAACCCCCTCCCTGCTGCTGCCTCCCTCAACCCCCTCCCTGCTGCTGCCCCCTCAACCCCCTCCCTGCTGCTGCCTCCCTCAACACCCTCCCTGCTGCTGCCCCCCCTCAACACCCTCCCTGCTGCTGCCCCCCCTCAACCCCCTCCCTGCTGCTGCCCCCCCTCAACACCCTCCCTGCTGCTGCCCCCCCTCAACACCCTCCCTGCTGCTGCCCCCCCTCAACCCCCTCCCTGCTGCTGCCCCCCCTCAACCCCCTCCCTGCTGCTGCCCCCCCTCAACCCCCTCCCTGCTGCTGCCCCCCTCAACCCCCTCCCTGCTGCTGCCCCCCTCAACCCCCTCCCTGCTGCTGCCCCCCTCAACCCCCTCCCTGCTGCTGCCCCCCTCAACCCCCTCCCTGCTGCTGCCCCCCTCAACCCCCTCCCTGCTGCTGCCCCCCTCAACCCCCTCCCTGCTGCTGCCCCCCTCAACCCCCTCCCTGCTGCTGCCCCCCTCAACCCCCTCCCTGCTGCTGCCCCCCCTCAACCCCCTCCCTGCTGCTGCCCCCCTCAACCCCCTCCCTGCTGCTGCCCCCCCTCAACCCCCTCCCTGCTGCTGCCCCCCCTTCAACCCCCTCCCTGCTGCTGCCCCCCCTTCAACCCCCTCCCTGCTGCTGTCCCCCCCAACCCCCTCCCTGCTGCTGTCCCCCCAACCCCCTCCCTGCAGCTGCCCCCCACAACCCCCTCCCTGCTGCTGCCCCCCCAACCCCCTCCCTGCTGCTGCCCCCCCAACCCCCTCCCTGCTGCTGCCCCCCTCAACCCCCTCCCTGCTGCTGCCCCCTCAACCCCCTCCCTGCTGCTGCCCCCCTCAACCCCTCCCTGCTGCTGCCCCCCTCAACACCCTCCCTGCTGCTGCCCCCCTCAACACCCTCCCTGCTGCTGCCCCCCTCAACACCCTCCCTGCTGCTGCCCCCCTCAACACCCTCCCTGCTGCTGCCCCCCCCCCCTCAACACCCTCCCTGCTGCTGCCCCCCCCCTCAACACCCTCCCTGCTGCTGCCCCCCCCTCAACACCCTCCCTGCTGCTGCCCCCCCCTCAACACCCTCCCTGCTGCTGCCCCCCTCAACACCCTCCCTGCTGCTGCCCCCCCTCAACACCCTCCCTGCTGCCCCCCTCAACCCCCTCCCTGCTGCTGCCCCCCCCTCAACCCCCTCCCTGCTGCTGCCCCCCTCAACCCCCTCCCTGCTGCTGCCCCCCTCAACACCTTCCCTGCTGCTGCCCCCCCCCCTCAACACCCTCCCTGCTGCTGCCCCCCTCAACCCCTTCCCTGCTGCTGCCCCCCCTCAACCTCCTCCCTGCTGCTGCCCCCCCTCAACCTCCTCCCTGCTGCTGCCCCCCTCAACCCCTCCCTGCTGCTGCCCCCCTCAACCCCCTCCCTGCTGCTGCCCCCCTCAACCCCCTCCCTGCTGCTGCCCCCCTCAACCCCTCCCTGCTGCTGCCCCCCTCAACCCCTCCCTGCTGCTGCCCCCCTCAACCCCCTCCCTGCTGCTGCCCCCCTCAACCCCCTCCCTGCTGCTGCCCCCCACAACCCCCTCCCTGCTGCTGCCCCCCACAACCCCTTCCCTGCTGCTGCCCCCCTCAACCCCCTCCCTGCTGCTGCCCCCCCCTCAACCCCCTCCCTGCTGCTGCCCCCCTCAACCCCCTCCCTGCTGCTGCCCCCCTCAACCCCCTCCCGGCTGCTGCCCCCCTCAACCCCTCCCTGCTGCCCCCCTCAACCCCCTCCCTGCTGCTGCCCCCCCCTCAACCCCCTCCCTGCTGCTGCCCCCCTCAACCCCCTCCCTGCTGCTGCCCCCCTCAACACCTTCCCTGCTGCTGCCCCCCCCCCTCAACACCCTCCCTGCTGCTGCCCCCCCTCAACCCCGTCCCTGCTGCTGCCCCCCTCAACCCCTCCCTGCTGCTGCCCCCCTCAACCTCCTCCCTGCTGCTGCCCCCCTCAACCCCCTCCCTGCTGCTGCCCCCCTCAACCCCCTCCCTGCTGCTGCCCCCCTCAACCCCCTCCCTGCTGCTGCCCCCCTCAACCCCTTCCCTGCTGCTGCTCCCCCTCAACACCCTCACTTATTTTTGGTCAAACTTGGTGTGGATGTTTGGTGGTTTTGGTGTATGTGTGTGTGGGTGTTTTGAGTGTTTTTTGGGTGTTTCGACGTGTGTGTGTTTGGATGTAAGAATGTTTGGTTGTTTAACTCTTTATATGCTTGAAATATAAATGTGTGAATGTAACTCATTAGAACTTTCAAGGAATCTGTTCTTTGGGTTGGTCATATTATCACCGGTTAGGTCAAGTCAGGTCACTGTCAGTTCACTAGGGTCAGTGTCAGGTACCTCCAGGGCCGTGAGAAAGTAATATTTTACCTGTGCGTCCCTAATTAAGGTAACTATAGCATTGTTACCGTGCAGGTGAACTCTGGCCAGGTAGAGGAAGATAATTTTTTTAGAAATTTTGCAACGTACTCAACTTAGCTACAGGTATTCCCATAACATTACACGTAAACAACATACAGTAGTTACACGTGTTCCAATAATAACACAGGTAAATAATTAACCCCACACCTGTATTTCTCCATTTATAGTTGTACCTCAAAAAAATATCCTTACCATTTTGTGTGAGACAATATAACACAACGGACGAAGCATTTTGACAACCCTACCTAGACAACAGGAGTCGAGGTGTTCATTCTGAAATTCATCGATCACCCCCGTCTCGATACCTTTTAGGGGGCGATTTGTACGTTGCTTTTTTATTAATTTTCATAAAGTATAATTGGAGGTATAATATATGAGTATATCTGTTCGATCACAAGACCATCTTATGTGTAATGTCATGTTTATCTTAGTACATACAGTATATGTAATGTGTGGAGCGATACTTGTTCTTCCTCGTTTGGTTACTATTTCTTGTATATACTAGTAACTATGTACTAGTAAATGTGTGTACTAGTAATTCTTTGTACTTGTTATTGTATACCTGACTTAAAAATGAGAGGACCCGGGTTCGACCCCCCCGAGAAGGGTGAAACTATAGACGAGTTTATTTACTCCACTCGCCTCTGTCTTCCCAGCAGTAATTGGGGACTTGGATGTTAATCGATTTTGCGGATCGTGTTAGAGGGGTAATGATTAGCCATTGCTGTTGTCTATTTGTTCGGTCTACTTGGATTATTCCTTGGCAATGGGTCATACCGCTCGTTAACTCATATGGGTAACTATTACTATATACAGGTTACTTAATGTACTACTGTATATATTAGTGAACTGTTCTGGATGTACAGTTGGGTCTCTGTATATGAGGCAGGTATGGAAGCACCTGAGGGTAGGAGGGAGGTAAGGGGTCAGGATAGGTGGGAGGTAAGGGAAGGAATTAAGGGGTCGGGCGGGGGGGGGGGGGGTGTTATTCAGGCGTGGGAGCGGGAACTGGGAACAAGAGAAACCAGGAAGGTCAAGGGAAGGCTAGAAGGAAAGGTCAAGGTGGAGACAGGAAAGGTTGGAAGTGGCGGTGAACCTCAAGGTGCGTTGTTCAGTAAGGGCACACACACACACACACACACACACACACACACACACACAGGTATAGATTTGGCTACTTGTTGGGCATAAAGTCAGGATCACGTGGAACTTAAAGGTGAACTGACAATACCTGAGGAAGGGGTGAGGGAGGTAGGTAAGGGAGGGAGGGGGGGAGTGGGGGTGAGAAGCTGGCAGTGGGGAAGATTAGGAAGGGATGGAGGGAGATGGAGAGGGAAGGGAGGGAGGGAGGGGGAAGGGAGGGAGGGAGGGGGAAGGGAGGGAGGGGGAAGGAATAGAGTGAAGGAAGGGAGAGGGAGAAGGAGGGAGATTGAAGGAAAAGAAGAAGACAAAAGGGAGAGAGAGGTCTGTACACAGTACTTAAGCCTCGTATAGTATAACAGAACCCCAGAAGGAAGGTCCCAGAGACAGTAATTAGTAACACAGGTAATTAACAAGTCTCGTAACTCCTCAAGGTAGAGTTACAGGTACGTCTTGTCTTCTCGTAACTCCTCAAGGTAGAGTTACAGGTACGTCTTGTCTTCTCGTAACTCCTCAAGGTAGAGTTACAGGTACGTCTTGCCTCGTAACTCCTCAAGGTAGAGTTACAGGTACGTCTTGTCTCGTAACTCCTCAAGGTAGAGTTACAGGTACGTCTTGTCTCGTAACTCCTCAAGGTAGAGTTACAGGTACGTCTTGTCTCGTAACTCCTCAAGGTAGAGTTACAGGTACGTCTTCTCTGGTAACTCATTCAATAGAGTTACAATTATCTCTTAACAAGTCTGGTAACTAATGGTAAAGTTACAGAATACTTAACAGAATCCGAGAATTAATTACTGTTATGGCAGAGGTTAATAAATATAAACAGACAGCGAATTAAAGGGAATTATTTATACTGAAAATCACAAGAATTGATAATAACAAAGAAATAAGAGAAGAACATGGAAGAGGTAGGGACGAAGGGGAGGAGATTAAACAATAGATAATAACTGAGGGATTTTGTTTTACTTTTATTTTCAGGTATTTAAGGGCAGAATAAAAAACAGTGATAGAGAATAATTATAAGAACATAAGAATGGAGGAAACTGCAGTGTGCCTATTGACTCGTACTAGGCAGTCCCGTTTACACCCAATAGTTTGAGTACCTTTGTAATATCACCTTTGTTTAACCCTGATATACAGTTAGTTTAAAGGAGAGAGGACAGGTGAAGTAAGGAACAGAGTGAAGAAGGAACACAGGAACACTTCTGGACGAGGAAGGAGGAAGCGGGTAGGCAAAAGGAGCATTGTGGGAGGAGGAACAACCCATTATGACGTGTGCTTCCTGGGACCCTGACGACCTGCCCTAGTACCCTGACGACCTGCCCTGGTACCCTGACGACCTGCCCTGGTACCCCGACGACCTGCCCTGGGACCCCGACGACCTGCCCTGGGACCCCGACGACCTGCCCTGGGACCCCGACGACCTGCCCTGGGACCCCGACGACCTGCCCTGGACCCCGACGACCTGCCCTAGGACCCTAACGACCTGCCCTGGGACCCTAACGACCCCTCGTCTTCCTCCTCCTCCAACCAATGTTCCTGTTCTCTCACTCGAACGTGGCTCAACTCCCTCCCTCCCTCCTCCATTTCTCTCCTTCCTTCCCTCCTCAATTCCCTCCCTCTGTGTCTCCTTCCTCATTTCCCTCCTTCCTTCCCTCCCTCCTTTCCTCCCTCCTTGCCCTCCCTCCTTTCCCATTTCCCTCCCTTCATCTCCCCCTCATCATGAAACACACATGTTCTCTCTCCGTCCCAGATGTGGCTAGTTTATTGACGAGGCTGTTGGGGGGGGGGGGGTTAGGGTGTAGGAGGTGTAGGGTTATATCATTATTTTTTTTTTTAATTTACGAGTTACAGCGGCTAGTTTATTGTGCACCCCATACTCATCCTGTGAGTGGTAGTGCAAAAGGATTACAGAGTTCACAAAGGGTCAGTATAACTAACCCCAGTGGTGAGGATATTATGGCATTCAATTACATTGTGTGTTTGGTTCTATACTTGGGAAGTGACATAGTTACTGAGTGTAAAAAAGTGGATACAATCTTAATATGTTGGCCATCTTGCTGTTAGGGATGAAGTGCTGTGCCATTTGACACAGTTTGCTTGGTCTGTTGAGAGGGAAGGGTGTAGCAGGTGTAGGGTGTAGCAGGTGTAGGGTGTGGCAGGTGTAGCAAGTGTAGGGTGTGGCAGGTGTAGGGTGTAGCAGGTGTAGGGTGTAGCAGGTGTAGGGTGTAGCAGGTGTAGCAGGTGTAGGGTGTGGCAGTTGTAGGGTGTGGCAGGTGTAGGGTGTAGCAGGTGTAGGGTGTAGCAGGTGTAGGGTGTAGCAGGTGTAGGGTGTAGCAGGTGTAGCGGGTGTAGCAGGTGTAGCAGGTGTAGCAGGTGTAGGGTGTGGCAGGTGTAGGGTGTAGCAGGTGTAGCGGGTGTAGCAGGTGTAGGGTGTGGCAGGTGTAGCAGGTGTAGGGTGTGGCGGGTGTAGCAGGTGTAGGGTGTGGCAGGTGTGGCAGGTGTAGGGTGTAGCAGGTGTAGGGTGTGGCACGTGTGGGGTGTGGCAGGTGTGGCAGGTGTAGGATGTAGCAGGTGTAGGGTGTGGCAGGTGTAGGGTGTGGCAGGTGTAGAGGGGGGTTGAACACACAAAACACCTGTCACCCTCCCGCCAGATTGGTAGTGATCCAGAGTATTGTTTACATACGAGATGAACCCTCAGTCCCTCTCTGCCCTCATTCCTCTCTCCTCCTCCTTCATTCCCTCCTCTCCTCCCTCTCTTCACATCTCTCCCCTCTTCCTCATCATCCCCTCTTTCCTTGCCGACTCTCTCTCTCTCTCTCTCTCTCTCTCTCTCTCTCTCTCTCTCTCTCTCTCTCTCTCTCTCTCTCTCTCCTACTTTATTCTTATTCTACTCTTTATCTCCCTCTCACCACCATCTTCTTTACCTCTCTCTAATTTCCCTCTCACGACCTCCCTCCTTCCTTCCCTCTCATTCCTTCTGTCCTTCACCTTTTCCCCTCCGTCTTGCCCCTCCCCCCTCACTTTCTCCTTCCTTGCCTTTCTCTTCCTCCATTCCTTTCTCACACTACCATCTTGCATTTTCTTCCCCTCTCACTTCCCACCCACTTCCCCTCTCATTCCCTCTCACTCCCACTCTCTACCCCTGGCTGGTTCAAGGTTGTCAATCAATATGAATGTTGACGCAGCAGCTGGCACAGGACTCAAGCTAACAACCTGAAATGGATTAAAAATTTAAGCTTCCTACTGGCTGAGAGAGAGAGAGAGAGAGAGAGAGAGAGAGAGAGAGAGAGAGAGAGAGAGAGAGAGATTTCACAATTAGACAAAAATATTGAAGAAACTCTCTCTCTCTCTCTCTCAGTATACCGTTATGGTCGTATTTAAATGCCCTGAGGTTCGTACGTGTGTATGTCAATGTGAACCCCGTGGTTAGGAGGGTTCACTTTCCCATCCAATTAAACACCGAGTCATTGCCATCAGGGTTCAGTGGACTTGGATGAGGAGGAGGGGTTCATATTGTCAATGGGTTTAATTGTTTCAGAGGGTTCAGGGATTCAGATGGTTTAGAGGTTCGGAGGGTTCTAGGGTTCAGGGATTCAGATGGTTTAGAGGTTCGGAGGGTTCTAGGGTTCAGGGATTCGGAAGATTCATAAGGATTCAGAGGTTAGGAAGGTTCAGGGGGTTCAGATGGTTCAAGGGTCCAGTGATTCAGAGAGTTCAAGGATTCAGGGATTCAGAGTCGTTAGGGGTCCAGACGATCTAGTTACTAGCCAGAAGAGCATTACAACCATTAACTAGCAGGACTATATAACCACTAGCCAGAGAAACATCAACTCTCTACACGGACAACTGATGCTCCTAGCTGCTGGGTCACAAACTACGACCACAACTGTAACCTCCAGAATGTAAACAAACTTCTGTTCTCTGCCGGGGTAACGTGTCCATGATTCAGGGTGTTGGTATAGACGCTAGTATACTCAGGCAAAGTTACAGCGGTATATTGCTTTCACTTCCCCCGTGTTGGCTGTCATTTGTCACCCCTGAATGAATGTATGTTTTGTCCCACTTGTGATGGAAGGTGTGTGGGTGTGTGGCGTGGTGGGTGGGTGTAGGAGGGTGTGTGTGTGGGCGTGTGTTGTGTTCCTTTATTCGTTCTCTCCGTTGTTAATTATTCTTCCTCTACTTAGTTTTGCCTCACGTCTCAATATCGTAAGTCCTAATAGTCAGGTCAGGTCAGGTGGGATCTCGTGGTAGAGGCAGGTGTGGGAATGACCGTCCATATGGCTTCCGTGTGTTTATGAAGCCGCTAGTCGGGGTCTTCCTTGAACGGAACTCACCAAGGTGTAATCCGACTTTGTTTCCACCAGATTATTTGCTTCTTCGGGCGGCTCACCTGAGTACGGTACACCTGTCTCGCCTAATTAGGTTTTTGTGTTTTGTCCTGGAAGTGTATCTAAGCCGTTGTAGTAGTAGTAGTAGTAGTCGTAGTAGTGACAATAGTGGATGAGTATTCTGTACATATAAGTAAATTAGACTCCTGAACTTATTTAACCTTGACCTTATTTCACCATGACCTTATTTAACATTGACCTTATTTTGACCTTGACCTTATTTTAACCTTGACCTTATTTTAACCTTGACCTTATTTTAACCTTGACCTTATTTTGACCATGATCTTACCTGTGCATTCCTGGTGATGGTCGACCCCCGAGTCCTCAAAGCAAGTGTTATTGATTCATCGTAAGTCGTTCACAGACACACACACCTCTTGGTTAGGTTAGGTTAGGTTAGGTTAGGTTAGGTTAGGTTAGGTTTGGTTAGGTTATGGTGTTTAATCTAATGGTGAAATAAGCTGTGTTTAATCTTTAGTTGATCCGATTTGTGTATTAACATTTAAACGGTCCTGAGATATCGCTCGACGTGACAGACAGACAGACGACAGGTAAGCAGGTAGACAGACATACAGGTAAGCAGACAGACAGACAGACAGACAGGTAAGCAGACAGAGAGACAGACTGACTCACACCAGACTGACTCGTGTATTCAGGTGCAAAAAAAAATAAATAAATTCATATAGTTTTTGTTTTAAACTTCTTTGACGGTCATCGCTCTCATTACCACAGCGAGTGAGTCAGCAGCTCTATAGGTGTGTGTGTGTGTGTGTGTGTCATGAAAGTCTTTAACGAGGAAAATGGATTATCGATGCAAGTGGGAGGAAATGAGTAATGTTACCTCCTCCTCACTCCTCCTCACCCCTCATCCTCACTCTTCCATCCTCCTTATCCCCACTCTTCTCTCCTTAATCCATCTCCTCCATCCTCCTAATTCCTTCTTCTCCTCTTCCTCCTCTCTCCTCCTCTTCCTCTCTCCTCCTGCAGCACTTGGGGAGAGGAAGAGAGGGGATGAGGTTCGTGATTTATTGTGGCACAGAAGCACTCTTTAAGTAAGGCGGAAGAGACAGTATTTCATAGTGGTTGTAGTAGTGGTAGTGGTGGTTGTAGTGGTGGTTGTAGTGGTGGTGGGGGGGTCATATATCATTTGGTGAATTATGGTGAGCCTGCACTACACACACACACACACACACACACACCGTAATGAAAATGGCAAATCCTTAAACCATCATCAGCTTTAGTATGGCTCAGTTTGTTGTTAAGACCGGCTGTGTGCAAGAGCTCATTTGCATAGGTTGAGATGTAATGGCACTAGGGGCGAAAACTGGAACTGTTCTGGTAATATATATTTTTTTTTATATATGTGTGTGTGTGTGTGTGTGTGGGGGGGGGGGGGGTTGTGGTCCGTGTAGTTTGTTTTGTTTTGGAATGGATTTTTATTTCGATTTTTTGAGGTTTTGTGTTTTTTTATTTCGAAATGTGTCCTCCGGTTTATGTTTTGTTTTTATTTATTTTTGGAAGGTTATGATCAGTTAACTTTATATAGAAGTGGATGGAAGGGATTGAATAAATACGAATTACTAAGAAAAAAAAAATGTTTTTCGTCTTTGTGTAAAATTTCTATCAAAATGAATGATTATGATTTGTCTTGTTTCCATCTGTGGTCGAGGGAGACATTATTAACTACCATAATATTCAGACTTTAGCCTTCAGTCTTAACATCACCACCTGCCATCATTCAGGCTTCAGTCTTAACATCACCACCTGCCATCATTTAGCCTTCAGTCTTAACATCACCACCTGCCATCATTCAGGCTTCAGTCTTAACATCACCACCTGCCATCATTCAGCCTTCAGTCTTAACATCACCACCTGCCATCATTCAGCCTTCAGTCTTAACATCACCACCTGCCATCATTCAGCCTTCAGTCTTAACATCACCACCTGCCATCATTCAACCTTCAGTCTTAACATCACCACCTGCCATCATTCAGGCTTCAGTCTTAACATCACCACCTGCCATCATTTAGCCTTCAGTCTTAACATCACCACCTGCCATCATTCAGGCTTCAGTCTTAACATCACCACCTGCCATCATTCAGCCTTCAGTCTTAACATCACCACCTGCCATCATTCAGCCTTCAGTCTTAACATCACCACCTGCCATCATTCAGCCTTCAGTCTTAACATCACCACCTGCCATCATTCAACCTTCAGTCTTAACATCACCACCTGCCATCATTCAGCCTTCAGTCTTAACATCACCACCTGCCATCATTCAGCCTTCAGTCTTAACATCACCACCTGCCATCATTCAGGCTTCAGTCTTAACATCACCCCCTTCCATCATTCAGCCTTCAGTCTTAACATCACCACCTGCCATCATTCAACCTTCAGTCTTAACATCACCACCTGCTATCATTCAACCTTCAGTCTTAACATCACCACCTGCCATCATTCAGCCTTCAGTCTTAACATCACCACCTGCCATCATTCAACCTTCAGTCTTAACATCACCACCTGCCATCATTCAACCTTCAGTCTTAACATCACCACCTGCCATCATTCAACCTTCAGTCTTAACATCACCACCTGCCATCATTCAGCCTTCAGTCTTAACATCACCACCTGCCATCATTCAGCCTTCAGTCTTAACATCACCACCTGCCATCATTCAGCCTTCAGTCTCAACATCACCACCTGCCATCATTCAACCTTCAGTCTCAACATCACCACCTGCCATCATTCAACCTTCAGTCTTAACATCACCACCTGCCATCATTCAGGCTTCAGTCTCAACATCACCACCTGCCATCATTCAGCCTTCAGTCTCAACATCACCACCTGCCATCATTCAGCCTTCAGTCTCAACATCACCACCTGCCATCATTCAGCCTTCAGTCTTAACATCACCACCTGCCATCATTCAGCCTTCAGTCTTAACATCACCACCTGCCATCATTCAGCCTTCAGTCTTAACATCACCACCTGCCATCATTCAGCCTTCAGTCTCAACATCACCACCTGCCATCATTCAACCTTCAGTCTCAACATCACCACCTGCCATCATTCAACCTTCAGTCTCAACATCACCACCTGCCATCATTCAGGCTTCAGTCTCAACATCACCACCTGCCATCATTCAGCCTTCAGTCTTAACATCACCACCTGCCATCATTCAGCCTTCAGTCTTAACATCACCACCTGCCATCATTCAGCCTTCAGTCTTAACATCACCACCTGCCATCATTCAGCCTTCAGTCTTAACATCACCACCTGCTATCATTCAACCTTCAGTCTTAACATCACCACCTGCCATCATTCAGCCTTCAGTCTTAACATCACCACCTGCCATCATTCAGGCTTCACTCGAGGATGTGCTGTTTTACAACTTCCGTTCAGTCTCTATAACTGTAGTCATTGTTTGTCAGTCTTGGTAATATGTGGTGAGGAGGGTGATGGTGGTTATGGTGGTGTAGGATGATGGTGGTAGTTATGGTGAAGGGTTATGGTGGTGTAGGATGATGGTGGTAGTTATGGTGAAGTTGTGATGGTGGTGTAGGATGATGGTGGTAGTTGTGGTAAAGGATGGTGGTAGAACACAACAGCTGGTGAGGTTATATAATGAGCGGTGTTGAGCCAGGGATGAAAGACACTGTTGACACTGAGATGTCCCGAGGCATTTTGTGAATCACGGGAGGAGTGTATCAATGACCGGCTGTTTATCGTCTTCACTACCTCCTCCACACTCCTGATGCTGGTGTGGGTGGTGAGGGTTGATGTATGTGGGTGTGTGGTGTGGATGGTATAGGCGGATATATGGCTGTGTGTGTGTGTTTTGATGTATGTGTTGTGGGTGGGTGTTGTGGGAGTGTGTGTGTGGGGGGGGGGGGGTGTAGGCGGGTATATGGGTGTGTTTTGGTGTGGGTGGGTGGGTGTGGGTAGTGTGGGGTGGTTGATGTGGGTGTTTAAGTGGGTGGGTGGGTGTAGTTAGGAGTGAGATCATTTGAAGACTAGGTACTTTATCTTATATAACCTAACCTAACCTAACCTAACCCAACCTAACATAACCTAACCATGAACTTCCCCTTAGTGATAGCTACACACTTCCATGGACGATCAATGTATTGATTCCCCACACCACACACACACTCCCCCCTCACCACACACACTCTCCCCTCACCACACACACTCTCCCCTCACCACACACACACACTCCCCTCACCACACACACTCTCCCCTCACCACACACACTCTCCCCTCACCACACACACTCTCCCCTCACCACACACACACTCTCCCCTCACCACACACACACTCTCCCCTCACCACACACACACACTCCCCTCACCACACACACTCTCCCCTCACCACACACACACTCTCCCCTCACCACACACACACTCTCCCCTCACCACACACACACTCTCCCCTCACCACACACACACACTCCCCTCACCACACACACACTCTCCCCTCACCACACACACACACTCCCCTCACCACACACACACACTCTCCCCTCACCACACACACACACTCCCCCTCACCACACACACTCCCCTCACCACACACACTCTCCCCTCACCACACACACACTCTCCCCTCACCACACACACTCCCCCCTCACCACACATACTCCCCCTCACCACACACACTCTCCCCTCATCACACACACACTCTCCCCTCACCACACACACACTCCCCTCACCACACACACACTCCCCTCACCACACACACACACCCCTCACCACACACACTCCCCCCTCACCACACACACACACACCCCTCACCACACACACTCCCCCCTCACCACACACACACACCCCTCACCACACACACATTCCCCTCACCACACACACATTCCCCTCACCACACACACTCTCCCCTCATCACACACACACTCTCCCCTCATCACACACACACACTCCCCTCACCACACACACACTCCCTGACATAAACTAATCAAAGAGACAAATACATTACCCCCCTCCCCCTCCCATCTCACCTCCCTCCTCCCTCCCTCCTCCCTCCCTCCTCCCTCCCTCCTCCCTCCCTCCCTCCCAATAATCTTGAGAAATAAACTAAAACGTAGAAGAATTTCATAATAAACCCAGAGATTTGTAGCGTCATTTTGGTCTCTCTCTCTCTCTCTCTCTCTCTCTCTCTCTCTCTCTCTCTCTCTCTCTCTCTCTCTCTCTCTCTCTCTCTCTCTGTTGTTCAAGGTGTACTACATCGGTGACGTCAACACAATGTTTATCTTTACGTGACCTGTACAGCGTGTAGTAGTTTGTGGTAGTTAAGGAAAATGTAATAATAATATCCTTTAGTAGAGGACTTTTTCCCTTTTTTCCCCCTCCTTCCCCTCCTTTATTGTTTGTAAGGAAGTAATGCCTCTACTTCTCCTCTCCTCTTCCACTCCTCTTCCCTTCCTCGCCTTTTCTTCCCCCCTCCCACCCCCCCCCCCCTTCCCCCTTGATATTATTCAGTATGGAAGGAACTGCATTTATAGAGCTCTCACTCCACCCTACAAGATGTAACTATGGTCATGACAGAACCCCCTCCCCTACCCCCCTATCCCTCCTCCTCAGCCCCCCTCCCCCCTCACCAGCAAGACACAATATGTTGGTAATTAGATCATGGGGGAGGGGGAGGGGAGGGGGAGGGGGGGTGGAAACCTGAGTCAACTTAAGCAGCGTGTGTGTAAACCGGGCTATCATGGTGGCTGTTTCCTTATCAGCGGCTCGTGTGATCATGGCCATTAAATTAATTACTGTAGACAGCCAGCCAGCCAGCCAGTCAGTCAGTCAGTCAGTCAGTCAGCCAGCCAGCCAGCCAGCCAGCCAGCCAGCCAGCCCATGATAACGCATTGATCTATCCGGTTCCCAGACCATGGTGGTCCTAGACTTCTTGTGGTGGCGGTGATGGTGTGGTGGTTGGTATGGTTGTGGTGTGGTAGTGGGTAGTGCGTGGTAATGTAATGGTGGTGGTATGGTGGGTGGTAGTGTGGTGATGGTAGTAGTGTGGTGGTGAAGGCAGTGTGGTGGTGGTGGTGGTAGTATTGGTTGTATGGTGAAATTTTAGTACTAATGTAGTGAAGATGTATTGATGGATACTGGTGATGGTGATAGTTGTGGTGGTGCAATGGTGCTACAACGTGCTGTGAGTAGTGATGGTGACACTGGTAATAGGGAGTGGTAATGGTGATGATGGTGACTGGTAGGATGATGGTGTTATTGTCGTTACAGGTGGTAATGGGTTTTAGGGAGGTGGTGGTAGTAGTAGTGGTGGTGGGGGTGATAGTAGTGGTGGTGGGGGTGATAGTAATAATAATAATAATAATAATAATTAACGGTTTATTGAAAGAGCTTGGCAGCCAGAAGGCTGAAAATATACAGTTACATATTTGGGGAGTGGGTTACGAATTACAAATAATATACAAGTAACATAAGTGACACAAAAAAGACATATAATAACTTAGATGGGGAAAAGCTCAAACTACAGTTCAATTCAACATAGTGACAGTGTTACAGTATTACAAGTTATTGATAATTTTTACAATGGTTGGGACTGGGCTGTTCTTATAGCGATCAGTTCGTGCACGTATGGGCTGGATGCGGTTGTGGTGTCGAACAGCAATTCTCGGACAAGGGACCTCGGGTGGTAGCAGGAGCCGGTGTCGGGGATGGTGTAGAAGCTTCTTACCAAATTTGCAGATGAGGTCGTGGTGATGGTCAGTGAGAGTCGAAAGGGTCAGTGTGTTGAGCGCTTCTTGATATGTGGAGTAGGAGGAGGAGGTGGGGGTGATAGTCGTGGTGGTGGGGGTGATAGTAGTAGTGGTGGGGGTGATAGTAGTGGTGGGGGTGATAGTAGTAGTAGTGGTGGGGTGATAGTAGTAGTAGTAGTGGTGGGGGTGATAGTAGTGGTGGGGGTGGTAGTGGCGGGGGTGGTAGTGGTGGGGGTGGTAGTGGTGGGGGTGATAGTAGTAGTGGTGATAGTGGTAGTGGAGAGGTCAACTTGTACCACCTTGTATTTATAATAGATATTAAGAGTCAGACCTTTTTAATTAGATACTCGGTTTTACAGGTAACACTAATTATGTACAGGTAACACTAATTATGTACAGGTAACACTAATTATGTACAGGTAACACAAATTATGTACAGGTAACATAGCTATATAACGTGTCTTCATAAAATATCATGATAACTTTTGGGTAGAACACACACACACACACACGCACACGCACTCACGCACGCACACACACATTTTACCTGGTCTTTAAACTCAGGTAATAAACTCCTCACCCCCCCCACCCCCCCCAGAAACAAGGTCATATTCTTCCTCTTTTCGTCCTTATTACCTCTTCACTTAACGCCTTATTTCCCTTGACGCCAGTGTGTTACGACTCACTACAATTAAATCTGTCTCTTGGTGTTACTGTGAGTCCTTTTACTTAACCTAACCTAACCTAACCTAACCTCCCCTCCCCTGTCCTAAGTTTTCTTCCCCTTCCTCCCGATTCCTCTCATCTCCTCGCTTCTCTCCTCTCTTCCTTTACCCTCTTTCCTTATTTTCTCCCTCCTCCCCTTCTCCCCTCAGCTTCTCACTACTAACAAAAGGGTTGTTCCCCCCCCACACACGTCAGGAGAGGGGGAGAGAAGTTGGGGGGGTGGGGGGCGCTTTTGTGGCCCCTCCTCGCCAAAATCCAATTCAAAGTTAAAGGCCTTATCAGTGACTGGGCTTTCACTTACAGCCTTCCTCCCCTCTCCCCCTCCCCTCTCCCCCTCCCCTCTCCCCCTCCCCCCACTCTCCCCCCTTCCTTTCTTCCCTCCCTCAGAGTCCTCCCGTCAATATCCTCCCTTCCTCTCGTCTTTCCTCAGTTGATTTAGTGATCGATGTTGTGATAGACTTGATTTCATTATCTCAGGACTGTAGGAACTGTTACTTACGTGTTACTTAGTCTTTGTTACTTACGTGTTACATAGTCTGTGTTACTTATGTGTTACTTATTGTAGCCCTTGTTACGTGTTACTTCATCACTAGCATCAATAACTCAAGGGTGGAAAGTGTGACTGTTGCTTTAATGAACTATCGCGGCACACACACACACACACACACACACACACACACACACACACACACACAGGATATATCTCTCATTCAGAACAAGTTCACAAACATGAATTATTCAGAGCAGTGAGTATATCGATCCATGGGTGGAGGGTGGGATGGAGGGGGTGGGTGGGTGTGAATGGGAGGGTGGGTGGAGAGAGAGAGAGAGAGAGAGAGAGAGAGAGAGAGAGAGAGAGAGAGACGCACTGTTATATTGTTTGGGATTTTATGCACTATATTAACTCTATCTCCCCCCCCATTTTTAATAGTCTCTCTCTCTCTCTCCCTCCCTCTCCCTCCCCTCCCTCCCTCCCTCCCTCCCTCCCTCCCTCCCTCCCCTCCCTTCCTTCCCTCTCACTCCCTCATACAGTGCCACCATAGTTCCCTCCCTTCCTCCTTCCTCTCCCCCCCTCCCTCCCTCCCTCCCTCCCTCCCCTCCCTTCCTTCCCTCTCACTCCCTCATACAGTGCCACCATAGTTCCCTCCCTTCCTCCCTTCCCTCCCCTTCCCTTCCCTCCCTCCCTCCCTCCTCCCTCCTCCCTCCCTCCCTCTCACTCCCTCATACAGTGCCACCATAGTTCCCTCCCTTCCTCCCTTCCCTCCCTCCTCCCTCTCACTCCCTCATACAGTGCCACCATAGTTCCCTCCCTTCCTCCCTCCCTCCCTCCCTCCCTCCCTCCCTCCCTCCCTCCCTCCCCTTCCTTCCTTCCTTCCTTCCCTCCCTCTCTCCCTCTCTCACTCCCTCATACAGTGCCACCATAGTTCCCTCCCTTCCTCGCTCCTCACTCCCTCCTCCCTCCGTCCTCCTCCCTTCCTTCCTTCCTTCCTCCCTTCCCTCCCCTTCCTCCGTCCCTCATACCTCATACGTGCCACCATAGTCCCTCCTTCCTCCCTCCATCCCTCCTCCTCCTTCCCTATCTCTCTCAATAATATAATTCCCGAGGCTGTGTTAGGGGGCGGCGCACCATCCCACTCGTCGTCTACCATCATCACTACTCGTAAACCTCGCTCTCCTGTCCTCGTCGTCCTCGTCGTCCTCGTCATCACTGGTCGTCCTCGTCATCACTCGTCCTCTTCATCACTGGTCGTCCTCGTCTCACTCGTCGTCCTCGTCATCACTCGTCCTCTTCATCACTGGTCGTCCTCGTCATCACTCGTCCTCTTCATCACTGGTCGTCCTCGTCATACTCGTCGTCCTCGTCATACTCGTCATCACTCGTCGTCCAAGCCATCACTCGTCGTCCTCGTCCCACACGTCGTCCTCGTCGTCACCTGTTTATAAGAGACATTCACAAGGGCTTCAAGTAGTGATTTGTTCAACTCTATTTACATAATGTTCCCCGTGTCCAGTGTGTGTGTGTGTGTGTGTGTGTGTGTGTGTGACAAAGGGCAGACGAAGGGGGTGAAGCAGTCACTGATGGGGTAGGGGGTAGGGTGTTGCCCCCTGGTGTGTGAGCGTGAGTCTGTGTTTCCTCTCTATGTAAAACAGCTCTACCAAATGGGTCCAGCCCCTGTGTAGTTCCCCTCACACTACCCATCTCCTCCCCTCTCACAACCATCTCCTCCCCTCTCACAACCCTCTCCCCCCTCTCACAACCCTCTCCCCCCTCTCACAACCCTCTCCCCCCTCTCACAACCCTCTCCCCTTCACCTCACTCTCTCTCTCCTAACATGTCCAGTACAACTTCACGCAAATAAAAACAAAACAAAGATAACAACAACAATAATAACAACAACAACAATAATAACAGCAACAATAACATCAACAAAATAATAACAACAATAACATCAACAACAACAACACCCCCACATAGCCAGCATCATCACTACACCAAGTATTAAACCTGTTACTGTTCAATTATGGTCGTTATGGTCCTTGTTACGTCTGCGTTATAAAGACGTTTATTACCCAACATAATCATTCATTTATTCATTCATTCATTCAGTTTAATCACAAGAATGAATGATAGATTACGGACCTCAACTCTGACCGTGTATAACTGTATCCTGAATAACCATCAACTACATTATACACGTTACATAAACTTGTTACAGGGCGGATATGTAACGACTGGTTCTGGACGTGTAGTCATCAAGAAGATTTAGATTTTTGTAGATTGCTCACGAGGGGGCTAGTTTATTGGGCACCCCTTTATATCCTGTGTAAGATGAAGCCTGAAGGGTCATGGGTTTTGTCAGCAAGTTACATAAAGTGACAGAATGATGAGTGTGTGTGTGTGGGGGGGAGTTCCCGGTACAATTTATCTGTTTATGGCAGTGTGTGGTAGGTCAAGTAGGCTCACTGTACGCGTCTAAGGTCATAACACGGGTGATAAGGTCATCTTCTGCTACCGTGTGTGTTGATGGTGAGGAGGAGGAAGGTGTTTTGTCCGAGTGTTTGTTTGGGTTCTATTATGTGGGTGTCTAGACCACTGTGGGAGAGGGGGGGGGGGTAGAGGTTTAAAGACAATGGGTGTGTAGGGTGGGAGAGGGTGGGTGGGGGCGGGTGTAAAAGGAAGAGAGAGAGGGTGTGAGAGTGGGAAGGGGAGGGAGGGGGTGGGAAGGAAGGAGAGAAAGACAGAGGGGAAGGGAGAGAGACGGAGGAAAAGAGAGAGAGAGAGAGAGGGTGACGGAGAAAGTGGAAGAGGGAGGGAAGAAGGGAGCCGTGACAGGGAGGAGAAACGAAGCGGCACGGACCTGTCACACTCATACGGGGGAAAGACAGAGGGGAGGACGGTGAGGTGTATAATAGGAGTGTGTGTGTGTGTGTGTGTGTGCGTGCGTGCGTGCGTGCGCTTCCAACCCCTTTCACTCTCAGTTATAACTTCATCGCCACCAAATCATCTGGAAACAGCAACCGACTTATCTTTTCCTATTTAAAACACGTATTATTATTTATCAACATTATATACATTTTAGTTTAACAAATTTATTGGCAAAGCTTGGAGTACAGTTTGCCTATTCTGAGTAATTCAGTCAGGTCTTGACACTGAGGGTGGTATCACTTCTCACTGCCACGCAGGACAGAGGTTCATACACAAAGAGATGCATCATATTCATTGACAGTACATATACATATATGTACACACACACATACACTTATACATACATATACAAATATACTGTACATACACATATACATGTACATATATATACACACACGCAAACATACATACATATACGTCGGTCAGATTCATGTGGGTAATGTCACTGTTCACTGCCATGCAGGACAGAGGTTCGTACACAAAGAATGCATCATATTCATTGACACTACAGGACCTCTCTCCCACACTCTCCCCCTTCCCCCTTCTCTTACTCCCCCTTCCCCCTTCTTTTTTTACCCCTTCCCCTTCTTTTTTACCCCTTCCCCCTTCTCTTTTACCCCTTCCCCCTTCTCTTACTCCTCCTTCTCTCACTCCCCTTCCCCATATAGGACCCCAGCCAATTATATAGGACCCAGATCAATTATATAGGACCCCAGTCAACTAAATAAGGCCCCCAATCAATTCCAGTGGCCCCCAATCAACTATACGTGACCCCCCAATCACCTAATCAGAGCCTCGACTAACAAAGCCTTGGACTCGCTAAAGCAGATGGACTCCCAGGGGGAACGTGGTGCCTTCCCCCTCCTTGCACCGCCTCCTGGTCCTCTCCCTGATATTCCTTGCCCCTCCTCCCTCTCTCCTTCTCTCCCTTCCCTCTACTTGCACCCCTCTCTCCTTATTTCCCCGCCCTCCCTTGCCCTCCTCCCTCCCCTTCCCACTCCTTCACCCCCCTCCCTCCCCACCCTTACTGATGACCACCAGAAGCTAATGGCGAAGAGAAATGGTGGTGTGATTGTGATTAATTCCCCCAGGTCGTCCTCCTTCCTCCCCAGGGTCGTCTTCTCCCCGGGTCGTCATCACCAGCGACCATTACCACAGATATTAACGACCCCATACTCGTCCCCTTCGTTATTATTATTGTGGTCGTGTGTGTGTGTGTAAGGAGATAGGTAAGGAAGGCACATGTTATTCTCTCCTTCCTTCCCTCCTTCCCTCCCTCCTGTGCAGGGTATGGATGGCGGCCGTGTGAGAATAGTCAACATGGCGGGGGGGGGGGGGGGGGGTTGAGTTTACCCGATAAGGAAGGTTACACAGGCTGGCTTATGTTATCTATCAGGTGGTTGTGTTGTGGTTGTGGTGTTGGTGGTGGTGTGTTTGTGGGGTTTTGGTGGTGGTAATACTTCTTCCACCATTACCATGACACACACACACACACCATTATTACCCCAAACTGTCGACTAAAAATATATGTTTTTGTAAACTGTTGACGTAACGACCACAACTACTCATTGGAGCCACGAACGACCCCATGGTTCAATGACTCAGGTTCAGTGGTTCGTCCCTGTTAAAACCAGACGTAGTTAGTGTTTCTCTTTCATTCGCCGGAGCTCTCAAGGCTCAGTGTAGGCAGCGACGTGGTGGGAAAAAAGAGATTCTGTGAGGCTTTGTTTTCATTGGTTGGAACCTTTCACCCGCGCCTCAATCTGTGTGTAAACAAACTAACCCCTGTAGTGAAGACGGTAGATAAGCTCCCTTCAGTTTATTCCACCGTAAGATTAACCACCCTAATGCTAACTTAACCTAACCTAACTTAACCTAAACCAATCTAACACTAATGTAATCAAACTTAACCTCTCGGGTAACTTAAGTCAACACACACGTACGTTAATATTCCAAGCCTCAAGTACTATACACACCGACTGTACCGTGAGCTGTGTGTGTGTCTCGTTCTACCCTCCCTCCCTTCCCTTGTTTCTTCTTTACACTCCCTCCATCCAGCTCCCTTTCCTTCCTTCCCTTTCCTTCCCATTCCTTCTTTCTTCCTTTCCTTCTCCCTCACCCACCACCGTCACGTACCTTACTCAATAGCATCCATCGCCTCGCTTTCCCCCCTTCCCTCATACGCTTCAACCAGCACCCCATCCCTCTCGCCCCCTCACTCCCCTCCCCCCCTCCCTCTCCACCCCTCCCTTCAGTTCTTGACGGGAGACGATTTTGTCAGTTGTTATATATATTGTTATTTTTATGTGCCTCTCCCCCCTGACCCTCCTCCTGGCACCCCTCCCTTAGTTCTCCCACCTTAGTTCTTCCCCTCCCCCTGGCACCTCCCCACCACACACACACACACCCCCGCCCACTCCTGATTTATCCACAGAATCAGCGACGCTCACATAAAATGGATCGATTTTTTCCCTTCCCCTCCCCCTGGCTTTTGGGTGTTAGGGGACCCGTACATGTGTGTGTGTGTAAAATGTGAATGTCTTAGAATATGTATGTATGTATGTATGTATGTAATCCCGTCCAACAACGTCTATTATTAAGTCGTGTGTAAACCATATTGATAATGACAACGGCGACCATTACACCCCCCCCCCCCGTTAGTAGCCGTTTCTTCATTACTGTTAACGGTGAGCTTAATATTTGTGGCCTTGAGAAATAGTGTATTACCAAGCCGTTGTTGTTATTAGGTCGTTACTGTTATTAGGCCGTTACTGTTGCTAGGTCGTTACTGTTATTAGGTCGTTACTGTTGCTAGGTCGTTGCTGTTATTAGGTCGTTACTGTTGCTAGGTCGTTGCTGTTATTAGGTCGTTACTGTTATTAGGTCGTTACTGTTGCTAGGTCGTTACTGTTATTAGGCCGTTACTGTTGCCAAACCCTTACTGTTACCAAGAGCCGTTAGGTTAGGATAGGGTAGGATAAGTTATGGGTATCAATAAATATTTTACTGTTGATGTAAATAATAAGTTCCTGTTAATACTGAATCACTGTACAGTATATTGTTGCTGTAAATCAAGTGTAAATATAAACTGCTGTTAGACCATTATATTGTTGTAAATTATGTTGGTGTTGGTGGTGTTGGTGTTGGTGTTGTGTGTTGGTGTTGGTGTTGTTGGTGTTGGTGTTGTTGTCGTCTAAAACAACATCCACCATGGCCATCCCTTCCCCCCCCCCCCTACAGTACAGCCTTTATCGCTTTATATGTTTAAAATAATATGTCTGTAAAGCCATTTTTAACCCCTTTTACTGCTAGTGGTGTGTGGGGGGTATATTTTGACTGTACTTTTGTCTCTGTCTGTCTATCTGTACTGTACCTGGCGTGACGTGTACTGTGTTGCCCTACGGTGTAAACATCCTGGTGGTGGTAGCGATGGTGGTGGTGGTGTTGGTGGAGGGGGACATTCGCCCCTTCTCCCTGTTGTCGACAGAACCCTGAATAATATAATCAGGGAGGCGGTGTTCCCTCACACACACACACACACACACGACGCCTCCCTGTTTCCCCTCCTCTTGTGGACATCACCCTTACTGGAAAATGTATGTATGTATGTATGTATGTATGTATGTATGTAGCCATCGTAACCCGCGTCTCACACATACTTCTACTGTCACCTGTCGTTCTGCTCTCTCTCTCTCTCTCTCTCTCTCTCTCTCTCCCCCACCACCACGTTAAGCAGACAACCCATCCCTCCTCCTCATCAATTCAACAACCCCTACGTCAAATCCCCCCCCTTAACCCCCCTTCCACACACTTCAAGTCAACAGGCTTCTTCATTCCCACCGACAAGTCCATCCACGTCAAATTAAAGACCCCTCTTCTCTCCCTCCCTCTCTCCCTCCCCACACCATACCCACCACGGCAATCCCTCCCCTCCCTCCCCTCCCCCCTCCCCTCCCTCTCCCCTCCCTCTCCCCCTCCTCTCCCCTCTAACGTAAAGCGGATAAACCTTTCCATTCCAGCACTCCATTCCAACATTCACTCCCCCCCCTCCCTCCTTCCTTCCCCTATTCCACCGCACAAATCCTCCCCTCCTTTCCCACCCTTTAAACCAAACCAACACCCTCTCCTGCCTTCCCTTCCCTCCCCTATCCTTCCTCCTCCCCTTCTATCTCCTCTTCCACTCCCTACATTCCCCCCTCCCCTACACCATCCCAACATCTATCCTCCATGACACCATCAACACCCTCTCCCCCCTCCCCTCCTCTTCTCCCCTCCCCTCTTCTCCCCTCCCCTCTTCCCCCCTCCCCTCTCTCCTCATTACACACACTAGGCCTACCATTATTGACATTCATCTCAAATCAGAAAAAGTCAGAGAGGCTGAATATTTAATGCCGGCCGTCAACAGCACCAGGCGCCCACACTACTACTACTGTGTGAGAGAGAGAGAGAGAGAGAGAGAGAGAGAGAGAGAGAGAGAGAGAGAGAGAGAGGCCTAGTTGCCGCCCTCAGACACGCGCGCCTCACAAATTATACAACACTGCACCGACACTGAATATACTGGAGTGCACCGAGTGTACGGCCTGGGTGCAGTAGGTGTAGGGCCGGGTGTAGTGGGTGTACGGCCGGGGTGTAGTGGGTGTACGGCCGGGGTGCAGTAGGTGTACGGCCGGGGTGCAGTAGGTGTAGGGCTAAGCCAACCTAACCTAACCTCCCCAAGTAGCGTTCAGGTGTTTACTCATCAGGTGAACTAAGGTGGGGAGGGGCTAATCTACAGGTGTTCAATGGGGCCTTGCTAATATCTCACAGGTATAGGGCGCCTTCAGACCAGGTCCTAAAAGATTCACACCTAACTGGGGTGGTGAGGTGGTGGGGGGGGGGGGGGATACATCTAGTTACGGTAGTAGCATTGGACCCCATCAAGGTGAGTGGGGAGGGAGGGATTACCTGAGTCATGGAGGTCTTCACTTCACCTGACACTGTGGCACTGTGGGTGTTATGGCACTGTGGGTGTTATGGCACTGGGGTGTTATGGCACTGTGGGGGTAATCATGGTACTGTGGGGGTTATGGCACTGTGGGGGTAATCATGGTACTGTGGGGGTTATGGCACTGTGGGGGTTATGGCACTGGGAGTAATTATGGCTTGTGGGAATAATGATGGCACCAGGAGCAGAATAATGATGGCACCGGGAATAATTATGGCACTGGGAGTAATCACCGCTGCAGTGTACCCAAGGTAGTGGTATAGTATTAGTGTTGCAGTATCACCAGGTAGGGTACACACACACACACGCACGCACGCCCGCCCGCCCGCCATCCACGCACACACGCCATCCACACCTGGCACGCCATCCACCACCCACGCCATGCATCGCTCTCTACACTACCACCACTACCACCCCCACCTACCTATCCCCCCCCACCTACCTACCCCCCCCCCCCACCTACCTACCCCCCCACCTACACCACTACCACTCCCCCCCCCCCACACACCCACACACCTGTTTCGTGGCTCCCTCTACCCACCGTGACCTCAGGCAGTGGCACTCTCTCTCTCTCTCTCTCTCTCTCTCTCTCTCTCTCTCTCTCTCTCTCTCCAAAATCATTACTCGATAACACAGGATTTTTTTTTTCTATATTAAACTCCTGGAATTTTTATACCTTGTGATTTTGTTGTATGTGTGTGTATGTTAATGTGTTTGTTTGTGTTTGTTGATGTTATTTTTGTGTTAATTGTTTTTTTTTGGTTAATTTATATATTTTGGTTATTTTTTAATTTGCATATTTTATTTATTTTGTTTATTTATTTGTTTTCCTTTTTCTATTTACATATTAAATTACACATATATGTTTATTTAATTTAATTTATTTAGCTGGTTTATTCAATATTTCTTTCCTTCTCTATTGCTTCAAGACAACTGTTTATTAAGCCAACACACTCACCTATTCAAGGGGTTAAACCATCGTCCTGAAAGGGTTAAACCATCGTCCTCAAAGGGTTTAAACCATCGTCCTCAAAGGGTTAAACCATCGTCCTGAAAGGGTTTAAACCATCGTCCTCAAAGGGTTAAACCATCGTCCTGAAAGGGGTTTAACCATCGTCCTGAAAGGGTTAAACCATCGTCCTGAAAGGGTTTAAACCATCGTCCTGAAAGGGTTTAAACCATCGTCCTCAAAGGGTTAAACCATCGTCCTCAAAGGGTTAAACCATCGTCCTGAAAGGGTTAAACCATCGTCCTGAAAGGGTTTAAACCATCGTCCTCAAAGGGTTAAACCATCGTCCTGAAAGGGTTAAACCATCGTCCTGAAAGGGTTTAAACCATCGTCCTCAAAGGGTTTAAACCATCGTCCTGAAAGGGTTTAACCATCGTCCTGAAAGGGTTTAACCATCGTCCTGAAAGGGTTTAAACCATCGTCCTCAAAGGGTTAAACCATCGTCCTGAAAGGGTTAAACCGTCGTCCTGAAAGGGGTTTAACCATCGTCCTCAAAGGGTTAAACCATCGTCCTGAAAGGGTTAAACCATCGTCCTGAAAGGGTTTAAACCATCGTCCTCAAAGGGTTTAAACCATCGTCCTCAAAGGGTTTAAACCATCGTCCTCAAAGGGTTTAAACCATCGTCCTCAAAGGGTTTAAACCATCGTCCTCAAAGGGTTAAACCATCGTCCTGAAAGGGTTAAACCATCGTCCTCAAAGGGTTAAACCATCGTCCTCAAAGGGTTAAGTACCACACCACAAAACACAGAAATTACTCCCGGCATCTCAGTAACTCTCAACACAACTGGTGACTTGTGTTGAGCAGCTGCAGGTCGCCACAACACAAGGTGGATTTAGCGCTCCAACTCACTGTCAAGACGGGTTACATTCTGGTCCCTGAGGTAATGTAACCTTGCATTACTTGTTTCACTACTGTAGTTGGCTAGTGAGTTGAAAATTCCTACTATTTTCAGTTTGGAATCTGTGTATTGTCCGTTATATCGAGGTAACGGACTGTATTTGGAGTGTACAGTCCGTTATTTCGAGTTAAACCTCTTTTTAACGGATTGTGTATTAAATCTATGTCCGTTAAATGGAGATATATATTTATTTTCTGTGTATGGTTAAAGAAAACAAGAGGGCCGCCTGGGTTGGGTTGGTTTGGGTTGGCTTGGGTTGGGTTGGGTTAGGTTGGGTTGGGTTGGGTTAGGTTAGGAAATATCAGGGGTGAGGGGAAATGCTTCAACCCCTCACTGACCTTTAGTCTCCCAAGGGCCCACACTCTCCCCTCATTGTCTCCCCTCTCACCCACCCTCTCATTCCTTTCACTCTCCCCTCTCATCCCCTTTACCCTTTCCCCTCTCTCTCTCTCTCTCTCTCATTGACTTCCTTTTCCCCTCTCACCTGATATCCCTCTCACCTGTCTCCCCTCTCACCTGCCTTCCCTCTCACCTGCCTTCCCTCTCACCTGTCTTCCCTCTCACCTGTCTCCCCTCTCACCTGTCTCCCCTCTCACCTGTCTTCTCTCTCACCTGTCTCCTCTCTCACCTGTCTTCTCTCTCACCTGTCTCCTCTCTCACCTGTCTCCTCTCTCACCTGTCTCCTCTCACCTGTCTTCTCTCTCCTCTCACCTGTCTCCCCTCTCACCTGTCTCCCCTCTCACCTGTCTCCCTTCTCACCTGTCTCTCCTCTCACCTGTCTCCCGTCTCACCTGTCTCCCTTCTATTGCTTCATTGCCCAACAGATGTCTTCAAGTTTTTCTCTTTCCTTAATTACTTTCTCTCTCCCACACACACACCCACACACACACACACACCCACACACACACACACCCACACCCACACACACACACACACACACACACAGTCACACACACACACCCACACACACACACACACACACACACTAGTCATTCCCTACCCTCTTCTCTGTTTTCTCCTCCCCTTCCTCCTTCTGACTCCTCCCTCCCCTTCTTTACTCCCACCTCCCTCCATTCCGTCATTACTTCTCCCTCCTTTACCCCTCCTCACCCCTCCACTAGTCACCCCCCCCCCCGCCCCCCCTGGTGACACTCTGACGCCCTACAACTATTATTATTATCTCAGTACCGATAGATGGGCCCAGGGACGAGGGGGGAGTGGGAGGGGGGAGAGGGGAAGGGGCGGGAGGGAGGGGGAGGAGGGGTAACAGTAAGGAAGACAGTGGCGTATAGAGAGAGAGAGAGAGAGTCATAAATACATAATGAGCTGTGTTAGGCCCACAGTTCCCCTGAGGGTTGTATGGTAACACTGTCTCAACCCGTGTGTGTGTGTGTGTGTGTGTGTGTTTTACCTATACCTGTATAACATATTGTGTATGTTTGATAATTTTTAATTAGTATTTACTCGACTGCAAACTACACCTGGTGACACATTAAAGAACTACAATAATTACACCAACAGGTTTTCTTGACGTCATACAATACACCTGACTACAATTAATACATCAGCAGGTATATAATGACGTCATATTATACACCTGTCCTCTATAATTAATACAGAATATTGTATTTTTCGCCACAATGTAGGTGACGTGTAGTGAATGTGTAATGAGGGGAATTATCATACAAACTTTGTCATTCATCTTTTAGTAACATTATACACACTGATGTATATAGTGGCGTTGGGTGTATGATGAGGGTGTGTTATACATCATACACACTGTGATGTATATAGTGGCGTTGGGTGTATGATGAGGGTGTGTTATACATCATACACACTGTGATGTATATAGTGGTGTTGGGTGTATGATGAGGGTGTGTTATACATCATACACACTGATGTATATAGTGGCGTTGGGTGTATGATGAGGGTGTGTTATACATCATACACACTGATGTATATAGTGGCGTTGGGTGTATGATGAGGGTGTGTTATACATCATACACACTGATGTATATAGTGCTGTTGGGTGTATGATGAGGGTGTGTTATACATCATACACACTGTGATGTATATAGTGGCGTTGGGTGTATGATGAAGGTGTGTTATACATCATACACACTGTGATGTATATAGTGGCGTTGGGTGTATGATGAAGGTGTGTTATACATCATACACACTGTGATGTATATAGTGGTGTTGGGTGTATGATGAGGGTGTGTTATACATCATACACACTGTGATGTATATAGTGGTGTTGGGTGTATGATGATGGTGTGTTATACATCATACACACTGATGTATATACCTTGTAATGGAGTTTTAAGTACATGAGTGTGTCGGAGCCATCTTGTAGGACCCTTGTCACATCCCTTCCTCTCATGTCACATCCCTTCCTCTCATGTCACATCCCTTCCTCTCATGTCACATCCTTCCTCTCATGTCACATCCCTTCCTACCACACCCCTTCCTACCACACCACACCCCTTCCTACCACACCACATCCCTTCCTACCACATCCCTTCCTACCACACCACATCCCTTCCTACCACATCCCTACCTACCACACCACATCCCTTCCACCCACGTCACATCTTCACCTAACCAAAACATCATTGTACCCTATGATGCAATAAGACTCAAAATACCGTCAGTTTATCCACATATACACTGTAATTTATCCTTTAAACACTGACATCTTCTCCCCCTCGGTGTAAACATATGGCAGTGTGTTTACAGAGCCGAGGGTAGAGTGGTGTCCCGCCCCTGCCACTAATACTGTCGGGATTCTCGTAATGGTTAGGTTAGGTTAGGTTTGGTTAGGTTAGGTTAGGTTTGGCTAGGTTTGGTTAGGTTAGGTTAGGTTTGGCTAGGTTAGGTTAGGTTAGGTTAGTTATTTTTTGGTCGCCTGTGTTGATGTTGGAGATGTTGATGTTGTTGTTGTTGTTGTTGGCGGCCTCAACCTTGTGTACTACAGCAAAGAGAGAGAGAGAGAGAGAGAGAGAGAGAGAGAG
This sequence comes from Homarus gammarus, assembly GCA_958450375.1. NCBI lineage: Eukaryota > Metazoa > Arthropoda > Malacostraca > Decapoda > Nephropidae > Homarus > Homarus gammarus. Next base: position 1,614,207 of record CAUDMG010002163.1, on the reverse strand, counting down.
AGAGAGAGAGAGAGAGACCAAAATATAGGAACACAAACTGAGAAGAAAACACACACACACACACACACACACACACACACACATTATTATACAACTCATAACTATTTTTATCTCCCACACTGTGACATCATAACACTAATTACGGGTTAGATAAACTTTTACCACCACATTATATTATTATTTTTCACTCCCAGTCTCACGGTGTGTATGTATGTATGTACGATTATGGGTAGTTTATGTATGTATGTATGTATGTATGTATGTATGTTACCTCCGTCTCCAGGTGCTAATTAACCTCTTCTCTCTCTCTCTCTCTCTCTCTCTCTCTCTCTCTCTCTCTCTCTCTCTCTCTCTCCAGGTGAGTATGGACCATTGAGTGGGCCCTGTCATGGACTATTGAGTGGGCCTTGTCATGGACCATTGAGTGGGCCCTGTCATGGACCATTGAGTGGGCCCTGTCATGGACTATTGAGTGGGCCTTGTCATGGACCATTGAGTGGGCCCCTGTCATGGCCCCTTCTCCTGGCTTCCTCTACCTATTTTTATTATGATTATACACACCTGTACTGATTATACACACCTGTACTGATTATACACACCTGTACTGATTATACACACCTGTACTGATAGGTGTACAGGTAAGTATTTATCCCATTTAAAAGTCATAAGTAAGTAGATTCTAGTGAAACCTCCATATAACGGACTTGGCTCTATATAACGGACTTCTCTCTATATAACGGACTTCTCTATATAACGGACTTATTTCTATACAATCCGTTAGATGGAGGTTTCACATGACAGATCCTCGATATAACGGACTTTCCTCTCTATATAGTCCGTTAAATAGAGGATATCACTGTACACGTAACTCGCAGCCTATGAGCCGCGAGTTCGATTCCGTGGCCACACAGGGTTATGTAGGACCGTAGTGTAGGTAACGTATTACTGTTATTGTTGTTGTTGTTATTGTTGTTTAATTACTCTTTGAGGTATTGGATCACGGACGCCCAAGAGCTGCTGCAGAAGGCGTGGAAGAACCTAGTAAGGATTCTGTTGAGTGTTTATGAGCCATACCGTGTGATACCGTATATTACCATTCAACCGTATAGTGATTTTTGTTTGTATTTGACCGCCTACAAGAGCTAGTTTCTTGTGCACTCTAAATATGATACCGTAATTGGATACCATTGAACCGTATATTATTATTATTTTTTAATTTGACCACCTATAGGAGCTAGTTTATTGTGCACCCTATTCTCGTCGTGTGAGCTGTAGTATTCAAAAAAAAAGTTCTTATTGATAGTAACTGTATGAGTGTGTGTTTGTAAAAGTTATTTGTTTGTGGTATAATGGATCTACAGCCTACATTATGAGGCTGAGCTGCGGTTAGGGTCGATGTTGTTGTTTTGTGAAGTTAACTACACTAGGGGGGGGGGGGTTAATGCTTCTGTGCTTTGTAATTAATAAAGGTAATAGTTATGTGAACGACCATTAATGATGAGGCGGGGTTTTGTGTGTATAATCTCTGTTAATTTGTTTGTAATGCTGTAATTTGCGTTGGGTTAGGTTAGGTTAGAATTAGGATGGTTAATATCAAGGTGAAATAAACTGGGGTGTCTAATCTTCAGGTAATCCAAGTCATCAGTACACCTGGATTTTCTTCATTGTGTTATAGTGTACAGTAACCCGGATGTAAGCCACTGCGGGTGGGGGGGGGGGTGAGTGGGTGAAGGGGAGGGGTTTAGAGGGGGGTGAGGGGGAAGGAGGGAGCTGAGAGGCAGGGGAGGAAAGGAAGGAAGGGAGAGAGAGGAGGGAGAGGGAGGGGTGTTAGGTGGGGGGGAGAGCAGCCGACTGCGTTTAGACACCCATCATGCATGACTTGACTGATGCACTTTTTACGAAGAGGGGGGGGTGGCGGGGGGAGAGTCTGACCTGAACACGACAGACCCTCACGACACGCACTACATGCTAACACCCCCCCCCCCCCCCCACCTTGGTCATGTCCGTCCTCTGTGTGTGTCGCAGGTGTAATGATGTTTGAGGGTCACCTGAGGATTAGTCACCCTCTCTTATTTTACTTCCTGAGGGTTAAGTAACCTAACCTAACCTAACCTAACCTAACCTAACCTAACCTACACCTGGGCTCTGATTTGTCCGTTCATTCATCCTCCCACACAAGGTCATGACGTCACACTTTACCTTCAATAGCTCACCTGTGTGTAGTTAATTAATCTTAATACCTTTCACTGTTCAAGGGGAATTAATTAGTTACGTGAGTCCTGCTGGTAATACGTACATACATACATACATACACCACGGAGACTACGCTGCACACACACACACACACACACACACACACCCCGCTTCCCACACACATCACTACCCACACATCACGTAGACTACACTACCCACACACCACGGAGACTACACTACCCACACACCACGGAGACTACACTTCCCACACACCACGGAGACTACACTACCCACACACCACGGAGACTACACTACCCACACACCTATTAATAGTAGTGGCATCTGAACAGCATTTAATGGTCTGTTTATTCCTGGTAAAGGTGTACAGTGTGTGTTGGCTGTGAAGGTGCTGTGTTGTGCTGTGAAGGTGCTGTGTTGTTGTGTGGTGCTGTGTTGTGCTGTGTTGTGTGGTGCTGCATGCTGTGTTGCTGTGCGGTGCTGTGCTGCTGTGTGGTGCTGTGCTGTTGTGGTGCTGTATTGATGTGGTATTGTGGTGGTAAAGATGCTGTGCTGTGTGGTACGATTATACTTAAACTACTACTGGCACTACTACTACTACTTACTACTTAGACTAATTACTACTAGTACTTCTTACTTCTACTACTTTTAATACTACTACTATTAATAATAATAACTATCAAAAACAATAACTTTTTTCCGGATGGTGTCAAAGAGCCTGGCATAAAAAAAATAGCTATAAATAATATTACAATAGAGGCGACCGTAAAAAATATTTCTATAATTATCAGTACAACAGGTGAGAGAGAGAGAGAGAGAGAGAGAGAGAGAGAGAGAGAGAGAGAGAGAGAGTGTGTGTGTGTATATGTATGTGTCCACCTCCCACAGTACACACAAGTCTCCAGGTCTCCCAATATCTGGCATCTTTCTCGCGGTAAACACTGAACCTCGATCCCGTGTCTCCAGGAATAGAGATTGATGCTTCCAGCCCAGCGAGCCGTCCACTAGATGACGGTGCCAGATTGACTTGGTGGATTTTCTTGGTGTGTGTGTTTAGTTGCTGATGTTGGCCACTAAATCGAGGTTTCATTATAACTCTGAACCAGTTTAATTACTCACTGTTGTTACACTGTACGCCTCCGCTACACTGTACTGAGCCGCTACACTGTACACAGCCCCTTACATTGTACACACCGTCGCTACACTGTACACCTCCGCTACACTGTACTGAGCCGCTACACTGTACACAGCCCCTTACACTGTACACACCCTCTACACCTCCGCTACACTGTACACAGCCCCGTACACACCGTCGCTACACTGCCACCCATCCCTGTGTTGTGTTATCCTTTGCTCCTCCTCCGCCTGGGATCTGTTCAACACCTCCCCTTGTGTGGTGACCTTCTACAGTGCTTCCCTCAGGTGCCATGTGTCACTCGTGGTGTCCTGTACACTGTTCATATGGTGCCAAGGATAGTGCCACAACCTATTCACATGGTGCCAAGGATAGTGCCATATCCTGTTAACATAGTGCCACGACGTGTTCCCATGGTGCCAAGGACAGTGCCACAAAGGGTTAGCACAGTGCCTGCCTTTCTTGTGTTGATTCCCGACATGAGAGCCATCTGGTGCCTACTGCTGACACTTGGTTCTTGAGTCACTGGTTTGAGTGTGAGAACCAGTGCCTTACAGTCCCAAGTTCTTTTAGTGGTGAGTGTCGGGGGGGCTGTGTCAGAGAGTGTCAGGGGGCTGTGTTAGTGAAGAAATAGAGGTATCAGGTTAAGTCTGTGGAGGTCGCAAGAGGTAGACAAGACCGTGGAGGTAGTGGAGGTATGAGGCCACAGCAGCCAGGAGGACGACCATACACCCTTTGTCACCTCACTCTGGTGGCCAACTGTCTCTCTCACCTGTCTCTTTCACATGTCTTTCCCATCTCTCACCCATCTCCCCCAATCCCATCCTATCTCACCCCCATCCCATCCTATCTCACCCCCATGCCTCCCCCATCCCATCCTATCTCACCCCCATGCCTCCCCCATCTCACCCCCATCCCATCCTATCTCACCCCCATCCCTCTCCCCATCTCACCTCATCCCTCCCCCATCTCACCCCATCCCTCCCCCCATCTCACCCCCATCCCATCCTATCTCACCCCCATCCCTCTCCCCATCTCACCTCATCCCTCCCCCATCTCACCCCATCCCTCCCCCCATCTCACCCCATCCCTCCCCCCATCTTACCCCATCCCTCCCCCCATCCCTCCCCCCATCTCACCCCCATCCCTCCCCCATCTCACCCCCAGCCCTCCCCCCATCTCACCCCCATCCCTCCCCCATCTCACCCCCATCCCTCCCCCCATCTCACCCCCATCCCTCCCCCCATCTCACCCTAGCCAAATTAACCTAGCTATTTATTTATCACTTTGATATCTGGACGGCAAGGACAGACTCACACACAGATAGGTGTTAAACTTCTCTCTTTATTCAGGTGATTCAGGATATTTCAAGGTGAGACAATTACAGGTGAGACAGTTACAGGTGAGACAGTTACAGGTGAGACAGTTACAGGTGAGACAGTTTCAGGTGAGACAGTTACAGGTGAGAGAGTTACAGGTGAGAGAGTTACAGGTGAGAGAGTTAAAGGTGAGAGAGTTACAGGTGAGAGAGTTAAAGGTGAGAGAGTTACAGGTGAGACAGTTACAGGTGAGACAGTTACAGGTGAGACAGTTACAGGACGTACTGTATCCACTATTACCAGTTGTTGAAGACAGGCTACAGACGAGCAGTGTAATACAAAATGATTACAGATAATACACACACACACACACACACACACACACACACACACACACACACACACACACACATCTTTTGAACCTGGAAATAAGCGTACGGTGGTTATTTGTGGGGGAGGGGAGGGGGTCTGTCTGTCTGTCTGTCTGTCT
>CAUDMG010002163.1:1551552-1604052 GCA_958450375.1 Homarus gammarus | reverse complement strand
CCTCACCTTTCCTCAACCCCCCCCCCACCTCCCTCACCTCCTCCTTCCTCCACTGCGTATGTTGAAGCGTATTGATTCACAACACCTCTCCGTCCACACCTGTGATTACCTTTATACATTGGCTTAACTAAAGACCCTGTGTGTGTGTGTGAGTTAATACAAAGATTATCCAGTGTAGAACAGTCTGGGTGTTGTGAGTTGGGTGTTGTGAGTTGTAGGTGTTGTGAGTTTTGAGTCTTTTGAGTTTGGATGTTGTGAATTTATTGGGTAATGTGAGTTGTTGGTGTTGTGAGGGTGAGTTGTAAGTCTGGGTGTTGTGAGTTATGAGCCTGGGTGTTGTGAGTTATGAGCCTGGGTGTTGTGAGTTATGAATGTGCCTGTTGTAAGATATTAGCATAGAACATAGTCTTGTGAGTTATTTAATGTTTCTTAACGATCTGAGTTACGTATATACACTATGTCATAATTCATACAGTTGTGAATATATAACCCCTAATATGGCGAGTTATATGGGTGAATATACTGTATAGCTCACAAGTATACCCTGATATACTGTATAGTCTCAGAGGGGCCCCTGGAGTATATCGCTGGTTCATCTCTTATGATCTGGTTCACCTCTTATGGTACACTTTAATGATCTGGTTCACCTCTTATGGTACACTTAAATGATCTGGTTCACCTCTTATGGTACAATTAAATGATCTGGTTCACCTCTTATGGTACACTTAATGATCTGGTTCACCTCTTATGGTACACTTTAATGATCTGGTTCACCTCTCATGGTACACTTTAATGATCTGGTTCACCTCTTATGGTAAAGGTCAATTACCCCGTTTACCTGTGCCGCACCTGTATCATAAAGCCCCCCTCCCTCACCCTTCCATAACCCCCAGGAGGGAAGGGTAAGGAGCGCTTGGCATGTCTCTAATAGTTTTGTCTTCGCCACGCAGAGGGGCGTCCGTACTCAAGGCCGCAGAGGATAAGTCATCAGGTGTGCCCCCCAGTCCCCCTCAGCCCCCCAGTCCCCCTCAGCCCCCTTCCCTCAGCCCCCCTCCCTCAGCCTATTAATTCACCTCCCTCTGTTGTTGTTGTTGTAGTAATAAGAGAGAAGAAAGTATACGGGATGTTGGGGGGATCGCAAGGGGGTTGAGGTGTGGGTTTTGGTGGGATAGGTGTGGGTTTTGGTGGGATAGGTGTGTTGTAAATGGTGTGGAATTTAATCTGGGCACGAGTGAGTGTAGTGTAGATAGTGTGTTTAGGAGGTGAGTTAAGGAAGAAGTCGATGAAGTAGTTACAGTGACACATTAAACAGTCCTACTACAGAAGCTCCCGTGTACCAGTTATCTCTCAGTTGAACCTGTACTGTTGGCGTGACTAGACTGACGTGACCTAAACTAACCTAACAATACGTGTTCTGTACTTGTCACAGGTCAAATCTTTACCATGGACTTGTGACCTGTTGAATACGTCACTGTCAACAGGAAATAAAAATAGAAAAATAAAATCAAGAGTGAAATTCAATAAAAGATAAATAGTTTACCTCAAAATGTAGACTTGAAGTTAGTTAACAAGTTTACCTTAACAAATTAGCTAACATGGTTTTTTGTGTTTAACTTTTGTGAATGTTAAACGGCTCTTGATATTTTTAGACACATGAGTTAATTATTTGTGTCAGATTATTATTTTTTTTTCAATATTAAGGTCGTGTTATTTTTATTTATTTTTTTTAAAAGACTGATAACGAAATGATATATGTTTAGCACTGACCAGTTTTTACACACACACACACACACACACACACACACACACACACACACACACGTATTTTGAGACGTTATTTTTGCTTTTTATTTTGAATTCTAAGTTTTTTCTGTAAATATATTTGGGGAAAGTTGACATTAATGTATGTATGTATGTATATTTTTAGTATTCGTTTTATACATACAGTTTGGGGAGTGTGTATTTTTGCGTTACAGATTTAGCGAGTGTTACAAGGCCAGTGGTCAACAATCCTCCTGTATTCAAGGGATTACAGCGACGTGTTGATTGCGTTGCTGTACCAGATAGAAGGAGGGGTGGAGGTTCAGAGAGAGAGAGAGAGAGAGAGAGAGAGAGAGAGACCCCCTTCCCACTCATTCCTGTTCCATTTTCAAGTTCCTAAATCTGACTCGAGACAAAACAAAGGGAGAGAAATTCAATCTGGGAAAGGTGGAAAAGACGTGAGGATGTCATATAATTTCCCCCCTACCTGATACACATTTTGGGTAGGTCAGGGTTCAGGGGTCAAAGGTCACGACGAGAAGGTCAGGGTTTCTAAATATACCTGTTGTTTTCTTTGTTTGGTGTTGAAGATTTTATTGCAGGTGTGTGTGTGTGTGTGTGTGTGTGTGTGTGTGTGTGTGTGTGTGTTACTCGCGTATAATGTGAGGTGTAATGAGTGTTGAGGGAGAGGCGGGTCACGGGAGCAGAGGGCGGGGCTGGGTTGATGGGGCTGGGTTGATGGGGCGGGGTTGATGGGGCAGGTTGGGTGGGGCGGGGCGGGGCGGGGCAAGGGCAGGAAGGAGGAGCTCGTAACACTGGTCCGGTTTTTTCCTCAGAGCACCATTACGCTTCCAGGCCCTAGCATTAACCGTTCTTCCTCCCCTTCCACCTCCCTTTTCTCCCTCCCCTTACCTCCCTACCTTCCCTTCCCCCTCCCACACAACTCTTCTATACCCATCTCCCTCCACCCCTCCCCCACCAACACCCTCCTCCATCAAATCTTCCGTTACTCTCAATTTAAAGGTGGTTGACACGGGGCCATCACTGTTGTCGACCCCTTAAAGCTGGTTGACACGGGGCCATCACTGTTGTCGACCCCTTAAAGGTGGTTGACACGGGGCCATCACTGTTGTAGACCCCTTAAAGGTGGTTGACACGGGGCCATCACTGTTGTCGACCCCTTAAAGCTGGTTGACACGGGGCCATCACTGTTGTAGACCCCTTAAAGATGGTTGACACGGGGCCATCACTGTTGTCGACCCCTTAAAGCTGGTTGACACGGGGCCATCACTGTTGTCGACCCCTTAAAGCTGGTTGACACAGGGCCATCACTGTTGTCGACCCCTTAAAGCTGGTTGACACGGGGCCATCACTGTTGTCGACCCCTTAAAGCTGGTTGACACGGGGCCATCACTGTTGTCGACCCCTTAAAGCTGGTTGACACGGGGCCATCACTGTTGTCGACCCCTTAAAGCTGGTTGACACGGGCCATCACTGTTGTCGACCCCTTAAAGCTGGTTGACACGGGGCCATCACTGTTATTTTTTATTATTTTCCTTTTATCTGTTAATGTTTTTTTTATATTTTGTTTATCCTTTGTTATTGTGGAGTCAATATCTACGTATGTATTCCCTGTACAGTTCATATTTCCTCCGTCAGATGGCATTGTCAAGGTTGTATTGATTTCATTAAGAATATTTTAGTATTTTTGTGAGGTTGGGTCAGGGGCAAGGTTGAGGCAGGGTTGAGGTGCAGGACTGAGGCAAGGCTGAGGTAGAGTCGGGGGCAAGGCTGAGGTAGGGTTGAGGTGCAGGACTGAGGCAAAGCTGAGGTAGAGTCGGGAGCAAGGCTGAGGTAGGGTTGAGGTAGGGTCAGGGTACAGGGGAGGAGAGGAAGGCGGGCTGGCACTACTATAAGAACACCTCAATAACCCCCTCTACTCCCTCCCCTCTTACTCCCTCCCCCCTTACTCCCTCCCCCCTTACTCCTTCACCCCTTACTCCCTCACCCCTTACTCCCTCACCCGCCTAACACCTGTAGTCTAGGTAACTTTCATTATGTTGAGGTTAATGAGAGGCCCTTAAGAATCACTCCCTCCTGTAATCTTCTTATCATACACACTCATCTTCCTAATTTTTTGTCCTAAATACTGTACCGAACTTCCGCAGTCGCCCGTTAACTGTGATGGTGATTTAGTCAATATAGTTTAGTGATTTTCGTCTGTAAACACTATTAGTTATTGGTTGTGTTATTCTGTGGTTGTATTAATGTTGTGGTCTTGGGATAATGTTGTGGTCTTGGGATAATGTTGTGGTCTTGGGATAATGTTGTGGTCTTGGGGTAATGTTGTGGTCTTGGGATAATGTTGTGGTCTTGGGATAATGTTGTGGTCTTGGGATAATGTTGTGGTCTTGGGGTGTTTTTAGAGTCTTAGGTTAGGTTATGTTTGGGTTAGGTTAGGTTTATTGATGGGGTAAGAGGGGGATTGTCACGGCAGCTGGAGTTGAGGCAATTTTTAGTACACACACACACACACACACACACACTTTACAAAGGATTGACAGACATCTAGGGGAAGGGGAGAGGTCAGGGGTGAAAGGTCATCGAGTAATTATCCTCGTTAGTTACAACCTCCATCATCTGGCCAGTGTGTGTCATGTATACCGTGTGCTTCAAACAGACGTGTGTACAGTGCTATGTATACTGTGTTGTCATGTATACTCTACATATGTATATTCCGGATGAAGGCGTGGCATTTATCGTCACTAGAGGAAGGAGGATAATGGTGACCTCTGCAACACACACACACACACACACACACACGCACACTCTAACAACAACAACAGTTCCCCTGGTGGTGGTGGCAGCAAGCGAGTGTTTACCGAGATACAGTAAACGCATGTTATTATAAATACCGGTAAAACGCCTAACTACCGAACTACCGCTACTCAGTATAACGAATGCTCCTGATTGGCCCCCGAGTTTATACCTATTTTTGAGGAGTGGGGGAGGAGGGGAGCTGGGGTAGGGAGGAGAGGGGGGGGGGGTGGTTAAAGGCGTCATTACAAATATTATTCATGATTTTCTCTCTCATCAAGACAGCCATCACCTCTGTGGTCTCTTGTAGAGGTGAGGGGGTGAGGTTAAGCCCCCCCCCCCTCCCTCCCATGTAGAATGTAGTGCAGTGCTTTAGTTCTTGTGGTGGGGGTGGTGAGGGGTAAGTGGTAATGTTGGGGGGGTGGGGATGGGAGAGGGAGGTTGGTGTATTGGTGGGGGTGAATTTAGTGAAGATGTTGGCAGTCGTAGTAATGGTGGTTGTTGTGGTAGTGGTGGTTGTTGTGGTAGTAGTGATGGTGGTGATAGTGGTGGTTGTTGTGGTAGTGGCGGTAGTGGTGGTTGTTGTGGTAGTGGTGGTTGTTGTGGTAGTGGTGGTTGTTGTGGTAGTGGTGGTAGTGGTGATAGTGGTGGGGGAAGGGAGGGTGTAATATTAATCACCTGTCTTGTACCGTACACACTAATTATTCTTACATATTTTCTCTTTCTTGTTACAGGTGAGTGAGAGAGAGAGAGAGAGAGATAGAGAGAGAGAGAGAGAGGTCACAATCCAGGTGAATCACGCCGCCAGAGGGCTTCAGAAGGTCACAAAGAAAGGTAAATATAACCCAGTGAATGACATGACCAAGTTGGTGTCGCAGGTGGGGTCAACCAGAGAGGTAGGTAGGTAGGTGGGTGGTTAAGGAAGGAAGGAAGGAAGGAGGGTAAAGTATATATAGGTATGTAGGATGGTAAGTGGGTGGGTGGGTAGGTGGGTGGTGCCAGTGGGAAGCGTGAGTGCAACCTGTAGAGCTGCTATGTTGCCAAGTCTCTCTCTCTCTCTCTCTCTCTCCTCTCGCACCAGCTCCGCCTCCGTCTGTTGCTTCTTGGACCCTCTTAAAGCTACGGTACTCAGGCAATCATACCACTTAAGTGTGCTCAGTGTACCAAGCGCTCGAGTCTTCGTGTAAATCAGCGGCCATCTTTGTTGTTTATGTTTTGTAGACATCCGGTTGAGGTGTAGACATTCTTTAACGCTCTCTGGCTACGTGGAAATAATCATCGTGTGAGTTATTTAAAGTGTCAGGGTTCGATGTTTGCTTATTCCTGAATTACCAAGAAGTGTGTGTATGTTAGTCTGTTTACGAGTTACCTGATGATTAATTACTCTTATGTATGTATGTATGTATGGCTGGATGGATGGATGTATGTATGTATGTATGTATGTATGTAGAACTTAAAGACGTTTAATAGCGTACCAAAGACCCTCACACCCTCCTTCCTCTCCTCTCTCATCATCGACTAAAGGGGAACGTCTCTAACCAACTGAGGGGAGAGAGAGAGAGAGACAGAGGGGGGGGAGGGGGTAGAGAGGGGGGTAATAGCGTATTTCCTCCCCTCATTTATCTCTATACGCCCATTTACGCCAGTCGGGGATGCGTATGTAAATTATCTTCTTCTTGGGTTAATTATTATATACAGTTGTTATGGATAGTATTTCCACTCACATACATACATACATACATACATACATACATACATACATACAGAAAAAACAATAACCAATAAAAAAAAACCGATAAAGATAGAATTAAATATAATAAAGTTTCGTTAATTAATTACAGTAGAATATTATATAGATTAAATACAGTTAATCCTCTTAATTTACTCACCTGTTTTGGCTCAGGTAAATAAGGTAATTAAGGAAAGGTGATGTTAATTAGGGAATGGGGTAGAGGTGATAAAAGGTAGAATGATGAATGGATAATAATAATAATAATAATGATAATAATAAACATAGAAAAAGCGAAAACACGACTTAATAAAGGTAATAAAAGCGGGAATAAGTATAATTAAGATAAAGAGGAGCCAAGAACAGCTGATAAATGAGAATAAGTATGAAGAGGTGAGAGATAATGAAGGAGATAGGGAAGGGGAGAGACGGAGAATGAATATAATGATAAAGATGGAGGAGAAGACATGGAAGAAGAAGGAAGAGGAGGAGAAAAAGAGAAAGAATGAGAAAGAGATAAAATTAGGAAGAGAGAGAGAGAGAGAGAGAGAGAGAGAGAGAGAGAGAGAGAGAGTAGAGAGACACTAGGCAACGACGGATCAATACTTACGAGGGTCTGTAATAACCTGCCACCGATAATCTCTCTCTCTCTCTCTCTCTCTCTCTCTCTCTCTCTCTCTCTCTCTCTTTTTTGCCTATTTCTCTCTATCTCTTATTCTCTCTCTTTCTCTTTCTCTTCGGAACTGTATGCATGTGAGAGAGAGAGAGAGAGAGAGAGAGAGAGAGAAAACTGAATGAATGATAAGAGATAAAACTATACGAAAGGAAGGAAGGAAGGAAGGAAGGAAGGAAGGAAGGTAAGGAAAAGAGAAGAAAGAAAACAATAAAGACATGGGGGGTAAAAATCCATCCACTCATCCATCCACTCATCCATCCACTTATCCACTCATCCATCCACTCATCCACCCACTTATCCACTCATCCATCCACTCATCCATCCACTTATCCACTCATCCATCCACTCATCCACCCACTTATCCACTCATCCATCCATCGATTCATTAACCCACTAAATCCACCCACTTAAACACGCACGCACACACACACACACACACCCACACACCCACTCATCCATCCAACCATTCACCCACATACCCGCCCACCCACCTAACCTAACCTAACCTAAGGCGATTGTGTACATGGGATTGTAGATTTTTACATTGATTGTGGATTTGTTTATTTCGGATGTGTGTTTTGAGGGATTAGGAATAGGATTTGAAGACCCTCTCCCCCCCCCCCCCCAATGGATTGTTTGATTGGAATATGGTCTGGCTTCAACCCTCCTCACCCCATGTGTGATTGTAGACACCCTGATTGTTGATTGGTAATAAATGTCTCTGAATGACTTCCTTCCCTCCCCTCCCCGTCGTTCTAGTGATTGGAAATAGTTTATAAATGACACTTCCTCTGATTTATAATGATTAGGATTATGTTCGATACAATCTCTCCCCCCCCTCCCCCCTCTTCTCCTCTCCCCTCCCCCTCCCCCCCTCTTCTCCTCTCCCCTCCCCCTCCCCCCTCTTCTCCTCTCCCCTCCGATTGTATTGATTAGAAATGTGAGGGATACGATTTAGGGTGATTGGAAGATTGTCGTAAATGATTCGAAGATTGTCGTAAGGATGTGCCTACCTGTACTGAGAGAGAGAGAGAGAGAGAGAGAGAGACTCTTTTTGTTCCCAGCAGGTGTAACAAATGAATTAAACAGGTGGTGAAGAGAACAAGTAACATATATACGTTGCTGTGTATAAGGAACTGTGTGTATAAGGAACAGTGTGTATAAGGAACAGTGCCAAGAAGGAGCAGTAATGTGGCACTGACCTTTTAAACCAAAATCGTCGAGGAAAGTAACACGATATTTGTTTACTATATAAAGTCCTTCTTATACTTTTATCTACGTTACTTTATCATTCTTTATCTCTTTATTCTTCTTTATTATCATTGTTTTGTCAATTCTCTCATTCTTATTTTATTGTTATTTTTTTTGGATTTGTATTTATGACATAACTTGAGTTGCTGTTATATAATATTTTGTTAATTATATAATATCTAACTGTTTATATTTACGCCTTATAATGCCGCGTCTTATATCAATGTTAAATACAGAAAATTGACCCTAACTTAACATTATCTTCTTGTGGTTGTTATCGTAAGGCTTTTTAAACAATGTTAAATATAGAAATGATGCTTTAAAAATATTGCCTTCTTTTGCTTGATGTGATAAGGATGTTTTTTGTGTTCATGTTTTTCTGGATGTTTGAATGTTTAGTGTAGGGAAATGGATAGTGTGTGTGTGTGTGTGTGTGTGTGCGAGAAGGTCACAGGTGCCTGCAATGGCATTGATGCTTAAATATCTTTTGGCACGAGGACCTTGGTGAGGGGGAGAGTGCCATGTTGGGGGGTTGTGAAGTGCCATGGTGGGGGGGGGGAAGTGCCTTGTGGGAATGTTAGGTGCTCTAATGTAGGCCATGACACTGGAATTAACTGGAATACTGGAATCTTGTGCTGGAAGATTGGAATAAGTCCAACAAAATCAGGAATAGAGTCAAATTCCTTCATATATTCGACCCTTGGCGGTGGAGGTCACATCACGATTCGATTCGATTCTACTCGTCAATACTGTGTGTGTGTGTGTGTGTGTGTGTAGTCAGCGAGCACCACATAGTCCCTCTGTAATGACATAATGACAGGTGTGGTGACGTAGGTGATGGGTGGGGGTCGAGGGGGGAGGGTGTGTGGGTGGGGGTCGAGGGGGGAGGGTGTGTGTGGGTGGGGGTCGAGGGGGGAGGGTGTGTGGGTGGGGGTCGAGGGGGGAGGTGGTGGTTGATGGGGGGTGTTGGGGGTGGGGGGGTTCCTCCATCATCCATCACTCACCCTCCCCCATTCCCTCCTGTCACCTCACTCTCAATAGGAGGAAGAGGTTGTCAAGTGTCTTCGAGGGTTACCTGACACACACACACACACACACCATCCCCGACACCGGCTCCTACTACCACCTGAGATCCCTTGTCCGAGAATTGCTGTTCGACACCACAACCGCATCCAGCCCATACGTGCACGAACTGATCGCTATAAGAACAGCCCAGTCCCAACCATTGTAAAAATTATCAATAACTTGTAATACTGTAACACTGTCACTATGTTGAAATGAACTGTAGTTTGAGCTTTTCCCCATCTAAGTTATTATATGTCTTATTTGTGTCACTTATGTTACTTGTATATTATTTGTAATTCGTAACCCATTCCCCAAATATGTAACTGTATATTTTCAGCCTTCTGGCTGCCAAGCTCTTTCAATAAACCGTTAATTATTATTATTATTATTATTATTACACACACACACACACACTGCGGTTTACTGTAACATCAACAAACCTACAATACGTTTAACTCGTGGCATCAACCCATTACAGAAAAGTACAGTAATTACAGAGGAGGAAGCATTACAGATCAACATTTCCCTTACATTTATCACTTGATGCATCGGAAAGTTTAATTTATTCTCAAAATCTTAAAAAAAATAAAAAAATATTTCTTCTGGTTACATGTAAGTTAAGGTACCACAATATAGGTATTACTGTACCTGTATTTTACCTGTAATAACTGTACTCTCTATACCTTTACCAACATCATTACAGTAAGCAGTCTGATTCTTACCTTGACAGACAGACAGACATTGTTTGTGTTCAATGAGAGATATATCCGAAAAAACACTCAGGTAACAAAATCAGGTGTGTGTGTGTGTGTGTGTGTGTGTGTGTGTGTGTGTGTGTGTGTAAGGGAGGGGGAGGAAAGGTATGGGAGGGGAGAGTTTAAGAAGGTTGAGGGAAGGAGATGTGGAAGGGGGAGGAAGGGTAAAGGCTGGGGGATGGGTAAGGGAAGTGGAAGGGGTAATGGAAGGGAAGGGGGGAGGGAAGGGAGGGGTGAGGAAGGGTGGGGAAGGAAAGAAGGAAGGGAGGAGTGAGGGGGGTGGACGCTTGGTGTTGACGGCATGACCCCTGGCCCAGGTAGTAGTGGTGGTGGTGGGGCAGGTAAGGCAGTCCTACCTCCTCTTCCTCCAACCTCTTCCTCCTCCTCTTCTTCCTCCACCTACTCCTCTTTCTCCTCCTCCTCTTCTTCCTTCAGGGCAACACAATACCTCGGTTATAGGGAGGGTCATATACCTTGGCCTCCCCCCTCCTTCCTCCCCCCTCCCTCACCCCTCCCCCACCCCTCCCCTCCCCCACCCCTCCTTTCCTCCTGGTCGGTTTAAAGGTCATAGTTGTGAAGAAGAATTAATGTGTTTTATAATTATTGCTCTTGTGAAGTTTGAGTCTTTTGTGACCCAGTAGTGTGTGTGTGTGTGTGGGTGTGTGTGTGTGTGTGGTTAGGTTAGGTTAGGTGACAACAATACTAATAGGAGTATAAACAACTACAACAATCATAGCAATAACAACAACCATCATAGCAACAACAACAACAACAATTTTTCCCAACTTACGACAAAAACAGACATATTTAAGCTATGTAAATAAGGCAACACATGGTAGTGAAGATGTCTGATAATTACTGTACCATAACCCAAGGGCCTTCTCTGGGAGGTAATTAGTGTTAGTATAATGTTGTGGCACTTCACGGGTGTGTGTGTGTGAATGGATGGATGGATAGATGGATGGATAGATAGATAGTGACGCCAGAAGGAATCCAGGTAGACGGTAGGGAGAGGTGGATGGAGGCAGTACTAAGATATTAACCCCGTTTATAGTTCCTCCTCACCTCTCACTTACAGGGTGTACCCAAAAAAAAATTACCGTAGGATTTTTTTTTTAGCAGTCCGGGTCATTGTGGGCAGGTGGTGGAGGAGGAGGAGGAGTTTCAAGAGGTGGTAATGGCGGAGAAGGAAGAAAATTAGAGGTAGAGAAGGTAGGAGGATGAAGAGGAAGAGAAACAGAAGGAGTAGGTAGGAGGTGGTAGTGGGGGGGGGGATGAGGAACTTCCTGTAGCAGGGCATAACGGTGTCTCTGGCTGTAGGTGGCGGACGCTGATGCCTTGGACCCACGTAATGATCGAGTGTCACTTCTACCCTATCCCACAACCTTCCTCGTTCCTCGTCACCACTCCTCATTCCTCTCCACCACTCCTCATTCCTCTCCACCACTCCTCATTCCTCTCCACCCGTTCCGGTTTTCAAGGGCCTGTGAGCTAGTCTATCCCCACAGACCAGAGATGTGAAAAAGTGTGTAATCGGGTCAGTTGTACAGCTGATCTGAATACTCGAGAGCTGTTTGGTTAGGTTAGGGGAGGTTAGGGGAGGGGAGGTTCGGGGAGGATAGGTTAGGGGAGGTTAGGTTAGACTAGGTGAGTGTTAGATGAGGTTAGTGTTAGGTTGAGTTAAGTTTTATCATGTTAGATTAGGTTAAGTGCGGTTAGTTTAGTATTAGTTAGGTTAGGTTAGGTTTGATTAGATTAAGGAATGTTAGGTTAGGTTAGGTTAGATTAAGGAATGTTAGGTTAGGTTAGGTTAGGTTAAAGAATGTTAGGTTAGATATAGTGTTAAGTAAAATAAACTGGGGTGTCTAATCCACACTTGCTCCTTTATATGTTTTCTATATATTCTAAAATCAAGTTAAAATATTGAATTGTCGTGTACAAAACCTCTCATCATATCGAGCACAAACAAATTTATTTCATATCAGGTATTCAGAACAACTTTGCGTTTATGCACACAATGACTGTATTTACCTTAAGATACAGGTAACACGAGCCTTAGATTATGGCCTCTACCTGTATATTGTTTTAATACGGTCGCTGTACAGGTGAGGGAAGTGCTGTGTGTCTGAAATGTAACTTGAATGTGTTGGTATTGATGAGATTGTTATTGTACTAATTCCAAACCTAACCTAACCCAACCCAGGTCTCTAGTGACATTTATACACTTGGGTTAAAGGTCAGAGGTCAAAGTTGTTGTTTTGCTAAGGTTAGAATTATTATTGTTCCTGATTCCTGGGTTTCCATGTAATGATGAATATTATTTTACATAAGTACTGTGTATACCTGAGGAGAGGGAGGGGGGGGGGGTTAAGGTCACCATTTCAAAGGTCAAGGTCACCTATCGTGTTCAGCAGGCACCTTTAGAATTCTGGAAGTTGATTGGTCGAAGGTAGTGCCTCTGACTTAACCACATTGGACGAATCATGTACCGTTTCCATCTCTCCTGTACTCCTATTGGTTACTTCCTGGGCTCTGACGTCACCAGCACCTAGTTTTTAATACCTTGAAAAGAGAAAAATATTCGTGGGTGTTGACAGTCACCATCAACCGCGACACCATTAAGAGCCTCCGTTATAAACACGGCCCTGGTGTAAGGCTGACACACCCTGCCGTCAGCCCGTCAGCCCGTCAGCTCCCTCCCCCAGGCCCTTCCCATCTCCCTGCTGATAGTCACTGTCATCCTGGAATTCACTAACACTCCTCCTCGTTCCTTCCTCCTTCTCCTCCTCCTCCTCTTCCTCCTCCTCCTCCTCCTCTTCCTCCTCCTCCTCCTCCTCCTCTTCCTCCCTCCTCTCACAACGGCCAACAGAACCCCCCCTTCTTCCCCACCTCCATCCATCTTTCATCCATTCATCCATCCATCCATCCATCCATCCATCCATCCATCCATTCATCCATCCATCCATCACGACTTTGGTGGAGGGAGGAGAAAGGAAGAGACGAGATGGGTGTAGGTGGAAGGGGAGGTATTGGGAAAGGAAGGGTAGGCTGGGAGGGGGTATGGGGAAAAGGGAGATCAGAGTACGTAAGGGGACGATCAGAACACGAGGGGAGATCAGAGTACGTAAAGGGACGATCAGAACACGAGGGGAGATCAGAATACGTGAGGGGACGATCAGAACACGAGGGGAGATCAGAGTACGTGAGGGGACGATCAGAACACGAGGGGAGATCAGAGTACGTGAGGGGACGATCAATGCCCTCATGTCAACAATGGAATTTCGGGAGGAGAGGCAAATTGGCCCCTCTGAAGTGTACACCTGATGGTTGAGGGGAGTGTAGAGGGGAGGGTGAGGGGGTGATAGAGGGGAGGGTGAGGGGAGGGAAAGGGTGTTGCTAGGGTGAGGAAGTGGAGACAAGAGTGTGAGGGGAAGATAGAGAATTTGTCAAGGTGAGGAACAGTGTGTGAGAGGTAAGGGAGGAGAGGGGAGCGTGTGACAGGTACAGGGAAAAGGTAAGGAGAGGGGATGAAGGATGCATGGGAGAGGGGAGAGTGGTGGGAAGGGAGAGGGGGGGTATAAAACATGCAGGAGGGGTGGAAGGGGAGAGAGAGAGAGAGAGAGAAGACCTTCCTGATGGGGGAGACATACACCAGCCAGGTCCTCGTTACTACAGGAGGAAGACCCCGGTGATATAATTATGTGTCTTGGGGTTTTATTGCCTGGCGCATGATGACTGTCTCACACACACACACACGCGCACACACACGCAACTCAGTGCTGGGTGGATGGGTGGGGTCGGTGTGTGTGTGTGTGGATCATTCACTTGTTTCTTATTAACATTAAAACCCCAAAAGTTTGATTCCCTTCCTTCCTTCCTTCCTTCCTTCCTTCCTTCCTTCCTTCCTCCCTCCCTCCCTCCCTCCATCAGAGAGACTACTCACTCGTCATCTCACACTTTTTCCTCAGCTAATTAAGGAGAGGCAGATGGAGCCGAGATGTTACCATGGTGACGGTGTCTACGAGGGAAAAATGTCGTCACGCCGCCCACACGCCGCCCCCACCCCCCACCACCCCCCCCCCCCCTCCTCCACTACTACTACTGGCCTCCAGGTGTAAGCTTGTCATCATCATCACCTGCCGGTTACCTAAATATCACATCCGGATTATATCACTAATAGAGTTATCCGAACTATTGAACCATCCCTTAATTAAATCCCTTTTAATATGTCTTTATTTTATTTTTTTTACTATTTATTAATTTTTTCTTTACTTTTTCATTTTTGTTTTTCAGTTTTTTTTTGTTGATTGTTGTTCTTTTTGTTTTATTATTTTGTTTTAATTTTATTGTTTTAATTGTTTGTTTGTTGTTTTTATTTCTAGTTATTTGGTCTTGGTTTACAGTTAGTAGTTTGGTTTAAGATTTAGGTGTTTTAAGTGAAAGTTTATTGACCACCTGCAGTGTGATGGTTTGGGTTAATATCTGTCTGTCTGTCTGTCTGTCTGTTGGCCTTTCACACACAATGTTAAATTATTATTATTATTATTATTATTATTATTATTATTGTTCAGGTTGTGGAAAAAGTGTCCATATAGAATATTATTGAGATAAAACATTTTGGTTAGGTTAGGTTAGGTTAGGGTAGGTTAGGTTTGGGTAGGTTAGGGTAGGTTAGGTTATGCGAGCCCAGGAGAGCAGTGAGCTAATATTAATACTGAGATGAGAGCCAACCTGCTAACGTGACCCTGATGATGTGTATGTATATATGTATGTATGTATGTATGTATGTGCGTGTGTGTGTGTGTGTGGGAGAGAGAGAGAGAGAGAGAGAGAGAGAGAGAGAGAGAGAGAGAGAGGTTGCTTCGATATATACTGCCAGCCAACCTGTCACCAGGCGTTGTGCATGACTGCGGGGCGTCTCAGCCATGCACAGGGGCGGAAAGTTGGCGTGGTGGGGAGTTATTCAGCTACAGGTGTGCGGAAAGTTGGCTTAGTGGAGAGTTAATTAGCTACAGGTGTGCGGAAAGTTGGCATGGTGGAGAGTAATTAGCTACAGGTGTGCGGAAAATTGGCTTGGTGGAGAGTAAATTAGCTGCAGGTGTGCGGAAAGTAGTCGTAGAGGGGAGTGAGTTATTCAGTGTGTGCGACAGGTGATGTATCTCTCCCCTCAGCCAGACGTCCTCTATTATGCACAGGAGCAGAGCCACGCCCCTACACCCTCACCCCTGTATACCGGGTGACAGCTACACCCTCACCCTACACCTCTACCCTTCATCCTATACCTACACCCTACACTGATATACCCTGACCTTACACTTACACCAAACACTGACCCCTTCACCTTATACCTACACCCTACACTGATTTATTCCTTCCTTACACTTACATCAAACACTGACCCCTTCATCCTATACCTACACCCTACACTGATATACCCTGACCTTACACTTACACCAAACACTGACCCCTTCACCTTATACCTACACCCTACACTGATATATTCCTTCCTTACACTTACACCAAACACTGACCCCTTCACCTTATACCGACACCCTACACTGATATACCCTGACCCTACGCTTACATCAAACACTGACCCCTTCACCTTATACCTACACCCTACACTGATATACCCTGACCTTACACTTACACCAAACACTGACCCCTTCACCTTATACCTACACCCTACACTGATATATTCCTTCCTTACACTTACACCAAACACTGACCCCTTCACCTTATACCTACACCCTACACTGATATACCCTGACCCTACGCTTACATCAAACACTGACCCCTTCACCTTATACCTACACCCTACACTGATATACCCTGACCTTACGCTTACATCAAACACTGACCCCTTCACCTTATACCTACACCCTACACTGATATACCCTGACCTTACACTTACATTCATACACTGACCCCTTCACCTTATACCTACACCCTACGCCTCTACACCCTCACCTTACACCCTATATTTACACCCTACACACTCCTTTTCCACCCCAAGATTGCTTATTAAGACTGAGGCCTAATAAAGACTGGGGCCTACTTAAGACTGGGGGTCTACCTAAGACTGGGGCATAAGACTGGGGGTCTACCTAAGACTGGGGCATAAGACTGGGGCCCAAAACTCCCGTCAAGTGTCCCAGCAGGTCATGAGAGGGCAAGAGGGCGGGTCAAGACTCTCGTGGTGGGCGGGGATGACCTCACCTTCAGACAAGACTCAACACACAAGCAACCTGACCCTCTCCTCTCACCCCTCAAGTGCATCTCTCTCCCTCTCTCTCTCTCCCTCCCTCCCTCCCTCTCTTGCTCACACTCCACTTCCCTCTCACTCTCTTCCTCTTCCTCTCTCTCTCTCCTTCACACTCCATCTCCCTCACTCATCACCCCACCTTACCCACACCTGTAGCTCCATATATGTTGCCACACACCTGCTAACTTGAAAGTGTGGGTCTTATTTTTTTAGAGAGAGAGAGAGAGAGAGAGAGAGAGAGAGAGAGAGAGAGAGAGAGAGAGAGATGTCACAATCGCCATTCACGTCAGGTGTTAGGTCGACCATTTCAATAAGACAACCTCTTCAATAGCCAGCCTCCGACGTCAAGCTGTTGGGTGATCCTCAGAGTGTTGTGGTGGGTCACGTCTGGTGATGGTGACCTCGTGGTGTTGGATATTAGGGTCTTGACCTTGGTGTGTACGTTTGTCTGTATGGTGGTGGTGGTTGTTGTTGTACAGACTTCAAGAAGGAACAGTTACCTCACAGACTTTGAGACACGAGAGCTGAGACACGAGAGCTGAGACACGAGAGCTGAGACGCGAGAGCTGAGACACGAGAACTAAGACCGTCACAGGCTGAAGGAGGATAAGATATTCATAGTCTTAAAAAACATAATGTTCTCAGCTGACTCGACCTGTGACAGAGGAAGGGAAAAAACACATTCTTGATCTGGTGATAACAGGAGGAGGAGGAAACAGTAGATAACATTCTTCAGAGGAACAATCACACCTGGTTGTTATCTTCCACCACAACGATGGGTTACAAGGTTTGATGAAGAGGAAGAATGAGATGACTTGAAGTACAGTGAGATGACTTGAAGTACAGTGAGATGGCTTCAAGTAGAGTGAGATGACTTCAAGTAGAGTGATGACCTGTGCTTGGGGGAAGAGACGAGGAACATCAACTGCGGGAAATGTTTTTAAAGGGAGAACTTTTTACCCTGGCGAGAAATGCGAGAACTTTAAGGGGGTCATCGAGAGAGAGAGAGAGAGAGAGAGAGAGAGAGAGAGAGAGAGTTACCAGGACATTATAACAACCCTTTGATACCGACACCGCAGGATATAACATGGTTGGTAAGTGACTATTAAGAGGAAGGAATCAATGTGTTGGCGACGATCCAGTTATTGGGGTCACCAGAAGCAAGGCGGGGGAGGACACACACACACACACACTGCGGCTGCCCCCCCCCCCCCCCAACAGGTGTAATTCAAAGTGATGGATCATCTACCTGGAATAATTTACCTGAGCGGATACCACCATCAGGCGTGACGTGTTGTTTGGTCAGGTGTTGTCTGGGTGTGATGGTGGCAGGTGTTGTCTGGGTGTGATGGTGGCAGGTGTTGTCTGGGTGTGATGGTGGCAGGTGTTGTCTGGGTGTGATGGTGGCAGGTGTTGTCTGGGTGTGGTGGTGGCAGGTGTTGTCCAGGTGTGATGGTGGCAGGTGTTGTCCGGGTGTGGTGGTGGCAGGTGTTGTCTGGGTGTGATGGTGGCAGGTGTTGTCTGGGTGTGATGGTGGCAGGTGTTGTCTGGGTGTGATGGTGGTAATGTGAGTGGTGTGGCTGGTAGTGGACGTGTGGTGGTAGTGTGAGTGGTGTGGTTGGCGGTGGGTGAGCTGGTGGTGTGGTGGGCGTGGTTGTGGGTGTGAGGGAAAGATCCTTGGAAGGTTCTCTTGTGAAAAGGCGATGACCGTAACGGGTCCTTCACGCCCCTCCTCCTCCTCCACACCCTTCCTCTCTCCTTCACGCCCCTCCTCCTCCACCATACCCCTCCTTTCTCCTCCACAACTGCCTCCTCCAGCGCCTCCTCCGGTATCCCCCAAGGCCAGCAGGTGATGGATCCTCCCATACATGAAGGAGAGCGCGGGAGGCAGGGATCGATGACCCGCTGAAGGACTTCGTCGTGACCTACATGTTGTGTTAGCCAGGGTCCTGTTGGTTCCTGGAGGGGGAGGGTCCTTAACACTCCTGGGAGGTCACCTGTTAATGAGTTTATGTTGTTACCTGAGACGACTGTTAAAAATCATTCTACATTCATTATTCTTTGTTATATTTGATTCTATTTATCTTGACTCTTCCTACAGACGAGTTGTTTGTTTCTCTGTCTTATCTCGGGTACAGTTACGGCTACAGTTACAAGAATTTCAAAATATATTCATACACTACAGCTCATGTGTGTGTGTGTGTGTGTCAATTGATCATGTGGTAGAGGACATTCTCGTGGTGCCTCACATTCTGACTCTCCTTCACTAACTAATAAGGAAGCTTTGGAATGCCTGGTGCCGAGTAGTTGTTCCACATGACTGGTATCCATGTGGGGTGGAGGGACGCTTCCTCCTGCACCAGTGTAAACAGCCCTTGGTATAAACAATTCAAGACTCAATACATTACCATTGTTTACTTTATCATTACTATACTTTATAAATATTAAAGTTATTGAAATTTATCATATATGAGTAATTAAAAAGAATATACCAGGTACTTGTTTGATGATAATTGCTGTGGTTGGTAATGTAATAATGTATACTGATCGTTGTCCCGAATTGCGTTGATAAATTGGCAAGGTTTGGTGACCTATTGCCGGCAAGTGCTCGCGTGACTCTGCCTTAAGATTGTCACTCGGCTTAAGGGTTGACAAAGTGTAATAATTGCGAGACGTGAGTTCAGTCCCGGGGCCAGGCAGGGTTGGGTGGTGTTACTCTGTGCTGTGAGAGACGGTCACCCCTTCAGGCCTCGGACACACCACACCTCACCTGCCTGGGGCTAGTATTATAACTACGGTGTGTGTGTGTGTGTGTGTGTGTGTGTGTGTGTGTGTGTGTGTGTTTGTTTCAATGTATGTCAATATTTATAACTCGTATATTATTTTTCTGCATGTCTTAATTCTTCATAAAACTAACCTAACTCATCATCTTCCTTTTATGAATATTTTCTCTGTTTTTTAAAAGTTTCCGTCAATATTACACCTTTTAGAATTCAATATGATGGACTGACAGGTAGACGGTAAAACACAACACATTATTATACTGTATATATCCGTCCAGGTGTGATTAATTAGTATTATTCTTTCTTTCAACAGGTGAGTGTGATCCAGATAGTTCCTGACCCCCTTCCTGCCTTCCGTCTATCTGTCTACCTGTCCCTCCGTCCGTCTGTCTCTTCGTTCTGGTGAGAGTAAATATTAAGGTCCCGTGTGTGTGTGTGTGTGTGTGTGTTAAGCCGCACCGTCTCGCCAGGGGGTCGCCAGTGTGGGAGGCGACAGGGAGGAGAAGAAGTTCTGGTTGTGTTGTGTTGTGGTTGTATTGTGGTTGTGGTTGTGTTATGTTGTGGTTGTGGTTGTGGTTGTATTGTGGTTGTGTTGTGTTGTGGTTGTGTTGTGTTACTCCAGTCCTTGTTGATGATCCCAGTAAACAGTGATTAATTATGGTGTTTAAAGCTTGTAATTGACTCTCTCTCTCTCTCTCTCTCTCTCTCTCTCTCTCTCTCTCTCTCTCTCGTTTATAGTAGTCTAGTAATTGAAGGAATGAAGAGTTTACAAAGGTCAGAGAGAGGGTGAGGGGCGGGGTGTTGGGGCGGGAAAGAAGGGGGAGAGGGGATGGGTGGGAGGGGGAAAGGGTGTGGGGTGGTAAAGGAGTGAGGGGTTGGGAAGAAGGGGTGAGGTGGTGGATGGGGGGAGAAGGGGTGAGGGGCTGTATGGGGGGGAGAAGGGGTGAGGGGCGACGTAACTATGCGATCCTTGTTCGTATTTTAGTGAAAGGTCAATTGTGTGTGAAAGAGAGAGAGAGAGAGAGAGAGAGAGAGAGAGAGAGAGAGAGAGAGAGAGAGAGAGAGAGAGATTTTAACCATGGATAAATTTAAGGCTTATCTTCCATCAGTATTTACATAACACTAAAAAGTTAACAAAAAAAGGTAAAAAAAGTAAAAAAAAAAACAAACAAATGGATGAGCCGAGACATATAACATTCCATCATTAAATGTCTGTCTGTGTTGCCCTGTTATTATCTTCAGGGTCCCTCTATGAGTTAATTAGTAGATAAGATGGTAGGGGTGAGAGAGAGTCCTTCTAACCCCTTAATTAATACCTCCTTGTGTGGTCCTAACCTCTCCTTGTATGGTCTTAACCCTTCCTTCTGTGGTACTAACCTCTCCTAACCCCCTGTGTAGTCCTAACCCCTCCTTGTGCAGTTCTAACTCCTCCTAACCCCTCCGTGTATGGTCCTAACCCCTCTAACCCCTCCTTGTGCAGTTCTAACCCCTCCGTGTATGGTCCTAACCCCTTGTGCAGTTCTAACTCCTCCTAACCCCTCCGTGTATGGTCCTAACCCCTTGTGCAGTTCTAATTCCTCCTAACCCCTCCGTGTATGGTCCTAACCCCTCTAACCCCTCCTCGTGCAGTTCTAACCCCCAAACCCCCTCTCCTACCCCTTGTTAACTAGCTGACCAGGGGAAGGAGTCGTACGAGGAAGCACAGATGGTCATTTTAAGATAATTTATAGATCGTTTCCTCAGTAATTCTTAGGTTGAAAATAAATTACCTTTAGTGGTTATGATATTTGGGTGGGGGCGAGGAGCTGTCTGACGGAGGGGACTGTAGGTGAGTCACTTGAGGGTGGGGGCGAGGAGCTGTCTGAGGGAGGTGACTGTAGGTGAGTCACTTGAGGGTGGGGGCGAGGAGCTGTCTGACGGAGGGGACTGTAGGTGAGTCACTTGAGGGTGGGGGCGAGGAGCTGTCTGACGGTGGTGACTGTAGGTGAGTCACTTGAGCGTGGGGGCAAGGAGCTGTCTGAGGGAGGTGACTGTAGGTGAGTCACTTGAGGGTGGGGACGAGGAGCTGTCTGAGGGAGGTGACTGTAGGTGAGTCACTTGAGGGTGGGGGCGAGGAGCTGTCTGAGGGAGGTGACTGTAGGTGAGTCACTTGAGGGTGGGGGCGAGGAGCTGTCTGAGGGAGGTGACTGTAGGTGAGTCACTTGAGGGTGGAGACGAGGAGCTGTCTGACGGTGGTGACTGATGGGCTGCTTGTGGTGTTGGTCGACCGAGAAATTAACTTAAGGATTTTTGGGAATATCGATCCAGGTATTTGAGACTCTTGGGGAAGTTCTCTTATTGACGTCACCATGATGTCACCGTACTGAGCTCATCATTACGTCACTATATCTTGCTCACCATGACGGTACCATACTAATCTCACCATGATGTCACCAACTTGAAAGAGATTGAACATAAGCCCTCTCCCCTCAACACCAGGACGGGCTGGTATCTCACACGACATTAAGATGCTAACCTAACCTAACCTAACCTAATAACTCTAGGTTAAGTTAGGTTAGGTTAGGATAAGTTAAGCTAGGTTAGGTTAGGTTAAGTTAGATTAGGTTAGATTAGATTAGGTTAAGGTAAATTAGATTCTGTTCTCACTAATTTCTTGCGTGGTCAGTGTTGCCATCTGCTACACCAAGACGTTAGTAACACTGTACACTGGAGTTCCGTAAGAGGCACTCCGTCACCTACACAGATCTGTTCCTGAGGGTTTGTTTAGCCTCCTGTATACTGCTAAGAGTTTGTTTAGCCTCCTGTATACTGCTGACCTGAACCTGTCCACTTGTTGCACTTTAATTTACCTGTGATTATCAAGGACACCTGGATGCACTTTTTTTTACCCGTGGCAATTAAGGACACCTGGAGGTGCTTAATAATTACTAGTGTGTTATCAAGGACAACTGGGGTACTTAGTGAAATATCGTGACATTTGCGGATCGATTTATGACTCTGTGTGTGTGTGTGTGTGTGTGTGTGTGTGTGTGTGAAGCAGGATGTAAACAACATGATGGTAAACAAACAAACGTGAATGACAGCTGTGTGGTGGTCTGGCAAGGCGTGACATCATGACCTAACCTGAGAGTCCAGACGCCCAGAACTGTAGTGTGAGGGGCGTGTAGTGTGAGGGGCGGGCAGTGTGAGGGGCGTGTAGTGTGAGGAGCGTGTAGTGTGAGGGGCGGGCAGTGTGAGGGGCGTGTAGTGTGAGGGACGTGTAGTGTGAGGGGCGTGTAGTGTGAGGAGCGTGCAGTGTGAGGGGCGTGTAGTGTGAGGGGAGCGTAGTGTGAGGGGCGTGCAGTGTGAGGGGCGTGCAGTGTGAGGGGCGTGCAGTGTGAGGGGCGTGTAGTGTGAGGGGCGTGTAGTGTGAGGAGCGTGTAGTGTGAGGGGCGTGTAGTGTGTGAGGGGCGTGTAGTGTGAGGGGGCGTGTAGTGTGAGGGGAATGCAGTGTGAGGGGCGTGCAAACATAGGTTGGATGCTCATATGAGCAATAGGGGTTGGGTGTAAACGGGACTGCCCAGTATGGGCCAATAGGCCCGCTGCAGTTTCCTCCATTCTTATGTTCAGTGTGAGGGGGCAGGCTGTGTGGGGTTGGGGTAGGTTGAAGGCGGGCGGGTTGGCGGAGGAGCGGAAGTTGCGGGCGTGGCAGGAGGGAGGTGAGGTCACGTGTCTTGCCCAGGGTACTACAGCCCCAGGTGACGCAGGTAATTGCCTCTCACGTGTGCCCTCCCTCCCTCTCACCCTCTCTCCCTCGCCCCCTCCCTCCCTCCCTCTCTCTCTCTTTCCTGTCTCCTTGTCACCTTCCACCGTCCCTCCTCTCCTCCCCCTCTTTCCTGTCTCTTTCTAACCCCCCCCCCTTTGCCTGTCTCATTGTCACCCTCACTCCCGTCTCCTTGTCACCCTCCCTTCCGTTTTCTTGTTACCCTCCCTCCCTCCTGACGGCAGCCAGACTAAGGCCCCGGCTCCTCCTCCCTCAGTAATGGTGCGTCGTGATTGTCGGGTCGTCTCAGGTGATATCTTTAGTCCATCTTCCGCTGTGCTAAAGACTTACCTGTCGAGAGTGTGTCTGTGTGTGTGTGTGTGTTGGAGATGGGGGAGGAGAGGTTGGTGGTGGAGTTGAATTGGTGGAGGAGGTTGACACGACAGGTAGAAGGAGGTGGGGCGGGGCAGGTGAGAAGCGGATGTGTGTAGTAATGACGGTACGCTAAGAACCCTCCACACACACACACACACAGGGGGAGGAGAAAGGGAAGGAAGGTTAGAGAAGGGAAGGAGAGAGGGGGGAGAAGGGGAGGGAGAGAAGGGAAAGAGGGTGAAGGGGAGAGAGGGAGGAAGAGAAGATAAAGAGAAGGAAGGGGAGAGAGGGGGGCAGGTTGGAAGAGGGGGTGCATGGGGGGAAATTATCAAAGGTCAAGTTGAATGGATTTTCCACATCCGGGAGTGGAAGGGGGGGGGTAGGGTAGAGAGGGGGATAGAGAGAGAGGAGGGGGGGAGAGATGGATGAGAGGTAGAGAGGAGGGAGAGAGGAGGTAGGTTCATTTCACCCTAAATTGTTCATCACTTCACTACCTAACTACGTACACAGACACCCTTTAAGTATAACGTACGTGTGATTGAGGTAACGTCCGTGATTGAGGTAACGTCCGTGATTGAGGTAACGTCCGTGATTGAAGTAATGTCCGTGATTGAGGTAACGTCCGTGATTGAAGTGGTGTGAGTCGCGTGGTTGGCGTAGTTATTTTCACCTACACCCGTGAAGGTAAATAACGGTTATTACCTCAATACAATCAACCTAACACGAGCAGGCAGTGTGATTTGTCCTCATTCCTGTTATCATTCCTGTTATCATTCCTGTTATCATTCCAAGCAAAGATAAACCGATTATTATCTCCCTTAAAACACTATATCAACTTTTTGTTTTAACTTTTGTTTTGTTTTTGTTTTAACTTTTATTGTTTTGAGGTTTAGGAATAGTTGGTTTATTTGTTACCTGTTGTTTTGTTACCTGTTGTTTTGTTACCTGTTGTTTTGTTACCTGTTGTTTTGTTACCTGTTGTTTTGGTTACCTGTTGTTTTGTTACCTGTTGTTTTGTTACCTGTTGCCTGTAAAGGTGTTGTCATCATCATCACTCTGGCTACACATTATAAAACTGTACGTTATTTCTGGATGGATTATATACCTGAACGTATTATTTAACGCTATGTACGTATATTAGCAGGTGTGGAGTCATCAGGTGTACGTAATTGTGTGTACGTTTTCGAGATTTGTATTAAGACTCGTAGCTGCGGGGCGTCCATTACTTGGGGGAGGGGGGGGGGGGAGAGAGGGTGCTAGGGTGTACTGCCCCCCTCCCCCCTCCTCCTCACCCCTACCCCCCCCCCCTCAAGCTGTTACGGTAATATATATGAGAACCTTTAATAAATATGGGTTGGATTTGTAAGGGGATAACATATAGGTCAGGACTAGGGGGATATATCAGTGTTATGTTAGGGAGGGTGTGTGGGGGTGGGGGTGTGGGCGGGAGGGGATGTCTGCCAGGTCCCCATGGAAGTTGTCGGGATGTGTGGAGGGACTTTGGTCTTGGGGGAGAGGTCTTGGTGGGGAGATAATGATGGGGAGGTGTCTTGGGAGGGGGCGAGGAAGAGGGTGGACAAAAGGGGTGAGATAAAGGGAGAGGAAAATGGACCTGGAGTGAATCGAAAAATATTAACATAACGGAAATAGTTGAGACGTGGCCCTCCATTGTTCCCAGAGAGAGAGAGAGAGAGAGAGAGAGAGAGAGAGAGAGAGAGAGACTTACAATCCCACAGTAAACAAACACACACACACACACACCTAAAATCAAATCCAAACATAGAAATAGACTTCAGATGATAGACAGACAGACATCCAAACTTATGTGATAAATAAGTGTGGTCTGAAACATCCGTAGAGGGAAGAATGTCTTATCTCTTAACACTGACTGACTGACTGATAGGATTTTGTTATGAGAAGATCTAGGCAGAGGTTCCCAGTAGGTTAAGTAAAAGGTGTTCTGAGTTTTGGTGTGTGTGTGTGTGTGTGTGTGTGTGTGTGTGTGTGTGTGTGTGTGTGTCTCGTTATGTTTTCGTTTCACTGAATATATTGTAGTTTTATAATATCTCCAGAAAAACGTGAATTATTTTGACATTTATATCCGGGTTTGTGGTTTAAATAATGGCGAAATAATACACACACCCCCTACCCACCCCCCCCCCCCACCCACCCACCCCCCACCCACCCCACCCCCCACCTCACCGCCCCTGATAAGTAGCACAGTTGGTAGTGACGGGAAAAAATAATAATCGTGTTTTTTTTTTTTTTTTTTTTTTTTTTTTTTTTGGGTTTGGGGAGAATAAAAACATTAAAATTTATGAAGAACATGCTGCCTCTTTGACCTGTAGCTGTAGTTAGTGGGTTATACAGCGTGTGTCAGAATTAGTTTTTTCTTTTTTTTTTTAACATTTCTTGACATATTTTGTGGTGATCGTGTGAATGTTTGTAGTACTAAGAGCAACATTGTCACTATTTGTTGATGTGTGAGAGACAATGTTGGTTTGGTGGTAGATTTTTATTTATTTATTGATGTTCTAGCCTAATCTAACCTAACCTAACCAAAACCTAGCCTAAACACCTCCAGCAGGTAACTTCCGTAATTAGTGTGGTCGATTGTGTACCTGTGTGGGTGTTCTTGGGTTAGGTTAGGTGGGTGGGGGCAGCTAACGAGTGACGCAGCCATCAGTAAACCTCACCTATTGATGTGTGTGTGTGTGTGGTTGGGCTCGTTAGTGTTCGATCCAAGGTACAAAACAAAGGACTAGAAGGAGTATACCTTTCCCTTGGCTCACCTGATGACGTCACGGGGTAAGTCAGGGCCGGACAGGTAAGGGTTTGGGGCTGGTGGGCGGGAATCCCTTTACCCTAAGCTACCATGACGAACCCTTTATGTGTATTGCATATAACCATTAACCCTTTGAGTCCTGGAGGGTTAAACCATCGTCCTCAAAGAGTTAAATTATAGTCATCAAAAGGTTAAACCATCATCCTCAAAGGGTTAAACCATCATCCTCAAAGGGTTAAGCCATCGTCCTCAAAGGGTTAAACCATCATACTCAAAGGGTTAAACCATCATCCTCAAAGGGTTAAGTTATACTACCTATACAAACTCAACAGATTACCGTATATAAGACTTGAGTTAATGTTGTGGAGTGGAGGAAAACAGGTCAATTGTGTCGTTAATGATGAGTACAATGGTTGTTAAGGTCAGTTAATTAGTGTGGATTAAATTACCTTCATCATCAAAGTCGGGTTATTCATTTATTCACGAAGGAGTTGTGAAAGGAATAGGTGGAAGGTTGCGCTTTGTCTGTCTGTCTGTCTGTCTGTATGTATGTCTGTCTGTCTGTATGTCTGTCTGTCTCAATTACTTCAAGTTTTCCTGGTTGTGGTAGACATGAGTGACAGTGGTAACGGAGACATGACAGAGTTGTGGGGCGTGACGTGAACACCTGAAGGGGATTATCTGCTGGGGACGTGTCGGCAGGCGAGTGCGTTTCCTCGGCCTGTCTAAGGGTAGGTTAGTTTAATTGACCTGTCTAGCCTGCTTTAAACCTGCG
Organism: Homarus gammarus; assembly: GCA_958450375.1. Lineage (NCBI taxonomy): Eukaryota > Metazoa > Arthropoda > Malacostraca > Decapoda > Nephropidae > Homarus > Homarus gammarus. The sequence goes on along the minus strand of CAUDMG010002163.1, from coordinate 1,577,273 downwards.
GCCTGTATCAAGACCCCTGCCTGCCAGTGGACCTTCAGTGGCCTGCGATTCGCTTAAAGTCTTTGTGATTAGATTTAATGACAGCTTAGTAGCAGCTTAACTCATGACAGATTAGTAGCAGCTTAACTCATGACAGATTAGTGGCAGCTTAGCTCATGACAGATTAGTGGCAGCTTAGCTCATGACAGATTAGTGGCAGCTTAACTCATAACAATTTAGTAGCAGGTTAACTCGTGATAGGCAGTTTGAGGCAGATTTACTGGCAATTGTGTAACTCAAGGTTGATATTTCCTGTGGTGGGACTCAAGTGGCAGGGTAAGTGGTAGAGTACTGTAAGTGGTGGAGTAAGTGGCAGGGTAAGTGGAAGGGTAAGTGGTAGAGTAAGTGGTAGATTAAGTGGTAGAGTAAGTGGACGGGTAAGTGGACGTGGGAGGCGTGTGATAGTGGCTTACTGAAAGAAGAAATCTTTTGATGTCCCTCGTATTTCTACCAACCTAACCTAACCTAACCTAACCTAACCTAACCTAAGAGAAAAAAAACTAACGTAGATTGTTTTGTGTCGTAGTTTGAGAAAAGCCAATCCGTTGCGTACCTGACATCTCCCAGTTAATAATTTATCATAAGAATCTTTTAAGACTCCCTAAGAATCCCTAAGACCCCTGCAGGACTTACTGGGAGGAGGGGGAGAGTCCTTTTGATGCGTTCTCACATCCTCAGCTAAGGTAGAAGGATTTTACGTCAGAATCTTAAGGAATTCGTCTTTTTGTCGTGGTTTAAGTGAGTCGTGTGATGCTGCCTTCCTTTAGCTGGGAGGAAAATGTGGAATGTACCCAAGTTGGTGGTAGTGGCGGTGTTAATGGTGGTAGTAATGGTGGAAGTGATGGTGGTGGTGGTGGTAGTAATAGTAGTGGTAGTGGTAAATAATGGTGGTAGTGGTTCTCACCTCACACACACACACACACACACACTTACACTTACTTCCGGGGGTGTCAGGTATACACTCGTCTCCTGAGCCGTCTTCCTGTTGGTCACGAACGACCCTCACACAGTCATGGGGGGCACCACTATACACACGAGTCATAAAGCCATCCACAAAATTTCATAACATTCAAGAATTTCACCTAAAAACCGAAAAAAAAAAATCAGTTAAAAGTTTTGCCAAGTAATTTCTGTCAACATTAAAACTTTTAAGAGTATTTAGACAGATTTCCGTCATTCATGCTGGTCTCACAGTGTACAGGAGATTCAGTTCACTGTGAAAAGAAGCAAGACTTAAGCTTCACCACACACCAGTCGAATCAGTGTATTAATTTAGGTGTATATATATATATCACATAGCTGGGTGTTTATATAGAAGCTGTGATCCCTGTCGATGTAAATTTATATTAACATTGATTCCTACACTTAAGGCACTCATCTGTAAGGCTCATACAAGTACTTAGTGCCTCAGTCCACAAGCGCTCTAGAGGTCTAATGTCTCAAGTCCCTTACAGTGCCACACACCCGGCCCTCACACACCCTCATAGTGCCACCGTAGATCCACACCTGCACTCACCTGGCCCTCACCTACACCTGGCCCTCACCTACACCTGGCCCTCACCTACACCTGGCCCTCACCTACACTTGGCCCTCACCTACACCTGGCCTTCACCTACACCTGGCCCTCACCTACACCTGGCCCTCACCTTCACAGTGCCAAGAAAGGTGAGCGCTAATGAGGTCAAGGCTTCATATACGCCACCTCTCATTGACCCTGAGGTGGTGACATAACAAGTCACCTGGAGCCTTCATTACGTGTGGAGACTCACCTGCCTTAATGAGTACGTCTCACACCTTTACCTTAGGATTTTAATCAAGACTCACACTACACCTGTGATAACCTGAATGAAGACGAAAATACGTGGACATGAATAATGAAACGACGTGGATCATAATGAATAAATAAATAATATCGGTGAAGAATTATGAAGTTAATTGGTTTATAGATGGTTTTACTTAATACCTTCTTCATTATATTATTTTTTTCATCTTTTTTATAAGGTTTTGTAGGTCAGTAAAGAGTCATTGTGAGGCGTGTGTGATGGTGGTGGAGGAGAGAGTTGTAGATGTATGTGTGGTGGAGAAGACGTCATTGTGTGTGGAGGAGACTGACTGTAGAGGTAAGAGGAAGAGCTGGGTGGTAAGAGGACCTCACTCACCCTATTGTTTGTGTCACGCTTCCTACCCCCCTTGTGAAGGTGGTGATAATGTGTCTCCACCACCACCACTGCTTCCTTCACCACCACTGCTGTCTCTACCACCATCGCTATTGCCTCCTCCACCACCATTATCACCACCACCTTCCCTACCACCACCCCCTACCACCACCCCCCTACCACCACCCCCCCTACCACCACCCCCCCCTACCACCACCCCCCCTACCACCACCCCCCCTACCACCACCCCCCCCCTACCACCACCCCCCCCTACCACCACCCTCTACAACCCCCACCACCTTGTTATAATTACCCATAAGGACACCGTCACCTCTATATACGACCTCTTAAGTAGTGTTTTACGACTGGTGGGGAGCGGGGGGGGGGGGGGGGTTATAGAGGCACTGTCCTTAATGGCTCCACCCGGAACATCTGAACCACAATACCAAGCTAGTCAACTGTTGGTGTGGCTGTGGTTGAGTTCTTGGTTAACTGTGGTGTGGCTGGGGTCTTGATTAACTGGGGTTGGGCTGTGGTTGGGGTTCTTGGTCAACTGTGGTGTGGTGTGGTTGGGGTCTTGGTTAACTGTGGTGTGATGTGGTTGGGGTCTTGGTTAACTGTGGTATGCTATGGTCTTGGTCTGTGGTATGCTGTGGCTGGGGGGGGGGGGGGGAGGCGATCAATACGTCTTGGATAGCCACCATAAACGTATTATTAAACGTGGTAGGGAACGCCAGGTGCTGCTGAGTGCTCGTGCTGGCGTTGTTTTATGGCACGAGTATTGATTCGTGGTTCAGTAAAGCCTAGAGGGAACTACGAACACAGGAAGCCATTACCATAACAATATAATACTGTAGTTGTTATTAATACCATCATTACACAGCCTTAATCCTGAAAATCCACCCAGGTTTATTTTCTGATGTGATTTCCAAGGATTAAGGATTTTAATTATCCATTCTATGTTAGTCTACTCACCTGGATTAACCCTTCACAGAGTCACCTCCACTTAAAAAAAATTCAAAACCAATTATTTACTTTTTTTTTTGTGTTTTTGTAGGTGAAGGCCATATGTACTTTGAATACCGGTATATATATATATGTATATACTTTCAGGGATGAGTAACTTTGTGGAAAAAAATGTGGACTATTATATTGTCTTTTGTAGTTTTTGAAGGTATTTTATGGAAAAAGTAATCATTACTTTATTCAGAAATATTGAAGGATTTAGGCCGATACACACTCAACACCTGTGGCACTATAACAACACCTGTGGCACTCTAACACCTGTGGTACCCAACACCTGTGACACCCAACACCTGTGACACCCAACACCTGTGGCACCCAACACCTGTGACACCCAACACCTGTGGCACTCTTAACACCTGTGGCACTCTTAACACCTGTGGCACCCAACATCTGTGGCATCCAACACCTGTCACGGGTCTGTGTTCTCTGTTCTTGATAAATGTTCTGAATTTTTAAACAAATGTGTGTGGGTGTGTGGGTGTGGGGGGGGGGATTGTTGTTGTTGTTGCAGGTTAAATATTAAACTTCATCCTTTGAGTATGATGACTTAATTTCTTGAGTACAATGTATTAAATAAACCGGACAGAACTAAATTGGACAAAATTCAACCGGTCAAAACTCAGTGGACAGAACTGAATGAGATAAAACTAAACTGGACAAAAGTCAACCGGATAGAATTCAACGAGACATGAACTAAGCCGGACAAAAACTCAACCGGACTAAATACCCTGGTAGTTCAAGTCTTCGTCAATCCTCTTAGATTAAATCAGGTTCAAGGGATTTAATTCTCCAACCTGGCCTCTCTCTCTCTCTCTCTCTCTCTCTCTCTCTCTCTCTCTCTCTCTCTCTCTCTCTCTCTCTCTCTCTCATATCTCCTTCCCCTTTCCCCTTCCTTATCTCCTCCTTTCCCCTCCCATTATCAAGATATATCAAGAGTGTTATGAGTCTTAATGAGCCAATAGTAATGTTGATTGTATCTAGGGAGAGGGGGGGGGGAGGAGTTCCTGCTTGAGGGGGGTCCTGCTTGGGGGGGGGGGGGTGGGAGGGGTTGTTGATGGTCCCTAAGGCTTTCTTGGGGGAGGGGACGTGTGTGTGTGTGTCAGAAATGAAGGTGTATTGGTAGTATTATGCTCACACACACACACACACACACACTAGTATATCGTGTGCTATACGTGGACAAAGAAACGGAAGGTGAACAACCTCTGTCAAGCACGAGTAGTATTGACTCAAGCAGGTGTATACAGTCACCCCAAAAAAAAGTCCTGTCGCGAACCATGAACCCTGAGATTCAGTGGTGGTGGTGGTGGTGATGTCAGTGGTGATGGTGGTGGTGAGGTCAGTGGTGGTGGTGATGTCAGTGGTGATGGTGGTGTAAGGGTGGGGTCTAGGGTGAAGGTGGTGATGTAAGGGGTATCTGTGGTGATTGTAGTGGTGGTGTAAGGGAGAGAGAGGCTCTGGGATTGTACATGAGATCAGCTGTAATGATTTAATTGCAGAACTTTACACTGTGTTGTGGCGTGGTGGTCGACGGATCCAAACTGCGGCTGTGTGGATGTTAAACAGGAGCACTTTGTCTTGGCCGGGTAAGGGAGTGATTAAGCTTAGGGAGTGATTAATCGTGGGAAGTGATTAAGCTTGGGGAGTGATTAAGCTTAGGGAGTGATTAAGCTTGGGGAGTGATTAAGCTTAGGGAGTGATTAAGCTTGTTATGTGCGGATCATTACAGTGTGTTAAACGAGATGGAACTTTCATTAAATTTTACATCCTTGTCGCAACCTCAGTCATGTAAGGTTTAGTCAGTGTTATGTTCACAGGACCTTGGATACGGCTTATGTTATCATGTTGGCTGAGCTAGATAGATAGATAGATAGATAGATAGAGATATTCAGTTATAGACAGTGCAGGTATTCAAATAATGGGTACACTGGTTCCTCCCTGAAGTAACGCTGGACTCTTAGAGGATGAGTCAATCACAAATGCTAAATTTAATGTCTTCAAGAAGTGACTGGTTTAGCTCCTTACCCCCGGGCCAGAGGAGATTTGGGGGTAATGTGGGCGGTTTATTTTCCTTATATAAAAAGGCTCGAAAGTATCGTAGCCTCCATATTAAAACTTAATTTAGGGTCGAATAAAAACAAATCGGACTTTTGTTTGAATAGTGAATGTTTGGATTAAATGTCAGAATGAATAAAATGTAATTCATTAAATAATAAATGTCTAAGGATGACACGTACAGTAATACTTGGTATGAAAGAGTGTAGTTACCGAGGAAGACTTTAACAGAAAATGAAACCGTCGGGGAGTTAAGAGAAAATGAATAATGTAGTGGTGGAGGGGTGACTCACGAGGTTGGTCTTCCTCGTGTTATTTTCAAATAATATTTCAAAATACATTTCAAAGATTTGGATTAAGAATGTAAAAATAGATACACCTTCATAATTAACAGTGTACATCATTATTTATGGATTACATTTTGTTAGCTTGTGTAAGGTCAGCGGGATAGTTATGCAATAAGTCCTGATTTACTTGTCTGGCCAAAGGTTACTCCCGTAGGATTATTGACCACCTGGAGACACCCTGGTCATAAGGTCAACCTTCTCGCATTCTATCCGATGGCCATCGAATTCGAGTCTTTGTCACAATACAACCGACAACTAAAACTTTTCCCGTGCCGGGAATCGAACCCGGGCCTCGCGGGTGAGAGCCGCGTATCCTAGCCACTAGACAACACGGGATTAGGAATAATGGTCTCCAGTATTGGAGTTGTTCGTCTTTGTTCAGGTGTAAGAGCTAAGTCTTGTACCCGGTATAGACATTCCTCGTCTGTTGTAGGGTTATAGGCTAATATTATCTTGAATATAATAATAATTTACAGACAGTATTGAGTATCTCATTTAATAAATTACTTAAGTGTAATTGATTTTTTATTGTCAATGATTTTCGTAAATACATCTGGTAAGTTAATCGGAGCCATCTTTGTTTACGAACGCGGAAAGACTGGCACGCTAGTTCTCTTTACTTCTTTTGTGTGTGTGACAGGGCGCGCTCAGGAAAGTGACAATCTTAAGAAAATTTAGGCAAGAAAGTGACAGAATAAGTGGTAGTGTGACGCCGCCTGAAGTCCTTAGCTGAACTTGCCTAGCTTATACTACAGACGGGCAAGGGGCGACCTAATTGAGGTGTATAAGCATCTCAAAGGGCACTACTCAGTCGAGTGTCCTTAATTGGAGCTGGCGGAAGCTCGCCCCCACAAGGGGTCACAGCTCAAGAATGAAGAAGCCGCAAGTCAAACTTATTCGGAGTGAGAGTTGTAAACTCTTGGAACAATCTACCAGAAAGTGTTGTGACGGCACCGAGTGTGAGCTCTTTCAAGACCAGACTTGACCAACACTGAAGCAGGTTCAGGTACATTCAGGAGCCAGTGCATGCCCAGTACCTGCCAACAGTGCGTAACAGAGACGTGACCGACCACCCAGGCGGCTAACGAGCCGATCAAAGGTGAAGAGGATAAAAGTAAAAGTACTGTGTTTACCGTGTTGTATGTAATAATAATAATAATAATAATAATAATAATAATAATAAATAGAAAAAAATAATAACCATAAATACAAAAACGAAAATATAATTCAAGAGTGTGAAACGATATACAGGATGTATGTTGTGTTGTCAATAGTAAGAGAAACAATTGAGACCCTGCAATTGTGTGTAAATGAGGCAGAAAGTCAGATCAGCAACCTGGGACTTGTTCACAAGTTTCTTGATGCCATATGGCAGCAGGGTCTACCATTAGACAACACATTACGCTGCCAATATCTTCCCAGGCAGTAGTACCTCCCTGTTTGGTAGCTGCCGACTACCTACGACCTATAGATAGATAGTTAGATAGATAATGAAACATAAAAAGAACAAGACAAAAAAAATACACCCATTGCATCAATTGGGTGGGTGAACCTTCGACCATTTTCGGATCAAATATTCCACGTATAGTCTAGCATCGTATACCCGCTCGTAGTTGGTGCTGGTGATTGAGACGCGTCCGTTGATCGGGTTCAGGTTCACTAAAACGCCGAACCTTTGGCCGATTTTTTTAATGTTGGCCCCCTTGCGGCCTAGCAACCTACCGTGAAATATTTTGGGGACGTTAATGCTCCTTTGAACTATTTTTGGCTGGAATTCTTTTTCTCTGGGATTGATGATGCCTCTTCCTGTGGGGTTGAGGACTCGTGTTCTTGTGGGGTTGATGACTCGGGTTCCTCTGAGGTTGATGAGTCCTCCCCACCCTGCTATATGACAGTGAGACAGGTCACATACAGGAGGCACCTCAATGCACTTGAAAAATATCACCAACGTAGTCTACTTCTCATTCTAGGTGTTCGCTGGGAAGACACGATAACAAATGCCATTATTCTTGCTGACAACAACTGTAGGAGCATCGAGGCTACCATTTATCCATGAACAACTACGCTGGACTAGCCATGTTACCCGCTGGACCACACTGGACTGCTAAAGCAGCTACTTTACAGTCACTTAACAAATAGTAAACGTAGCGCTGGCGGGCAACTGAAAAGGTATAAGGATAGTCTTAAGACAAACCTGAAAAAGTGTCAAATCGACCCCCTCACCTGGGAGACGACTACTCCACATCATAACGCTTGGAGGAGCACCACACGAGAAGGTGTCAATACTTGTGAGTTAGCCCGACTGCAAACCGAGGCAGACAAGCAACAACGCCGGAAAGACTCTGCCACCGCCCCTCCCGCACTCGATGTAGCCCTCCACACGTGCAACAACTTTGAACGACTCTGCGGGTCCCGTACCTCAAAATTCACCAATGAAGGTGACTGTCCTAATAACTCATATCATTGTATCTTAGCTGGATGATCGTCAAACTCGATTCCGAATGACAGCAAAGTAGTAGTAGTAGTAGTAGAAGATCTGCTGCTCAACTAACTCAACACAGCTAGGATAGCTACTTATGTATTAGCATATTTAATATTAAGGTAATATAATGGCGGCGAAGGTATGGCTATTGGGGGAAGCTGAAGGCCAATAAAAAAAAGTGGTAGTAGTATTAGTAGTAGTATGTGTGTTCAGAAGGCAACGAGAGCGTTGGGACAGCGAGGCTGCCTTGGTTGGCTGGCCGACTGACGCCACAACACTGATGACGTCAACTGGAAGGACACCCCCCCCCCTCCTCCCGTCCACACACACACACACCTTAATGTTGGTCGGGTTCTAAGATGGTTGGCAACATTAATTATATTGACGGACGACGCGGTGGAGGGACACACGAGAGCCTCGCCCACACGTGCTGGCTGGCAGGGGAGGTCAGTCATCGACCCACAACAAAGATGGCTTCATTGACCCACTTGTGATGCCGCCCTCGCCCTCCTTCCTTCCTTCCCTCCTTCCCTTCCTCACCCTCCCTTTTTTTTTTAGAGAAAGGAGGGATGAAAGAAGATTAGAGGTGGGGGAAGGAAGTTATAGTTCGGAAATTGAAGAGATTTAGGAGGAGGTAGGAGAGGACTGGCCTTGTTGTGGGTTAGCTGAGCTAATAGTGTGGGTTGTGTCATGGGTTAGATATTTTCTGTCGACACAGGCACTAGACATCCTACCCTGTCCCTTATATGGGTGTTTTAAGGGCCATATTTCATATTCCACCGACCCTACTGGCGGATGCTGGTCTAGGGAGGTTGTCTATTGCCTGAACGTGAAGATCGGGGGTGGTAATGGACCTTTTGAGATTTGGTAACTTATTATTGGGAACCATGTATGGTTGTTGTTGTTATTTGGTGGGAGTCTTTGGAGGAGTTCTTGGTCTGATCGTTTTATCTTTTGCCAGACTGCTGGTCAGTGTGTAAAGGTGCTGGTTCACTTCCCTCGCCCTCCCTCCCTCCCTCCCTGGACAAACTGGTAGGAATTAACGGCTGTAGTTACTTGGTCGAGTGCTGCGTCTCCTCAAGGTCACGTTGTGGCTTACCCGTGGTGGACAGACGCTTGTAAAATGCGGGGTGTGTTACCTGGTAGGGCAGGTGTGTCCTCAGGTGCAGTAGCTCACAGTCCCCAGTATATATCACCTGTGTGACTACTTAACACTCTTCTGGTTACACACATAACTTCCCGATGGGTTAGGTTAGGTTAGTTAGTTTAGTTTAGGTTTTTATGTGTGTGTCTCGTAAGTTTTCTACCTGGATGATGAGCTGCCATTTTAGTTATGATGTCACTTCCCATTATGGCCGACAGGGGTCGTTCTAAACAGTACTTATTGTCATATATTTCTGTGTGGTTTGACTGTAGCCAGAAATGTTAAAGCAATATTCCATTAGATTTCAGTAGAGATTATTGACAACCTGTAGATACTTGTAAAAAAAATAATAAACGACAATATTAATCGTAAAGAATGTTGTGGAATTAGAATGAATGATTGGCCTAACCTAAACTAAACTAACCTAACCTGTTGTACATTTACGGTGTAGAGTGTTGCCATACATCTGATAGAAACTGCAATCTGGATTAGGTTAGGTCAGGTAAAGGTTATGCTAGGTCATATTAGATTAGTTTAAGTTAGGGTGGGTTAATTTTGGATAAAGTTAGGTTTGGTTAGATTAAGTAAAGTTGGAAGTTAAGAGAGGTTGGGTTAAGTTATGGTTATTTTTAGGTTAGTGTAGCTAGGGCAAAGGTGTGGATGAAGGTGACAATTTTGACTTTAAAAACCTATTTCCAACTTACACAATATACGTGAAACACAATTTACTATTTTATGTTCTGTGGGCTGGAAAAATATTAATATTATTCATTGAAATTAAATGTATTCATTTGAAAGCCGTGCGCGCGCGCGCGCGCGCGAGAGAGAGAGAGAGAGAGAGAGAGAGAGAGAGAGAGAGAGAGAGCCTCACTTTAGCCTCTGTGATGGTGAGCCTCTCTCCCTCATTTTTGGAGAGAGTCAGTTAGAGTCTTAGTGGCACCCCCCAACACACACACACACACACATATGGGGGGAAGTATCGACGCCTATGGCACCTCTGAGTGACAAGTACCTCGAGTACTGGCACCATGAGCAGGGAGGGAAGGAGGGAGGGGGAGGGAGGATTAGTTTACTGCTGCCAGGGAGAGGAAGGGAGGTTATCACTGTTGCCAGGGAGAAGGAGGAAGGAAGGGAGGGAACATTTCACTGTCATCAGGGAAATGTTTTCAGTGAAGCGAACAAGAGCGTTAAAATGGTTTCCCTCTGTCGATCACTAGGGGAAAATTCTTGCTATAACTATTACTGGGAAAATATTCTCTGTATCGATGTCTAGGGGAAAAAATCTCTCTGTAGTGATCATTAAAGGGAAATTCTCACCTAGTAACGAGAGGAACACGAAAATTCCAGGAAAGTGTACTTGACAACACCTAGCGGGGATCAACTAAGCACCCCCAGCTTATTTCACCTGAAGCTTAATCAATTTACCCTAACCTAACCTATCCAGCTTACAGGAGACACGGCCGGCAGTACCCCCCGCAGCCGATAATACCCCCCCCCCCACAGCCGGTAATACCAGGCTGACGTGAGGCCCTCTGAAGGCGTCTTATTTATCGCCTTGTTAAATAATCATCAAAGGGGCGGAGGGTCCTAGCGAGAGTATTTTGGGAGGTGGGGGGAAGGGAGGGAGAGGGGAGACAGTGAGCAGGAGGGGGAAAAGTGAGAGCGAGCGGAAGAAGGTAGGAAGTAAGGGGGAGGTGAAGAAAGTGGGAAGGGGGGGGCGTTGAAAAGGGAGGGGGAGAAGGGGGAGGTGAGGGAAGAAGGATAAGGTTAGGTTAGGTTAAGTCTGTGTCTGTCCATGGGTCACAGTGACATGACCGTTTATTTACAAAATCCTTCACCAAAAGTTTCAACATATAGTGAGTATATTAAACAGCAGCAGAAAATCTATCCCAACCATCTCCTTTGACTCTCCTGCCCCGTGAGGTCAGGAGCGGTTTTGTGGTTGGCTGAACTCTAAAACTGAGAACCAATCACATTACGCGGTTGAGTGAGCAGTTTGGTAGCGGCGTCCAGCACTTAGTTGAGACCTGCAAATACAGTATACACACACACACACAGACCACACACACACACACAGACACGACCACACACACACACACTGTTCTATATATATGTGATGTTCTATTAAAGGTCACAATAAAAATAATAATAATGTTTATCTCTTTACAGGTAAGTTGCTGATGATAGAGTCCGCAGGTGTGACAGGTGTATCGTGAAGCAGGTGTGTTTTACAGGTAAGTAACAGATGTGTGTGTAATTTACAGATGATAGCCTACAGGTGTGTATACAAGTAACTTACAGGTGATAGTTTGCACAGGTGTACCGTGTTTATAAGAGACTTGGTAAAAGATAAGACAACAACATGGAAATTACTCACAAAACACACACAGAAAACGGGAATATTAAATACCACAGAAAACGGGAAATATACGAACATACACTCAACTAAACTGTATACACGTGTTATAGGCCAAGTTGAAACGTTGAAGATAATATTAAGAAACGTTTGGAGTGTTTGGCTATGTTACCTTAAGACAAAACGTTCGGATAATACGTCTTCTTTTTTCGTATATGTTGACCTCATCACCTAAAAATGTATATGTATGTATGTATGTGTGTATGTATGTAATAAACACGTGTGTACTTGTGTTTCCCATCTCTAACTACATACACACACACACACAGACACACACACATACATGGAAAACTCACCTGGAAATGTTCTGTTGGGAGAAATTTATCGCTAGCGTCAAGTTTGGTAGTGCGTGTGGCTACCCGGGCACCTATACGCCAGGTAAACTCCGGAGCCCCGGGTTCGTGACTGGAATCCATCTCACCTGTGTTCAGTACCAGCCTGTCTCCTCTTCCTCTCCTCTTCCTCTTACCTTCTCCTACTCCTCTCCTCCTACCTCTCTCCCTGTCCTCCCTCTTCTTGTCTTTTAACACCCTCAAGATGATGATGAGAGAGAGAGAGAGAGAGAGAGAGAGAGAGAGAGAGGAACAAGGGAAGGAATTAAAGGCTTGCGGTCCCCCCCCCCCCCCTCTTTACCAGTGTTGCGGTCAGCTGTTCCCTCATTTCCACTGACCCGTCCTTCCTTCCTTCCCTCCTTCACCTAATCCTCCTTCCCTTTCTCCCTCCTTCCTTCTCTGTCTCCTTCATCTGACCCGTTCCCTCTCCTCCTTGCCTCCCTGGTGCCACTAACCCCATCCCCCCATGTGACATCTCCCTCTCCTCCCTGCCTCACGGGTGCCCCCATGTGACCGTAACCTTGTTGTGTCCCTGGCACGTTAAGGTGAGTATTATGGGTGCCAGGTGTTGTCAGGTGCCACCAACACCTACCTGCTTTACCTAACCTAACGTGACCTGACCTCACCTTTCCTGACCTGACCTGACGTATCAACTTTCACACTACAACATGAAAAATATGAATTGTTGTTGTTGTTGTTGTTGTTATAAGAGTTTTGGATACAGTTAACAGAGACAGTACAGTTTCTCTCTCTCTCTCTCTCTCTCTCTCTCTATTTACTTATAGCTTTATCTTTCTTTCTTTCTTAGTCAGGGGTTGTGTTACTGGTTGTAGGGATTGAGTTTTGGTGGGTTGTGCATTTCGTCAAGCGGGAGTAGTTTCCAATCTGCAGTGTAGTGGTGGTGGTGGTGGTGATGGTGGTGGTGATGGTGGTGGTGTTAGTGGCGGTGGTGGTGGTGGTGTTAGTGGCGGTGGTGGTGGTGGTGTTAGTGGCGGTGATGGTGGTGGTGTTAGTGGCGGTGATGGTGGTGGTAGTGGTGTTAGTAGCGGTGGTGGTGGTGGTAGTGGTGGTGGTGGTGGTGGTGGTAGTGGTGGTGGTGTTAGTAGCGGTGGTGGTGGTGTTAGTAGCGGTGGTGGTGGTGGCTATTGATCGACCTGCTGGGTGCCTGCAACCTCTCTCTGCAGTGTGTGGGGGGGTCGGGCCTGTGTCAGCCACCCGGACCCCGCCCACACTCACCACCCATCCGTCACCCACCCACCTCCCCCCTCCCACATCCACCCACCCACCCGCTACACACACATACCTATACACTGTACATACATATATACAGAGACCTTTTATATGCACCCATACACATCCATCATATCACCCACACCCACCCACTCACACCCACCCACTCACTCGACACCCACCCAACCTTCGTGAACACACACACACACACACACACGTAAGTTCTCATGTAATAAAAGACTTTACAGTTTGAATTCGCTTTACGTTGTTTTGTACTCTGTAACCTGAGATACAGTGGCCCCTGCATTACTATTATTATTATTATTATTATTATTATTATTATTATTATTATTATTATTATTGTTATTATTATTATTGTTATTATTATTATTATTATTATTATTATTATTATTATTATTATTCAGGTTTGTGATGAATTAAGTAAGGGAGTTATTATGAGGACAAGAATTGACGTCATAGTTGGCGAAATCCAATCAGAGCTGAGCCGAGCCCGCGTAGGTGTGGATTTTACCAAATTGCCGCCCGTCCTGGGACACTAACACCACCTCCTCCTCCTGTTTCTCTTGTTCCTCTTCTTTATTTTCTTCCTGCTCTTCTTCTTCCTCTTTCTTTCTTCCTCCTTTTCTTTCTCCTCCTCCTGTTATTCCTCCTCCTCCTGCTATTCCTCCTCCGTCACTCCTCCTGCTGGTTCCTCGTGTAACCTCAGTGACCCCAGCGCTCCGGCCTCACCTCGCCCCCCACCCTCCCTCCACCCCCCCTCCCCCTCGTGACGTAAACACACTCAAGTTGTTTCTCACGGTCAGGTACACCTCACCTCCTTCACCCCCCTGTTCCTCCTCCTCTCTCGCCCCTACCCCTCCCTTTGCTCCCTCCTCTTTCCTCCTTGTCCTTCGCCTGTCCCCCCTTTCCCCCCTTCCTCCCCTTCCCCCCTTTCTTCCCCCCTCCCCTCACAGAATGCTTTTACTCACTAATGCTCCTTTACCTTCACCTGCCATTTACCTGAAGGTTACTCCAGGGACTTGCACTCAGCTCCGGTAACTCAGTCAAAGTTTCCCCCCTCGTGAGACAACCATATCAGGCCGGGCTCTCTGTGTTGGCGGCCCAGGAGTCACCACATGCACTACGGCCTCGGGTTGATAGAGAGCCTCGGGAAATACCTGTCAGAGTCCGTCCGTGGGAGTCCATGAGAGTCCGTTAGAATCTGTCAATATTGTGTTAGGGTCCGTTAGAGTCCGTCATATTGGGCCAGAGTACATCAGGGTCCGTTAGAATCCTTTATAGTCCGTTAGAATCCGTTAAGATTCCATTAGAATCCTTTATAGTCCGTTAGAATCTGTCATATTGTATTAGGGTCCGTTAGAGTCCGTCATATTGGGCCAGAGTACATCAGGGTCCGTTAGAATCCTGTATAGTCCGTTAGAATCCGTTAAGATTCCATTAGAATCCTTTATAGTCCGTTAGAATCTGTCATATTGTATTAGGGTCCGTTAGAGTCCGTCATATTGGGCCAGAGTACATCAGGGTCCGTTAGAATCCTTTATAGTCCGTTAGAATCCGTTAAGATTCCATTAGAATCCTTTATAGTCCGTTAGAATCTGTCATATTGTATTAGGGTCCGTTAGAGTCCGTCATATTGGGCCAGAGTACATCAGGGTCCGTTAGAATCCGTTAAGAGTCCATTAGAATCCTTTATAGTCCGTTAGAATTGGCTAGAGTCCATTTTGATGACGTCTATTGGTCTGTCAGTGAGGGTCCCTCTGTTGGTGGTAATTTGTCTGTGTAGAAGTTCTTTGTCTTCTATTTTAGGGGAAATTTTGATTATAGTCCCCCCCTCACCCTACCTTTCGTCTCACCCCCTTCACCCTACCTTCCCCCCTCACCCCCTTCACCCTACCTTCCCCCCTCCCCCTACCTTCCCGACTCCCCTACCTCCCCCTCACCCTACCTTCCCCTCACCCTACCTTCCCCCTCTCCCTACCTTCCCCCTCACCCTACCTCCCCCTCACCCTACCTTCCCCCCTCACCCTACCTTCCCCCCCTCACCCTACCTTCCCCCTCACCCTACCTTCCCCCTCACCCTACCTTCCCCCTCCTACCTCCACCTTCACTTTATCTGAGCTCATTTCACCTATGGCTAACTACCCTACCCCCCCCCCCCCCGGTAGCAATAAAGTGTAGTGTTTAATCATTAGGTGAAATAAGCTAAAGGGGCTAAAATATTCAGGTGATTAGACCCCAGGTACAGGTGTGTAGACCCCAGGTACAGGTGTGTAGACCCCATATACAGGTGTGTTAGTATAAAGGTGTGGTCGTCGGTCATCATCCACCTGTATGTTTCATTTACCGAATTTATGCTCGACTTAAGAATGAGTAATGGGTGGTGGTGGTGGGGGGGGTCACCTCACTTAATTATACACCCCACCTCCCTGCTTCCGACCCCCCCTCCCTGCTTCCGACCCCCCTCCCTGCTTCCGACCCCCCTCCCTGCTTCCGACCCCCCTCCCTGCTTCCGACCCCCCTCCCTGCTTCCGACCCCCCTCCCTGCTTCCGACCCCCCCTCCCTGCTTCCGACCCCCCCCTCCCTGCTTCCGACCCCCCTCCCTGCTTCCGACCCCCCCTGCTTCCGACCCCCCCTCCCTGCTTCCGACCCCCCTCCTCCCCGCTTCCGACACCCCATCCCCCTCCCTGCCTCCACCACACACATACACATCACCTGTCGCGTGTAATTGTGTACAGGTGCGTAATATTTATTGACAATCACAGGTGAAACAGTGTGGACAGTTTTACTGTGTGTGTTATATATTAAACGATACGGAAAGAGTACATGGAGCCAGAGAGAGAGAGAGAGAGAGAGAGATGCTGTCATCGTGTCTAGGGCCTTCAGTGGTCAGCGTCTTTAATCACCGTTCAATGAGTATTTCTCTGTCCACAACAACAAACAACAACAGAAATTAAAGAGAGAAATTCGCTCTACTTTTGAGTCATTTTAACGACTATCTATTGAAAATATAAGGGACGAGGTCGTTATATCTAGTATAGGTGTTCACTGGGCCGTTATATCTAGCACAGGTGTTCACTGGGCCGTTATATCTAGCACAGGTGTTCACTGGGCCGTTATATCTAGCCCAGGTGTTCACTGGGCCGTTATATCAAGCACAGGTGTTCACTGGGCCGTTATATCTAGCACAGGTGTTCACTGGGCCGTTATATCTAGCACAGGTGTTCACTGGGCCGTTATATCAAGCACAGGTGTTTATTATTAATAATGTCTGCAGCATCTACTGTAGTTGTAAATATTGCAGTGATTAAAGAGAAGCATTTGTTACAGTCTGGTGCCAGAGAGTCAGTGTTCCAGGAGGTGCCAAGGGTGATAGAGGTGCCAAGGGTGATAGAGGTGCCAAGGGTGTCACAGGTACCAGGGAGTGCCAACGGTGAAAGGTTAGGTTAGGTTAGTTTAAGTTAGCTAAGTTAGGTTAGTTTAGGTGAGGTTAAGTTAGGCTAATGTAAGTAATATTAAGTGAAAGCCTAAGTAATGCGAGGAACATTATTGGACGTCTTGGAAGGAATGAGCCAATCAGACCTTACTTTACCCTTATACGCGTGGAGACCGACAGATTACCCCTCCCCCCCTAGCCCCCCTCCCTCCCTTCCCCCCTCGCCCCCCTCTCCCTCCCTTCCCCCCTCGCCCCTCCCTCCCTCCCTTCCCCCCCTCGCCTCCCTCCCTCCCTTCCCCCCCCCCTCGCCCCCCGCCCTCCCCTCCCCCCCTCGCCCCCCTCCTGAATCACCCATTATCCCAACCATTCTCTTTTATTGTCAACATCAGTCACTTGAAATTTATGGAGACGATTATTTTTTTTCTACCTTTTTTATAAACTAGATGAAAAGGTTTGGTTAGGTTAGGTTAGGTTTGGTTTGGTTAGGTTAGGTTAGGTTAGGTTTGGTTTGGTTAGGTTAGGTTAGGTTTGGTTTGGTTAGTTTTGGTTTGGTTAGGTTAGGTTAGGTTAGGTTAGGTTTGGTTAGGTTTGGTTAGGTTTGGTTAGGTTTGGTTAGGTTAGGTTAGGTTAGGTTAGGTTAGGTTAGGTTTGGTTAGGTTTGGTTAGGTTTGGTTAGGTTTGGTTAGGTTTGGTTTGGTTAGGTTAGGTTTGGTTTGGTTAGGTTTTGGTTAGGTTTGGTTAGGTTAGGTTTGGTTAGGTTTGGTTAGGTTTGGTTTGGTTAGGTTAGGTTTGGTTTGGTTAGGTTTGGTTAGGTTAGGTTAGGTTAGGTTTGGTTTGGTTAGGTTAGGTTTGGTTAGGTTAGGTTTGGTTAGGTTAGGTTAGGTTTATTCTCCCACCTCCAGTGTTCTATCCTCTGACTCTTTCCTCTTCCTTCTTCTTCCTGTCTCTCACTCCTTCCTTCCTTCACTCCCAACCTCTCTTCCTCATTTACTCACTCTTTCCCCCTCCTCCTCTCTCTCCCTCCCCCTCCCTCTTCCCTCCTACTTCTCCTCCCACTATCCCCTCTCATTCACTCTTTCCCCTCTTCCTCCTTCTTCGCCAACTTCCCTCCTCCCCTCTTCCCCTCCTCTTCCTCCTCCCCTCATTACCTATATATGTCTCATTAACTCCTATAAGGGGCTTGACGACTCTGTTAGTGGTGGTGGTAGTTGATAGTGGTTGGTGGTGGTGGTAGTTGGTGGTGGTGGTTGGTGGTGGTAGTAGGTGGTGGTAGTGATAATGGTTGCAGTTGTGGTGTGTGTGTGTGTGTGTGTAATAATTAAAATGTCTAAAAGATACAATTAAGTATATAACTCATCAATAAGTAGATAAGTAAATTGCTAAGTGAAAAAACAAAATAGTAATTAAAAAAGTAATTAAATTAAGATAAAGTGAAATAGATAATTACACAGAGACGTAATTAAGTGAGTCATTAATATTGTCGTAAATATGTAAATTAATAGATAGATCGGTCACGTGTAAAGACAAGGTGTGGTGGTGGTGGTAGAGACAAGGTGTGGTGGTGGTGGTGGTAGAGACAAGGTGTGGTGGTGGTGGTGGTGGTACAGACAAGGTGTGGTGGTTGTGGTAGAGAGAAGGTGTGGTGGTGGTGGTAGAGAGAAGGTGTGGTGGTGGTGGTAGAGACAAGGTGTGGTGATGGTGGTAGAGACAAGGTGTGGTGGTTGTGGTAGAGACAAGGTGTGGTGGTTGTGGTAGAGACAAGGTGTGGTGGTGGTGATAGAGAGAAGGCGTGGTGGTTGTGGTAGAGACAAGGTGTGGTGGTTGTGGTAGAGACAAGGTGTGGTGGTGGTGGTAGAGAGAAGGCGTGGTGGTGGTGGTAGAGACAAGGTGTGGTGGTTGTGGTAGAGACAAGGTGTGGTGGTGGTGGTAGAGACAAGGTGTGGTGGTGGTGGTGGAGACAAGGTGTGGTGGTGGTGGTGGTAGAGACAAGGTGTGGTGGTGGTGGTGGAGACAAGGTGTGGTGGTGGTGGTAGAGACAAGGTGTGGTGATGGTGGTAGAGACAAGGTGTGGTGATGGTGGTAGAGACAAGGTGTGGTGATGGTGGTAGAGAGAAGGTGTGGTGGTGGTGGTGGTGGTAGAGACAAGGTGTGGTGGTGGTGGTGGAGACAAGGTGTGGTGGTGGTGGTAGAGAGAAGGTGTGGTGGTGGTGGTAGAGAGAAGGTGTGGTGGTGGTGGTGGAGACAAGGTGTGGTGGTGGTGGTAGAGAGAAGGTGTGGTGGTGGTGGTAGAGAGAAGGTGTGGTGGTGGTGGTAGAGAGAAGGTGTGGTGGTGGTGGTAGAGAGAAGGTGTGGTGGTGGTGGTGGTGGTAGAGACAAGGTGTGGTGGTGGTGGTAGAGAGAAGGTGTGGTGGTGGTGGTAGAGAGAAGGTGTGGTGGTGGTGGTAGAGAGAAGGTGTGGTGGTGGTGGTAGAGAGAAGGTGTGGTGGTGGTGGTGGAGACAAGGTGTGGTGGTGGTGGTAGAGAGAAGGTGTGGTGGTGGTGGTGGTGGTAGAGACAAGGTGTGGTGGTGGTGGTAGAGAGAAGGTGTGGTGGTGGTGGTAGAGAGAAGGTGTGGTGGTGGTGGTAGAGAGAAGGTGTGGTGGTGGTGGTAGAGAGAAGGTGTGGTGGTGGTGGTAGAGAGAAGGTGTGGTGGTGGTGGTAGAGAGAAGGTGTGGTGGTGGTGGTAGAGAGAAGGTGTGGTGGTGGTGGTAGAGAGAAGGTGTGGTGGTGGTGGTAGAGACAAGGTGTGGTGGTGGTGGTAGAGAGAAGGTGTGGTGGTGGTGGTAGAGAGAAGGTGTGGTGGTGGTGGTGGAGACAAGGTGTGGTGGTGGTGGTAGAGAGAAGGTGTGGTGGTGGTGGTGGAGACAAGGCGTGGTGGTTGTGGTAGAGACAAGGCGTGGTGGTTGTGGTAGAGACAAGGTGTGTGGGGTGACAACTTTCTATCCCGTTCTCGCTCAAGAATGTGAAAGGATAGTAGGATGGAGGGGTGTACGGGGAAGAGAGAGAGAGGGGGGATGGGGAGAGGAGAAAGAAGGGGGAAGATAAAGGAAAGTAGAGAGAGAAAGAATTTATTATAACACCAAAATTGTTATCCACGACCTGTGTGTGTGTGTGTGTGTGTGTGTGTGTGTGTGTTTAAGATCATTAGGGCGGCAGTGCACACCTGGGGAGGAGACAGGTAAAGGTCAGGGTGTTAATTAGTGGGTCAAACTGGGTCACATAACACACACGTGACCCCCAGGAATAGATTGTTTAGATCACGTTAAGATTAGACACCCCCACACCCCCCCTAGCTTATCTTACCTGTTAATTGAATAACTCGCATGTTACCTGGAGCTTAGGTTAGGTTAAATTAGGCTAGGTTATGTATCACTAATGAGAGACTCACCTGGTGTATGTATCACTAATGAGAGTCACCTGGTGTATGCATCATTAACGAGAGTCTCACCCGGTGTATGTATCACTAATGAGAGACTCACCTGGTGTATCTATCACTAATGAGAGTCACCTGGTGTATGCATCATTAATGAGAGTCTCACCCGGTGTATGTATCACTAATGAGAGACTCACCTGGTGTATGTATCACTAATTAGACTCACCTGATGTATGCATCACTAATTAGACTCACCTGGTGTATGTATCACTAGAGTCTCACCTGGTGTATGTATCACTAATGAGACTCACCTGGTGTATGTATCACTAATTAGACTCACCTGGTGTATGTATCACTTGAGTCTCACCTGGTGTATGTATCACTAATGCGAGACTCACCTGGTGTATGTATCACTAATTAGACTCACCTGGTGTATGTATCACTAATGAGAGTCTCACCTGGTGTACAGTATGTATCACTAATTAGACTCACCTGGTGTATGCATCACTAATGCGAGACTCACCTGGTGTATGTATCACTAATTAGACTCACCTGGTGTATGTATCACTAATGAGAGTCTCACCTGGTGTATGTATCACTAATTAGACTCACCTGGTGTATGTATCACTAATGAGAGTCTCACCTGGTGTACAGTATGTATCACTAATTAGACTCACCTGGTGTATGCATCACTAATGCGAGACTCACCTGGTGTATGTATCACTAATTAGACTCACCTGGTGTATGTATCACTAATGAGTCTCACCTGGTGTATGTATCACTAATTAGACTCACCTGGTGTATGTATCCCGGGGGCGTGGGTTCACCTGACACGTCTTCCTCATTACAGTAATATATGCTAAGGTGTTGCGCTGCCCACGTCACGGTGACCTTGACCTACCTTAACCCGACGTCACGCCTACTTTAAGATGACGTCACGCCTACCTTAACCTGACGTCACGCCTACCTTAAGATGACGTCACGCCTACCTTAACCTGACGTCACGCCTACCTTAACCTGACGTCACGCCTACCTTAAGATGACGTCACGCCTACCTTAACCTGACGTCACGCCTACCTTAAGATGACGTCACGCCTACCTTAAGATGACGTCACGCCTACCTTAAGCTGACGTCACGCCTACCTTAAGATGACGTCACGCCTACCTTAAGCTGACGTCACGCCTACCTTAAGCTGACGTCACGCCTACCTTAAGATGACGTCACGCCTACCTTAACCTGACGTCACGCCTACCTTAAGATGACGTCACGCCTACCTTAAGATGACGTCACGCCTACCTTAAGCTGACGTCACGCCTACCTTAAGATGACGTCACGCCTACCTTAACCTGACGTCACGCCTACCTTAAGCTGACGTCACACGCTGGTGAGGAGGGTGAGGGAAGGTAGACAGTGCTGTGGAAAGGGAAAGAGATGGAAGGTGTGTGTAATTGAGAGAGAGAGAGAGAGAGAGAGAGAGAGAGTAAAATCAAACCCCAATTCCTGTGATTCTTCAAATTCCATTTTCCTTTTTTCTCCATTATTTCTTTTATTTACTAATCCATCAACAATTATTTCAGTCTTCTCTTCTTCAACATATTTTCAGTAATTATTTTCAAAAGGTTGATATAACATTCCTCTTTTATATTTTATCTATTCATTCATTCATTCAATCATTCATTCAATCATTCATTCAATCATTCATTCATTCATTCATTCATATCATTCATTCATTCAATCATTCATTCAATCATTCATTCAATCATTCATTCATTCATTCATTCACTGTATTTATGTTTTACCATTGGTCATTTGTCATCACCTTTAACTATTGTATTGGGTGTGATGATTTGACCCCCTACCCCCTCCAACCTCCCCCTCCAACCTCCCCCTCCTCTACCCCCAATCACCCAATTTGGACATGACGTAACTGCTGGTTGTATTTCCTATTGATGTATTAAATTGAAATTGGGGATTTAAAAGACATATATCACATTACCAGCATTATGAGAGAGGTTGTATATATAGTCCCCTTGTCTGTCTGTGTATTTGTACTAATATTTTGACGATGATAACTTGGGAAATAATGGATGGATTGTAGCCAAATTTGGTGTGTGGTTACATTATAATAAGGTCTCTCGCCTGGTCAAGATTTGGCCTTTTCTGGGTTGGTTTGATAGAGTTATAGCCATTTGAATTTTGTTTTTGGTGTGTGAGGGGAATTTCACCTGATTGTGATAGTCTACCAGGGAAGGTTAACTAGTGGTAATAAATCAGGAGGATGTTTGTGAGTGTGTGTGTGTGTGTGTGTGAGAGAGAGTATATGAAACTGATACTTAGGTGAACGCTTAATAGCTCAAAGTGAGAGAACACTAGAGCCACACCACTACACAACAGAGCCACACTACTACACAACAGAGCCACACTACTACACAACAGAGCCACACCACGACACAACAGAGCCACACTACTACACAACAGAGCCACACCACGACACAACAGAGCCACACCACTACACAACAGAGCCACACCACTATGGAAAAGAAGTTTAGTGTAGCAGACTGGTGGTGGTGGTGGTGGTGGTGGTGACTGGGGAGGACGCAGGAGGAGGAGGAGGAGATTCAGCAGAGGGAGTGAGTGAGCTGTGTGAGGGCTGAGCAGTGAGCTGAACCCCGCCAGCCAGTGGTCGTGGTGGCCTAGGTGAGTGAGGGTGTATGTTACTACGCTCTGTGTTTAACCTGGCGAGGTGTGGCAGATACAGGTGTTACCATTGGACAGGTGTTTCCCTTAATCATCTATTACCACACACACACACTAATTACCGTATCATATGTGTGTGTTTAACCTCAGTGACACCTGGTTGTATCAAAACACCCGTGATGTGATCATTACGACAGTGGCTTTGAATTGATTGATAAAATGGTGTTTTTTTTTTGACCCCCCCCCCCCCCCCCCAAAAAAAAAAAGGTCAAACAAGTGATTGATTACCGTGATTGATAAAACTAATATTAAACCACGACTGGATGGTGTTTTAGTGATTTTTATTGAAATATATTGATAAACCAAACTATGCTTTTACCTAGTGGTTTATAAATATTTAATGGCATGGTTTAACACATACTGGTAGATACTGAACCAAGACATTCAAACCGTGTGAGTATAAAGGGTATCTAAAGTGTATCTGTGATTTATTTTTTGTTCAATCAATAACTTCAGGTAATTTTTTCCATAAGTCGTCATAATGTAGGTCACTAATTAGGCCTCTATACCTGTGTACTGTGACCTGGACTGATTATTACCTGGGGTGTGTGTGTGTGTGTGTTATGTCATTATTTTCATTATCCTGAAGGTAAAGTTTGATAATGAATTGAGGGGTGATTATAGTGTAGTGGTCATCATCATCATCATACGTGAATAGATCAATAATGACACAATATTAACACAATAGAGACCAAATTAAAGTCATTATACTCCATGATAATGAATAATTATCCTGAATAATTATCATCATCAAAATAATAATACTTAAAGGAAATCAATAAAGGATGGTTTAATACCAAGAGTATAATGATCACTACGTTAGGTCATTATACACAGCAATAAACAGGAGGTCGTTAGCGTGTATCAAGTCTTCATTGTCATCATCATCTTTAACTGGGTAATCGATAATGACTGAACTAGTTGGAGGAGGTATAAAAGGCGGTAGTTAGCTTCATTATTATTACTGTCATCATCATCATCATTATACTAAGTAGGATCTATACTTGTTGCCATCATACGTACACCAGTGAACGTGTCCTTGTACAGTCTGGGTGTACACACGAGTTATGATGTGTACACAGAGGTATTTCCTGAACTTCGAAGGTTCTTGTGTAGGTGTAGTGAGTGTAGTGAAGGGTGTATGGTGGCTGTATAACACTGTATGTCTGTGGCTGTATTTACATAAGCCATACATAGTGAGGGGAGACGGTGTGTATGTATGGGGGAAACTTAGCTCTCTCTCTCTCTCTCTCTCTCTCTCTCTCTCTCTCTCTCTCTCTCTCTAGGTGAACGTGGGGAAAATGAGACGAGGAAAATGAAATGATAGGTGGGGTGGGAGGGCCCTTTCATCATCATCATCACCACCATCATTTTCGCCATCATCACCATCACCACTGGCATCACTATCAACACCAGCATCCTCACCATCACCACCTCCATAATTCAGAGGGCTGCTGTCCTGAAGGTCCGCAGTGCGCCAGGTTAGCTCGTCCTCCACCTTCTGCGTGGCTGAGGGCCGAGGAGCACCTTCACCTGAGGGCGGGGTAGTTCATTCACCTTCATCAACCTCCAGGGCTGTTCATTCATCTGAAGTCACTCTGAGGACTGTTCATTCATCTGAAGTCACTCTGAGGGCTGTTCATTCATCTGAAGTCACTCTGAGGGCTGTTCATTCATCTGAAGTCACTCTGAGGACTGTTCATTCATCTGAAGTCACTCTGAGGGCTGTTCATTCATCTGAAGTCACTCTGAGGGCTTTATCGTCAGCTTGTTTATCGATCACGTTCTGGGTATCAACTGCCCCCCCCCCCCCCCGCCCCTTAGATTAGTTCTGGATAGCTCTAGATTCGTGACGTGACACTTTAGAGCGTGGCGTGACAGGTGAAGGTCAGGTGTGTGTGTGTGTGTGTGCGTTTATCTCAAGGAAGTATTATGTAACATTTAGTATCATCTGGATTAGTACACTCAATATGGTGGTAGTAAGAACATATTATCAGAATGTTACCACGAATATTATTTATTGATCTATTTACCTGATAAGGGAGGGAAGCGATACAAAATGGGTTGTATTAAAGTAAAACAAGGGAACAGGCAGTCAGAAGTGTTCTTGAGGCTAGATTTATAATTCTTTCAATGGTGTTTTCGTTGTCGGCAGTGGTGTGGTAAAGAGAGACTGCTAATAACGCTCGTTGGTTATAATACCGAGGGGAGTCCACTAGTTATAAGCTTAACAACCGTCGGCCCTGGTGATGTAGAGCCGTGACCTTTATATTAGTATTTACCTGTAATTAGAAATATTGGGATCACGTGAAGATTAAACCCCCCTCTGGCCCCTCTCTTCCCCCTTACCCCCTCTCTCCCTCCCTCACTGCCCCCCCCCCTTCTTCCCTTCTTTGTCCCATCAGGCTTAATTCACCTTTAGGTTAACCACCACTCTAACGAAAATCTAACCTAACCTAACCTAACCTCCAGGTAACATGAGGAAGTCTAATCTTAACGTGATCCGAAAATTATTTATTGGTTACCATAAATTTGACGCTGGTTTGAACTGCCCTCCCACTCCTTCTCTCCCTCTCCCCATTCATCCCTCTCTCTCTCTCTTCCCTCATCCCCATCCACCCTCCCTACTCCATCCCTTTTCCTTCCTCTCACCCCACTCCCTCACCCCTTTCACCCCTCTCACCCCACTCCCTCACCCCTTTCACCCCTCTCACCCCACTCCCTCACCCCTTTCACCCCTCTCACCCCACATCAACATTGCAGGAGGTGGTGAAGCTTTGGAGAGGATAAACGTGTAGTAATAATTCTTCCCAGGGCAGAAAGCTTACAGGGAGGAGGAGGAGGAGGAGGAGGAGGAGGAGGAGGAGGA
>CAUDMG010002163.1:1536552-1549052 GCA_958450375.1 Homarus gammarus | reverse complement strand
ATCTCACCTGTCCTCTCCTCCACTCACCTCTCTCTCATCTCACCTACCAACCTCCATATACACCTCCATCACCTCACTTTCGTTTCTCCCTCACCTCAACTCGCTTCCCTTCCTACCTCACCTCACTTCACTTGCACATCTAATTAGTATACACAGGTAAATGAGATCTCTTCCAGGTAGACTGATTAATTTATTGAGAGTGAAAGGGGTCGTGAAATAAGAGGGAGAGTTATGGTGGAGGTTTGAGGGCAGGTGGGCAAGAGGAGAGGGCAGGTGGGTACAGGAGACAAGGGGGGGGGGGAGGTAGTACACGAGTCACAGCCAGTTGTCTTCGTGAGGTGGTTACAGCGCCCAGGGAGAACTATGTTTTGAGGTCACATACCCTACCTACACTCCCTCTCTCCCTCCCTCCTCACCCTCCCGCCCTCCCTCCTCACCCTCTCTCCCTTCCTCCCTCCTTCTCTCCCGCCCTCCCTCCCTCCTCGCGCTCTCCCTTCCGTTCCCACCCTCACCCTCTCTCTCCCTAGTACCTCGACATTTGCTGCCGTGCCTCGACCCCCCGCCGTTCACTCTCACTACTCTCACTCTCCTTCTCTCACTCCTCCTCCTCTTCTTCTTCCTCCCTTCCTTACCTCCCCCTCCCCCTCCCCCTCGAAAGCTGGTGAGGAGGTGAAGAGTAGCGCCCCTTTAACGCTGCTGGCCACGTGGACGAGCTCATAGTGTGTGTCTACTGCGTCGTTACCTCGGCTGTGTTCTGGGTGTTACATCTCCTCTCCTTCAGGCAGTTCCTCTCTCTCTCTCTCTCTCTCTCTCTCTCTCTCTCTCTCTCTCTCTCTCTCTCTCTGGGGGATTCTTTGGGGTCCTCTCTCTGGGGCTGTTCTGGGGTGCCTCACTTTCTCGTAAGCACCAGGAGAGAGAAAAATATCTCCACCGAAATTAAATATTGCTTCTCCTCCTTCAGTGTCTTCCTCCTCCTCCTCCTAAAGGGTCTTCCTCTTCCTCCTCCTCCTCGGGGCTTATGTAATCCTGAGCTTCAATTCCATTTCAAGAGGATATGTCCATGTATGTGTGGGTGGGTGTATTGACTACGCTGTGGTTGAGTGAGTGTATGTATGGCTACCTGACCTAACCTAACCTAACCTGACCCAGCATGGATGGAATAACCCCTCAACATGACTCCCTCCTTCAGGCAGCATGACGGGGCAGGCACGGCAGTAGTAGTAGGGGGGTATTGAGGTCGGTTCATGAGGGGCGTGAGAGGTCTGCTGGGGGGAGGGGGGGAGGGGCTAAAATCAATATATAGCTCTCCTTCTGCTCTGTTATCCCCCCTCCTCCCTCCCCCCTCCCCCCCTCGGGATAACTGATGACCGTCACTTCACTTTCCCCGCTGTGTTGTCTATCCAGTTAACCTACCTGTCTACTCTCACCTGTCTACTCTCACCTGTCTACTCTCACCTGTCTCTTATTAACACCTGCAGGGGATTATTGGTACATTTTTCTTGCATCTTGACTACCTGGGTGGATATTGACTCTTGGTCTTAGGAGTTTGTGAAAGGTGGGAATGGTGGAAATGGTACCATAAGGGGTATTTGTGGAGACAGGTGAATCATAGGTTGCGTCACATAGGTGGGTATCTCTCTCTCGGGAGGGGGGGGGAGGGGGGGGGTGTGGGTGATGGGTGTCGTGGCCCTCTTCTAAACGTACTGTGGTTGGTATTGGAGGATCACAACAACAACAACAACAACAAAGACAGATACGTGGGGTTGATCAGGCGCCAACAGAACTTATAAAACAGAGTTGACAGGATGGATGGATGGATGGATGGATGGATGTAAGTTACAGCACAGGACTACAAGAGGCAGACTATATTACAAATTCGGACCAAGATTACAGTGAAACCTCCATATAAGGGACCTACCTCTCCATACAGTCCGTTAAAGAGAGGTTCCATTGTATATCCCCCATTAAAATTACAGTGTTACAGTATTTTCTGACTGTAAGAGAGAAGAAAGTAACGAGCATAATACAGGTGGGTGAAATTATAGGTAACATTACAAAAGAACACCTGGTGAATACAGGGGGGAGTAAATTGGGCTGTATTTACCTGTGCTTACCTGCAATTATGACCTTATCGGATTACCTTGACCTTGCTCGAATTACAGGTGTGTGTGTGTGTGAAAGGGGAAAGTGAGAGAGAGAGAGAGAGAGAGAGAGAGAGAGAGAGAGAGAGAGAGACGCAGTACTGGCAACCTTTATCATCAGTTTCTCTCTCTCTCTCTCTCTCTCTCTCTCTCTCTCTCTCTCTCTCTCTCTCTCTCTCTCTCTGTGGTGTCGGTCTCCACGGTGTGTGTGTGTGTGTGTGTGTTTAATTAGACGTGAAAATGTATTGTGTTCATTGGGGATATGTGGGCGTGTGTAGGCGTACGTGGGTGTACAAAGACGAGACATTATTGCTTGTCGTGTGCTTGAAATATGACACACCTGATTGTACTCTCTTAATTACAGGTAAGAATATATTGTGCAGGTAATAGCCAAGATAAGTGCGTGTGTGTGTGTGTGGAGGGAGGCAGCTAGTGGACTGTAGTGTGTGGAGGTAGTGGGGGGGGGGGGGACATTGTGGGGGGGGGGGGGGGGGGGGGGCGTCAGCTGGTGCATTGTGGCGTGTGTGGGGGAAGCAGATGACGTAGTTACATGCATAATTTATCCATAAGAATACATTTTCCACCTACCATGGGCCTTATTTGTTTACCTTTTACCTGCCACCTAAACTGCCAGATTACCCCCCTCCCCCCTCCCCCCTCCCCCCTCCCCCCCACCCCACTCCCCCCTCCCCCTCCCTCAGTTTAATCTGCCACTCACACACCTTAAGTGACAGATTACGGTGTTTGACTCTCACTCAAGGGATAACAGTTTATCTCCTTGTTATCTGAGGGGTTGCTAAGAGTGATAGAGCCCTTGATGTTATCTTGACTCATATGATAACAAGTTTGTCTTTTGGTAATTTAATCATTTTTTTGGGGGGAGGTTATCGTGTTATCTTTTTTTATTACTGGGTACTCTTGGTTTTAGTGATCGTTCTGTATGTTATCTTTCCCAGATGTGATAACTATTCTATCCCTTTACTGCATTGTGTTATTATGTAATCTTATAATAACATTTTCTTCATGTTATTCCTCCTGTGTTGTAGTTTATGTTATATTGTTATCATATTTACCGTTACCTAACACAACCCGTAATGTTATCCTTAATTAAAAGATAACTCTCTGTATATAAATTTGTGATAACTCGTCTTCATTGTCTTACTCTTGTTATCATCATTACCTCACGTATACAAGATAACCTTTATCATTATTTACCTTCCTGTGTTATCAATTATGTAATCTATTTGTGATCTTCATTTGTTTAGTGTGTATGATAACTTTTTTTGGGAGGGGGCTGTTATCTTAATTTGTGTTATATTTACGTTTTTGTGGTGTTATTTTTTGTGTTATCTTTCCCATGGTCTCTTTAATACTCTTAGTTATCTTAGATCATTCTTGTAAATGTTATTATTAGTTTGGGAAGATAATTGAATTGGGTTAATAGTTGTATAGTATATCAAATGTTATCGTGTTATCTTATTTAGTTATCTTTTGGTTCTTGTTATCTAAGATCACCACCGTTGATCCCGTTTCTGTTGTGAAGGAATATAACAATGATAACAGTTGTAAGTAACACCTCGATATTTTCTCGCCTTTAGGAGTGGGCGTGAGCCTGGGAGCGTGGGCGTGACAGGGGCGTTATGGGCGTTTCAGGGGCGGCATGGGCGTGTCAGGGGCGGTGTTGGCGTGACAAGGGGGCGTAACCCTCGACACCTTGATCTTACCTGCCCTGGCTACCCCGTGTTTATGTTAGGGGGGGGGTGTAGGCGAGCAACACACACACACACACAGAGAGAGAGAGAGAGAGAGAGAGAGAGAGAGAGAGAGAGAGCATTACTCAGGTGTTTTACGAGTCCTTGTAAATTATTGATGGAACTCAGGTGCGCTGCTGTGTACCTTAGTGATGCTCCGGGCGTGTTACTGCAACTTGGTGCTGTCTGTCTGTCTGTCTGCCTGCCTGCCTGTCTGTTTGTTTGTTTGTTTGTTTGTGTGTATGTGTGTGTGTGTCTGTTTGTATGTGTGTCTGTCTTTATGTGTACTTAAATATCTGAAAAAAATCATTATTTAACCAACTTACACACATACACACACACACAAGACAACTTCCCTCTCGGCTACAGGTGAACTATAGTCAAGGTCGCTGGGTTAACTTACAGGTGTGTGTGTGTGTGTGTGTGTGTGTGTGTGTGTGTGTGTGTGTGTGTGTGTGTGTGTGTGTGTGCGTGCGCGCTTTCCGAGGTTGAATCACTGTGACGTAATAAATGCCCCCGTAGATAGATAGATGGATAGATGGATAGATAGATCAGAATTGTGAATGATAAAAACAGATGAATGAATGAATGAGTAAATTGCTTAAGTAAATTAATAAAATAAATAAATAAATAAGTTATTATGACAGCGGACAACCACCACCTTCCATAATGTATTAATTTTATGCCCAATTTATCATAGTGTAATAATTTGTATGTATGTATGTGTGTATGTATGTATGTATGTATTCAAATTATCACACTATACCGTCAGCCATACAGTAGGTGTACCCCGGTAAGGTAAGGTACGGTACCACGCCCAATCAGTCAGAGGGTCGAGCAGTGTACCCACATAGCCTGGCGTTCATAATATCTGCCTGGCGTTGAGTCATAGTGGGTAGTTCTTGTGGGTGGGGGTCTTACTGTCTGTAGTACACTGGCTGTCTTGTTTGTGGGTGTGGGGGGTGTGGGTGGGAAGGAGAGAAGGGGGTGTGGGTGGGGAGGAAAGAAGGGTGTGTGTGTGGGTGTGTGTGTGGAAACAGGTTGAGAAAGGGAGATAGAGAGAGTGTGTGTGTGTGTGTGTGTGTGTGTGTGTAGTGGGTGTAAGTATGTTGGTGTAAAAGCGCATGTAGGTGTATTGATGTTAAATGTGGGTGGAGATAGTTGTAGTGGTGGTGGTGGAGGTGGTGGTGGTGGTGGAGGTAGTGGTAGTAGTGGTGGTGGTGGTGGTAGTGGTAGTAGTGGTAGTGGTGGTGGAGGACGACCCACCTGAGCCTCCACTGTTACACTTCATCATCTCCCTTCCTCTTATCTCCCCCTCCTAACCACCCCCCCCTTCTCCCCCTCCCACCCCCCCACTGGACAGACTAGACCACCTGTACTCACCTGTAACGGCAAAAATGATACCACTACAACCTCCCCCCCCCCTCTCCTCAACCCTCTTTCTCTCTCCCCTCTCCCCCTCCTCCCCCTCACCCCTCCCCCCTCACCAAAACTTGCCTCTGTCGGCACCTACAGCCAGTCACGTTGGGTTTTAGTTACACTTCACAACATAATCACAACTTATTGCCGTTCCTGGGGTTGTTATTCTCCCTTCACAACCTTTATAATATTCCTATCATGCTTTCTTCCTGTTCTCGTGACTAGCTGGTATTAGTTATTTGGATCAGCTGAAGATTGGTCACCCCTTACCCCCCCCACCTCTTCCTTCCGTCCCGTCCCCCGTCCATTTCCCGTCCCTTCTCCATCCCTGAACACCACTTCTAGTTTAGTGTGTTTGTTGGTTAGGTTAGGTCTGGTTAGGTTAGGTCTGGTTAGGTTAGGTTGGGTCTGGTTAGGTTAGGTTAGGTTAGGTTGGGTCTGGTTAGGTTAGGTTAGGTTAGGTTGGGTCTGGTTAGGTTGGGTCTGGTTAGGTTGGGTCTGGTTAGGTTAGGTTGGGTCTGGTTAGGTTAGGTTAGGTTAGGTTAGCCCCTTTTCTATTGACCCCCAGTCTTAGATGGACCCCAAGTTCTAATAGACCCCAATTTTAATGTACCCCAGTCGTTATGGACCCCAGTGTTAATGAGCCCTCCTCCTAATGGGCCCCAGTGTTAATGAGCCCTCCTCCTAATGGGCCCCAGTGCTAATGAGCCCTCCTCCTAATGGACCCCAGTGTTAATGAGCCCTCCTCCTAATGGGCCCCAGTGTTAATGAGCCCTCCTCCTAATGGACCCCAGTGCTAATGAGCCCTCCTCCTAATGGGCCCCAGTGCTAATGAGCCCTCCTCCTAATGGGCCCCAGTGTTAATGAGCCCTCCTCCTAATGGGCCCCAGTGTTAATGAGCCCTCCTCCTAATGGGCCCCAGTGTTAATGAGCCCTCCTTCTAATGGACCCCAGTGTTAATGAGCCCTCCTCCTAATGGGCCCCAGTGCTAATGAGCCCTCCTCCTAATGGACCCCAGTGTTAATGAGCCCGCTTCCTAATGGGCCCCAGTGCTAATGAGCCCGCCTCCTAATGGGCCCCAGTGTTAATGAGCCCTCCTCCTAATGGGCCCCAGTGTTAATGGCTAATTTATGTTGGGGTTCACCTTGATGACGTAACACCTTTAAAGTAATCAAGACAGGTGAGCCGCGACACCTCCTTACACCACCTTATTTATTCAGGCCAGTGTGTGTGTGTGTGTGTGTGTGTGTGTGTGTGTGTAAATCATTGGCGTACATTGGTCTGAAACTTGTAAAATATCACATCTGTAAATTAAAACTCAAGTAAATGTAAATAAACTGTCCCAGGTGTAAAAAAAAAAACGAATTTTATTTTATTTGTTTATTATCTAATGTTTTTGTTATTCATTCTTGTTTATTTGTTGTCGTTGTTGTTGTTGTTTACCTGTGATAGTTATATTGTACACTGTTAATGCTCTTTACCTGTAATATCTACCTGTAATTACTCTTTTACCTGTCATATAAAGGCAATGACTTTTGAGTTGTTTTGTGGTGTTGGTATCTGGCAAAACGAGGGAAAACTAACTGTTAACGTGTATAGTGTGGCAGGGGGGGAGGGTGTGTGTGTGTGTGTGTGGGAGCGCGCGTGCCGTTACCTGGACCTGGGTTAGGGAGAATGGGGCGTGGACACTTCGTAACCGCTTGGGCACACCACCTGGTTCTTCCTCGCTCCTTCCTTCCTTCATGCTCCCTCTCTCCTTACCTTCCTTCCCTCCTTCACGCTTCAATACTTCCATCACCCTCCCTCCCTCCCTCCCTCCCTCCCTCAAAGTACACCGCTCCAGGTAGTAAAAATAAATCGTGTTTTTAACGTAAATATTATACTTATTCACCAAACTACAACAGACTCTTAAGTGCTGTGTAATTGTAAAGGGGGGGGGGGGGGTGGTTGATGTACCTAGGCACTGGTCTGGGAGTGAGTGGGAGGGAGGTTGGGTTGAGTGAGTGAGTGAGTGAGTGAGTGGGAGGTTGAGTAAGTGAGTGAGTGAGTGGAAGGTTGAGTGAGTGAGTGAGTGAGTGAGTGGAAGGTTGAGTGAGTGAGTGGAAGGTTGAGTAAGTGAGTGAGTGAGTGAGTGAGTGGAAGGTTGAGTGAGTGAGTGAGTGGAAGGTTGAGTAAGTGAGTGAGTGAGTGAGTGGAAGGTTGAGTAAGTGAGTGAGTGAGTGAGTGAGTGGAAGGTTGAGTAAGTGAGTGAGTGAGTGAGTGGAAGGTTGAGTAAGTGAGTGAGTGAGTGAGTGGGAGGTTAAGTGAGTGAGTGAGTGAGTTGGAGGTTGAGTGAGTAAGTAAGTGAGTGAGTGACAGTCATCAGTCTGCATGCTGACGGTGGCCATAACGGAGTGAGGCTGCACCACCAAGCTTAGTCTCAGCGTCACTCACACACCTGTACACTGCCCCCCCCCCTTCCCTCCCTCCCCGCGTGTGTGTGTGTGTGTGTGTGTGTGTGAAAAGGTGGATAAACTTCGTTGTATTATTTAAAGATTTGCTCAAGTCCCTAACCTAACCTAACCCTAAGATGATATCCCAATCTGTCCCTGGATAGACACAACCTTGGCCACACAAAAGCTTGGCCACACAGAAGCTTCGCCACACCACAAATTTGGTCACACACAAACTTGGCTACAGAGAAGGTTCATCACAGAGAAGCTTGGCCACACAACACTCAAGCTTCGTCACACACAAGGTAGGCCACACGCAAGCTTGGCCACACAGAAGGTTCATCACACGGAAACTTGGCCACAAAAACTCGCTAGCCAGTTATCTTCAGCCTCACGTATCTGTAATCTTGTTTCTGCAAGAGCAACTCACGTGTGTGTGTGTGTGTATGAGCGAGCGAGCCTTACTGAAAAAACACCTCGCATCACTGTTATTCCCGTCACGTTACTGTGTGTGTGTGTGAGGTTGGGGGGGGGGGCGGGGGGGAGACGTGTGTGTGGGTGAGGAGGATGTGTAGGGGAGGTCATGTGTGTGGGGGGGGCACCTGTCTCTGACCCCCCCCCCCATACACCTGTACCTGTCCATACCCTTACTTACCTGTACCTATTCTTGTCCCTAATAGATTTTCACAATTTGATAGGGTTGGTGCACGTCCCGGCCACAAGGGGCTGTTCTAAACGTCTGCTGCCCAACTACACTAATTATCTCAATACAGGTGTGTGTGGATGGTCCAGGTAAACCCACACCTTAACTAGCACTCATTTATTACAGCGTGTGGTGGCCTGCATAATATACCCAATTTTATACGACCTTAAAAAATAATAACTATGTGTAATAACTAGGGAGGGTGTGTGTGGGGGGTGTGTGGGTAGGTGGGTGTGTGTGGAGGGTATGTGGGTAGGTGGGTGTGTGTGGAGGGTGTCTAATCATCAGGTAAAATAAGCTAGGGTGTGTATTCATCAAGTGCTTCAAATATTATTATTGTTTTAGGTATTTTATAAACCAGCTGTTGACTTTTCTCGAGTAAAGAAAAGAGAGAGAATTTGTTTTTTGTGTGTGGTGGTTCTCAATGACGGTCGGGTTAGATCACACACGGAAAAAACACTGTAGCAGGAGAGATTACTTGTGGTCGAGGTGGTCTGTGAGGGAGGGCTGGAGGAGGAGGTAGAAGACCCAGTACCAGTCCCCGCCACCGCCTCGTAATACTCGGCCACGTCCTCCTACTGCGTTCGTCACACACACACACACGTCTCTTCCTGTTAGCCTTGTGCATCTGTACGTGATTTGTGCCTCCAGCAAACGCCCCGCCCCTTCCCTGCCTCTTCCTCTCTACTCCCCATCTTGGTAACGTATCACCCCCCCCCCCCCCTCTCTCCCCGTCACTGACCCACTCCCCACTTCCCATTCTGATACACAGAGAGAGAGAGAGAGAGAGAGAGAGAGAGAGAGAGAGAGAGAGAGAGAGAGAGAGAGAGATTTAATTAACTAACAGAATTAAAAGTTTTCTCATCATCAAATTAGTGAATCAAAGTGCATTCTCTTTCTCCTTTTAGCTTATATTATTGTCACCTCTCACCACCACTCTCCCTCACCTCTCATCACCACTCTCCCTCACCTCTCACCACCACTCTCCCTGTGGGATTTATAACAACAGTAATTGTTTGTCAACTTGTTCCTGACTATTGAACAGGTGTGTGTGTGTGTGTGTGTGTGTGTGGGGTAGAGATATTACTGAATAGATTATTATTGGATGGAGAAACTCTTCCGTGATTGGTGGAGGAGGAGGGAGGAGTGTATTGATGACGTCAGGACGACCAGGAAGGTAATTGATGTCGGCCACTGAACCTTTACACACACACACACACACACGTGGACAAGATATGAGCTACCACACCTGTCAGCTACCACACCTGTCAGCTATCACACCTGTCAGCCACCACACCTGTTAACCACCACACCTGTTCATTACCACACCTGTTTGAGTAAAGACACGTGCTATGGGACAAACTCGGGACCAGGTGTCGAGTCATTTAAACAGGTGACCCATTTCGTTGATACCTTGAGAATATAACAGGTGTGGGTGGTGCTATTGTGAGTGTGTAGTCCAGTTATCCTTCCTTCCTTCCTTCCTTCCTTCCTTCTTTTTCTCTTATTTTCCTTCCTTCCTCCCTTCCTTCCTTCTTTTTCCCTTATTTTCCTTCCTTCCTTCCTTCCTTCCTTCTTTTTCCCTTATTTTCCTTCCTTCCTTCCTTCCTTCCTTCCACGTCGAACCTTGGCTTTGACCTCCCCTACTTACTCCCTCCCTTCCTGCCTGTCTCCTGTAATTTTCCCTCACATTCCCTCCCCCTACCTCACCTCTCCCTCCCTCACCCCTCCTCTACCCCTCACTCACCATCATCCTGGGACCGTAGGCTACACTCCCCTCCCCTTCCCCCCCTATCCTCTTCGCTTTTCTCCCCCTCCCTCCCTTCCTTCCCCTCCCCCCTCCCCCTAGTGTTATTAGGAGTCCTGCCTCATAGTGCTCCCCTCCATTCCCCTGTTTATGCAAACAACGCCTCCCCCTCCTCACCCCATCCTAGCACCCCTCCCCCATCAACCCACCCCTCCAGCTCCCATACACCCCGACCTCTACAAACACCCCCTCTCTCCCCTCCCCACCTCAACAACCCCTCCATCACGGCCGCTACAAATATCCCTCCGATCCCGCCCCCTCCCCCGCCCCTGCCCCCTCCCCCGCCCCTGCCCCCTCCCCCGTCCCTGCCCCCTCCCCCGCCCCTGCCCCCTCCCCCGCCCCGCCCCAGTAGTGGCGGCCACGGTCAGTGTTTCTTCCGGAGCTGCTTCGTGCACTGGCGTCCTGGACCTAGTGGTACCTCACCCCGTGTACCGCACCCCGTGTACCGCACCCCGTGTACCGTACTGTACCTCGTGTATCGTGTACCGTTAGTCTCCAAGTGTACCGCCTACCGTGAGTCACCGCACTTGATTATGTGTGTTACGGAAAATGTGTACCGTGTGAAGTGTTACTGTGTACCGTGCGAAGTGTTACTGTGTACCGTGTGAAGTGTATCTGTGAACCGTGTGATGTACTTTGGTGTACCGTGTAATGTACTACTGTGTACCGTGTGAAGTGTATCTGTGAACCGTGTGATGTACTTTGGTGTACCGTGTAATGTGCTACTGTGTACCGTGTGAAGTGTATCTGTGTACCGCGTGATGTACTTTGGTGTACCGTGTAATGTACTACTGTGTCCCGTGTGAAGTGTATCTGTGTACCGTGTGAAGTGTTCCACCTCTTCTTGTACCGTATACTATACCCTGTACCACTACCGAACTTTACATCACTAATATATATAGAACCATGAGGTGTGTGTGTGTGTGTGTGCGTGCGTGTGTGTGTGTGTGTGTGTGTGTGTGTGTGTGTTTGTGTGTGTGTGTGCGTGCGTGCGTGCGTGTGTGTGTGTGTGTGTGTGTGTGTGTGTCTCAGTTAAGTGATATAGGAGTGTTAGGACAAAATCCCCCGTGAGAAATATAAACCCACCAACTTAATCCCCAGAAGTGGACCAAATCCCAGCAGCGGTCCACTGGTCCAGCGCGTTACGTGGCAGGGATACACTCACCCCCACCCCCCTCCTCCCTATTATTCTCCCACTCCCCTCCTTCTCCCCCTCCTCACCCCTCCTCCTCCTCCTACTATTCCCCTTCCTCCTCCCCCTCCTATCACTCCTCTTCCTTCTCTTCTCCCTCATCCTCCACTCCCCTCTCCTCCACCCCTTCCTCCTCTATCCCCTCTCTCTCCTCCACCCCCTCCTTCTCCCCTCCCTCTCCTCCACTCCTTCCTCCTCCACCCGCTCTCCCCTCCACCCACCCCTTCCACCTCCACCTCTCCTCCTCCTCCAGAAGAAGAAAATAATCCCCAGTTAAGATTTCCTAATGTTAGGTTTGGTTAGGTTAGGTTAGGTTAGGTTAGGTTAGAGTCAACAGCGCCACTAGCCGTCACGTTGGATGGCTGCTTTTAAATCGACAAAATCTATTTACACGCTATAATGACTATCACACACACACACACACACACACACACACACACATATTCGTACGTTTGATGATGAGGATAAATTAAAATGTTGAAGAGGCCGGAGAACCTGTAATTAATTAACCTGTCTATAATATATGTGTGTGTGTGTGTGTGTGTGTGTTAGAAAGTCGCACAGGTAAGGTTGGCTCACACAGGTGCTCACAGGTTCAGGTGAGTGATGCTGTGTAAATGGAGAGCCAGCGGAATGTTCCATATGTGTTGTCTGAAGTCAGGTGTATCTCTCAACCTCCCCCCCCCCCCTCCCTCCCCCCTATAGGTGTGCTGTGGGGCGAGGCGGGACGGGGCGGGGTGGGACGGCACGGGGCGGGGCGGGGCGGGGCGGGGGGGGTGATAAGGTGTAACAGGCTTTTGTTAACCCCTGTTATACACCTGCCCACCTTTATCATAACGCAGCATACACAACAAGTATATATTAAGGTAGATGATATACACAGGTACCTTAATTAACACCTGTGGTCTCACCTGTTCTTACCTGGTGGTGGAGGAATCGAGTTCGTGACACTGGTTTAGCGGCGTCACACAGGAAGAGGTAGTGACGTGTTACTGGGAAGGAGGGGAGGTAGTGACGTGTTACTGGGAAGGAGGGGAGGTAGTGACGTGTTACCG
>CAUDMG010002163.1:1439052-1534052 GCA_958450375.1 Homarus gammarus | reverse complement strand
AGAGTGAGTACAGCTGTTAGCCAAACACTTAATTATTTACCAAAACTCACAAAATATGAACTGTTTATAAGAGCAGCCGGACCATAAGGCCTCTATTTATCTGTAAACAAATTATATTGACATTGTTTTGTTTAGGTGTTATTGTTCCTGCTTTAATGTGCTTGTGATTCTAATTATGCTTGAGAAGTTAGTGAGGTGGTGTGTGTGTGTGTGTGTGTGTGTGTGTGTGTGTGTGTGTGGATAGAGTAGTGGTATGTGTTTGTGTGTAGGGAGAGTAGTTGTATGTATGTATGTATGTATGTATGAAGGAGGAGGAGGAAGTATACAGACAGGGATCATTACCGTCACCCGAGCGTCTCCTTCAGGCGTGATTCATCTTCTGGCCCTGACGAAGGCTCCGGGAAGTCTTTGAGTCACGTAAAATCGCGAATTATTGCCCAGTAGTGTGTGTGTGTGTGTGTGTGTGTGTGTGATGGTGGAAGGGGGTAGTGATGGTGTGGAATGGGTGAGTAAGTGTATGTGATGGTGTGGGAGGGGAGGGGGCGTGTGGGAGGGGAAGGGGTGTGTGGGGGGAGGGGGCGTGTGGGAGGGGAGGGGGCGTGTGGGGGGAGGGGGCGTGTGGGGGGAGGGAGTGTATGTGATGGCAGGCGGACCAACACTACCATCGATTACTGTGTGTTAGGGAACCTGTGCTAAGACTTCCTCAAGGTCGATATGTACCAAGGAACACCACGAGAGGGGGGAGGAGGGGGGAAGACCAAGAGAAGGGGGAGGAAGGGGGAAGACCAAGAGAAGGGGGAGGAGGAGGAGGAGGGGGAAGAAAAGGGAGAAGAGGGAGGGGTAAGAAGGAAGAGGGAGGACCACAGTACAGGTGTACAGTGAACTAATCAGTACAGGTATACACTACACACCCCTTGTTTTGGCTGTCAGAAAATACCAACATCTACAAATATTAAAGGTAACATGACGTAGATGATGACGTAGATGATGACGTAAATGATGACGTAGATGATGACGTAGATGATGACGTAGATGATGACGTAGATAATGACGTAGATAATGACGTAATAGACGGGTTAATCCTATAATGAAGACACATATTGTTTGACCAGGTAAATAATAACTATGAATACAGGTGTGTGTGTGTGTGTGTGTGTGTGTGTGTGTGTGTGTGTGTGTGTGTGTGTGTTGCCGCTATTACGTTCATGAAAAATGTTTAACTAGTTTATTTTATCAACGGAAAGTTAAGGACATACATACATACATACATACATACATACATACATACATATATACATACATACATACATACAGATAGATGATTAGACAGACAGATAGACGATAGTGGTGACAGTGTGGTGATAGTGGTGACAGTGTGGTGATAATGGTGACAGTGTGGTGATAATGGTGACAGTGTGGTGATAGTGGTGACAGTGTGGTGATAGTGGTGACAGTGTGGTGATAATGATGACAGTGTGGTGATAATGGTGAAAAGAATGGAGGGTGATAGTGTGGTTGAAGGTGTGGTAATAGTGTGGTTGAAGGTGTGGTGATGGTGTGGTTGAAGGTGTGGTGATAGTGTGGTGTTAGAGGCTCTTGGCTGGGTCCACCATGTTGGCTGAGAGTCAGATAGTGGTGAAAGGGAGGCAGATAAAACACCAAGACCGGTGCTGTTATACCAGGGTGTTGGCAGGGTGGTGGCAGGGTGGTGGCAGGGATGACTAGGTGGTGACAGGGGTGATTAGGTGGTGGCAGGGGTGACTAGGTGGTGGCAGGGGGTGGGGCAGCAGGCGACACCCACGGGAGCCATGGCTACGTTTCGGGCAGCAGGGAAGGTGGTCGTTAAAGGAGGGGAGGACAGCAGGAGGAGCAGGAAGCAGGAGGGAAAGCAGGGAGAGGAGGAAGGAGGAGAAGTAGAAGGAAGATACAGAAGGTAGGAGGAAAGTCAGTTAGTAGGAGGTATAGAAAGGAAGAAAGGAAGAGGGGAAATAGGGGGAAGGAGGAGAGGAAACAGGAAGTAACGTACTGCTGGTCTAGGAGTCGTTTGGGTTGTGGGCGGGGTGGTGGGCGGGGTATCGTGTGGTCAGGGATTTATAGTGGTGCTGACCAGAGACGCGGCGCCATTACGGTGCACGCCCACCACACACGCCCGATACTACGGTACACGCCCACTACCACACACCCACCGCTCTCACTCACGTAGTGTGTTGCGGGCGTGAGTCACTAACACACACTGTGACTTGTTTTTCTGTTATTAAACCCGTTGTGTTAACTTTACTACTACTACTACTACTACTACTACTACTACTACTACTAAATAATAATGATATTTTCTTCTTCTTCTTTATACACCAACATTACGTTATTATACTCGTTCTAATATCCAACCATAACACACACACACACACACACACACACTTCCTTTACATCATGGACAAGAAACTCACCATTGAAAGGTATCTCTGCTTACGTTATTTATGTCAGAAAATAGACGAGATGAATAGAGATTGACTAACTGTGTTTACAGGATGTGCTTTTATTTACAAAGGCGGTGTTTACAAAGGCGTATTTTACAAAAGAGTCGTTCCTTGCTTATAATGGAGCGGTTACAACAACGAACGAGTGGAAAGATAAAGAAAACGGAGATCAATCAATGGGAGACTTAGCTAGTGGGGTGGTTAGGTTAGTAGGGGGTGTGGTTAGGTGGGTAGGGGGGTGTGGTTAGGTTGGTAGGGGGTGTGGTTAGGTTGGTAGGGGGTGTGGTTAGGTGGGTAGGGGGGTGTGGTTAGGTGGGTAGGGGGTGTGGTTAGGTTGGTAGGGGGTGTGGTTAGGTGGGTAGGGGGTAGGTTAGGTGGTAGGGGGTGGTTAGGTTGGTAGGGGTGTGGTTAGGTGGGTAGGGGGGTGTGGTTAGGTGGGTAGGGGGGTGTGGTTAGGTTGGTAGGGGTGTGGTTAGGTGGGTAGGGGGTGTGGTTAGGTGGGTAGGGGGGTGTGGTTAGGTGGGGAGGGGTGTGGTTAGGTTTGTGGGGGTGTGGTTAGGTTGGTAGTGGGGTGGTTAGGTTAGTAGGGGGTGTGGTTAGGTGGGTAGGGGGTGTGGTTAGGTTGGTAGGGGGTGTGGTTAGGTTGGTAGGGGTGTGTGGTTAGGTTGGTAGGGGGTGTGGTTAGGTGGGTAGGGGGTGTCGTTAGGTGGGTAGTGGGGTGGTTAGGTGGGTAGGGGGGTGTGGTTAGGTGGGTAGGGGGGTGTGGTTAGGTTGGTAGGGGGTGTGGTTAGGTGGGTAGGGGGGTAAGGTTAGGCTGGTAGGGGGGTGGTTAGGTTAGTAGGGGGTGTGGTTAGGTTAGTAGGGGGGGTGGTTAGGTGGGTAGGGGGTGTGGTTAGGTGGGTAGGGGGGTGTGGTTAGGTTAGTAGGGGGGGTGGTTAGGTGGGTAGGGGGTGTCGTTAGGTGGGTAGTGGGGTGGTTAGGTGGGTAGAGGGGTGTGGTTAGGTTGGTAGGGGGGTGTGGTTAGGTTGGTAGGGGGTGTGGTTAGGTTAGTAGGGGGGGTGGTTAGGTGGGTAGAGGGTGTCGTTAGGTGGGTAGTGGGGTGGTTAGGTGGGTAGAGGGGTGTGGTTAGGTTGGTAGGGGGTGTGGTTAGGTTGGTAGGGGGTGTGGTTAGGTTGGTAGGGGGTGTGGTTAGGTTGGTAGGGGGTGTGGTTAGGTTGGTAGGGGGTGTGGTTAGGTTGGTAGAGGGGCGTGGTTAGGTTGGTGGGGGTGGTAAGAGAGAGAGAGCTGTGGTTGGGTATTCCCCTAGACTCCACAAAGGCCCCGGCCAACCCGCTTCTCGCCTCAATAGCTATAGGTCAGATGGGCCCCCAGTCCTAATAGGCCCCATAACTACTATTAGAATTAAGGAGCCATTTAGATAAGGACTCTTTAGGGTTGAATCTTAATAGCCTATTATAGCTGGACCTTATCATGATGGTCAGGTTAGGTTAAGCTACTAAAGTTAGATTAAGTTAGGTTAGGTTAGGTTAGGTTAGGTTTAATTATTGTTCTAAGTTAGGTTATAATTATGTTTGATACAGTTCATTTTTCTTTAGTTATTTATTATGTGAAATTATGTATTATTTTGGGTGGTAGTTCATGTGGTTGACTGTGCAGGTGTGTACGACGGGTGTGTGATGCAGGTGTGTGATGCAGGTGTGTACGACAGGTGTGTGAGAGACATAAAGCGTCAGTTTTTGTGCGAGTGTTCAGGGTTAACGGTGTACGGAAGGGGGGGGGAGAAGGGGAGGAGAGAGGAAGGGTAGGGGGGGGAGAAGGGGAGGGAGGAAGGGTAGGGGGGGAGAAGGGGAGGAGAGAGAAGGGTAGGGGGGGAGAAGGGGAGGGAGGAAGGGTAGGGGGGGAGAAGGGGAGGGAGGAAGGGTAGGGGGGGGGGAGAAGGGGAGGGAGGAAGGGTGTTACTGAAATGCACTTACTCATCATGGTCTCGTCCTCCTCCTCCTCCTTCTTCTTACTTCCTTCTCCTCCGTCCCTGCCTCTGCTTCTTCTCCCCCCCCCCCCTCTTCCTCTTCCACACCACATTACCCTAAGAGCCAGCACACCCATGACAACACTCCTCCCTGTACTGAGGAGTTCTAACCTAACCTAACCTATCCTCACCTAACCTAGCCTAACCTAACCTATCCTAACCTAGCCTAACCTAACCTAACCTAGCCTAACCTATCCTAACCTATCCTAACCTAGCCTAACCTAACCTATCCTATCCTAACCTAACCTATCCTAACCTAACCTAACCTAACCTAACCTAACCTAGCCTAACCTAACCTAACCTAGCCTAACCTATCCTAACCTAACCTAACCTATCCTAACCTAGCCTAACCTAACTTATCCTCACCTAACCTAGCCTAACCTAACCTAACCTAACCTAACCTAACCTAACCTAGCCTAACCTAACCTAACCTAACCTAACCTCACCTAACCTAACCTAACCTAACCTAACCTCACCTAACCTAACCTAACCTAGCCTAACCTAACCTAACCTAACCTAACCTATCCTAACCTAACCTAACCTAACCTAGCCTAACCTAACCTAACCTAACCTAGCCTAACCTAACCTAACCTAACCTAACCTAACCTAACCTAACCTAACCTCATCTTAACATTACTCAGAATAAGATCAATAATATGACGTCATCCAGTATTATAGTTTTAGTGCCATATTGACGCCATCTTGACCACACACACACACACACACAGTACTCGACCTTTATAACGCTGGTTCTCCACCCAATAACATGTGA
This sequence comes from Homarus gammarus, assembly GCA_958450375.1. NCBI lineage: Eukaryota > Metazoa > Arthropoda > Malacostraca > Decapoda > Nephropidae > Homarus > Homarus gammarus. The sequence continues at coordinate 1,528,777 of CAUDMG010002163.1, read as the reverse complement.
CCCTCGCGTGACGGGAGGCAGTAGTACCCTTGTGACGGACTGACCAGATATGTTACGTGAGGTGTGGGCGTAACACGTGACCGAGGTGTGTGTGTGTGTGTGTGTGTGTGTGTGTACATAGATGGTTCTGGTACATTCCATCATGACTACACACGTGGGTTAATCGTTGTGTAAATATCATCACTTACTGACATCAACAATTGACTTACTGACGTCAACAATTGACTTACTGACGTCAACAATTGACTTACTGACGTCAACAATAGACTTACTGACGTCAACAATGGACTTACTGACGTCATCAATAGACTTACTGACGTCAACAATAGACTTACTGACTTCATCAATAGACTTACTGACGTCATCAATAGACTTACTGACGTCAACACCTTCTTCTTCTTCTTCTATGACAAGTGTGGTGCTGAACTTATCATCTTGTGTTAATCAATACTACCCCTACCCACCCCCACCCACCCCTACCCACCCCCACCCACCCCTACCCACCCCTACCCTGACCTCCACCCAACCCAACCCACCTACCTATCCACCCTCCACCCATCCCCCCACCCCCCACCCCCCACCTTCCCTAGTTATTTTTGGGTGTGTTAACCGGATGAGTGTTTGGAGAGAGAGAAAGCGTGTATGTATGTATGTATGTATGTATGTATGTATGTATGTATGTAAAAGTGAGAGTCACATACGATAGCCTCATTACCCGCCCCCCCCCCCCCCTCTACAGATAGGTGTTATAGATATGCACCTGTAATTCCTGATTGATGTCCACTTTTTTCACACCTGTGTCGGCCGCTACACCTGCATCACCTCAAACTGCACTCATTAATACACACCTGTAGAGTGAAAAACCTGCTTTGAGTGTCATTTAAGTTCACTCACCTGCCTACTCATCTATGTAACTCACCTGCCCACTCACTTATGTAACTCACCTGTGTAACTCACTGTAACTCACCTGCCCACTCACCTATGTAACTCAGCCCTCTCACCTGGCCCCTCTCACAACCCCCCCATCAACATACAACACTCAGCATACAACATACATACAATAATCTACATACAGCTTAGAAAAACATACAACACAACAGCATACATACAACATACACCACACAACAAACACAACATACAACAAACACAACAAACAACATACAACACACACTCATAACACAGGTGGTTCATACATCGTAGTGTGTGTTGTCCAGGTGTGTTGTGTAAGCCTAACAGGATGTGGGTCACCTGTCGATTCTACTGACCTTCGGGAGATTTAGTGGGGGGTGACCTGAAGATTTGACACCCTAACCTAACCTAACTTAAATTGACGTGTTTCAAGTCATATCTCAACTATTTGTACGTATGTATGTATGTATGTATGTATGTATATTTCCATTTAACACAGTAGGGAGAGTTTTATTCAGGTGGGGGAGGAGATGGTAGTGTTGGTGATGGAGGGAGAGTGAGGGAGAAGGTGAGGGAGGGAGAGAAGATGAGGGAGGGGATAATGTGAAACACTTCTCCGTCACGTATTATGAAACTCATGTGAGAAGTGAGTAAACAGGGTAATTAGTGCCGTAGGGTTAAGGTAATTAGAGGAAAATGGTAGTTAAGCTCCGGTGTGTAGACACTAATTGGGTTCGTCGTCTGTGGGCAGGTAAAACAGCCCCTTATATACTGTTTATGGGGGCTGTTATGACTTCACTTTAGGGCACGTAAGGGTCAGGCGTATTGTGGGGGCTACATACATACATACATACATACATACATACATACAGACAGGTGGGGATGTGAGTGAGTGCCTTATATCCTAGTTCAGTCAACACCTTCATCATACACTCATTCATTCACCTGTTGCTAATTACTTCACCTGGATCCACATTGATAAATATATATTATAATGTAATTCAAAATGCAGTCGTTTAATAACATAGTAAGTTAACCAAACTCGTAATGAAAGTTTGTACAAAAGTTTTACATTTGTACTCAAAGTTTTGATTTTTCGTATTTTTTTACTTTTCTTATTTGTATTTTGTTCATTATATGCTTAAATTTGTCCCTTTACTGTTGTTAAGTGAATGTATTTATGTAAGTTAGAGTCTTAGTGTAATTTTGACGCCATTTTGACCGGATTATCGCGCTAGAGTTTCGTAAAAGAGATGAGTTTCCCACGTCCCAAATCACGAGGATAATTTTACTTTTAGAAATTTTAAGAACCGAGACTTGTAGTGTGTATTATAATGTAATAATCTATCGTGAAAGTTTTGTGAATGAATAAATTAAAGTGATTCTGTGTTTACCTAATGCAGCTGTGTTAAGGTCAAGCCCTAATCAAACACCTGGTGGAGCCCTGACACATGTGACAAGGGCCTCTCTGTTGGCCTCTCACACTCCGTCCCTCTGAGAAACTTTCACTCTTTTAACTGATGGTGAAATAAATTAAGAACAAAAAAATCCGGGAAATGTGACCGTCGTTTAGGTTAAATTAAATAAGAACTTTAATCTGACGTACAATAACTGGCGTTTCGGGGGCGGCTAGGTGTTACTTACCTGTACTGCCTCCAATTAATACTTGAATTCTTGACAGGTGACTATCCTCCTCCTCCCCCCCCCCCTCCCCCTCAGTCCCTGCCCCCACCATTCTCTTGATGACTGTGTGTGTGTGTGAGAGAGAGAGAGAGAGAGAGAGAGAGAGAGAGGGGTAGGTTAATTAAGCCCACACCTGTCGATGTGTCTAAGCCATCACCTGTACAAGTGTCACAAGTTAACTATGCAAATATCCCAAATATTAACATTGGTAAATTCCTCACCTCTGGCTCACTGGCCCTGGCACCTTTATTATGGCACTCTAGCGTGTGTGTGTGTGTGTAGTGAAAGTCTCTCAATAGGATGCCACTCTGTTGACAATTGAGTTTGCGCGATGTTTGAGTAATTTTAATTTACAGGGAGTCTCTGGAATAGATAAGTTTGGGACGAAGGTGAAGTGTTGGTAGCAGGTGTGGTGGTGTTGGTAGCAGGTGTGGTGGTGTTGGTAGCAGGTGTGGTGGTGTTGGTAGCTGGTGTGGTGGTGTTGTAGCAGGTGTGGTGGTGTTGGTAGCAGGTGTGGTGGTGTTGGTAGCAGGTGTGGTGGTGTTGGTAGCAGGTGTGGTGGTGTTGGTAGCAGGTGTGGTGGTGTTGGTAGCAGGTGTGGTGGTGTTGGTAGCAGGTGTGGTGGTGTTGGTAGCAGGTGTGGTGGTGTTGGTAGCAGGTGTGGTGGTGTTGGTAGCTGGTGTGGTGGTGTTGGTAGCAGGTGTGGTGGTGTTGGTAGCAGGTGTGGTGGTGTTGGTAGCTGGTGTGGTGGTGTTGGTAGCAGGTGTGGTGGTGTTGGTAGCAGGTGTGGTAGAAGTGATGAGTGTGTTTGTCATAGTTAGGACTTGATTGGTAGGGAGGAAGGGAGGGAGAAGGGAGGGTGTAGGAGGGAGGGAGAAGGAGGGAGGGAGAAGGAGGGAGGGAGAAGGGAGGGTATATGAGGGAGGGAGAAGGGAGGGAGAAGGAGGGAGGTAGTCGCATATTTGGATGGAGGTGTCGTGAACAGGGTGAATGATGGAGACATGAGAAGCTGCCAGACTACTAACACACACACACACACACACACACACACACACACAAAAGAGGTCCCCCAACACAGCCAAAAATGTAAAAATCCAGAAGAAACTTAATATGAATTGTATAATGGAGGTGGGTCACTCGTTCTACTTTCTGCCAGATACTTGTGGTAGTGGCGTGTAGGGGTAGGTGGTGGGTAGGGGGTTGGTGGTGGGTAGGGGGTTGGTGGTGGGTAGGGGGTACGCAGTGGAGTGTAGTGGGGAGATGTTGGGTATTCGTGTGTCGTGTCGCCATACTAACTCCCTGTATTAAAGCTCAACCAGTTCTGTACGTGAGGATGAAGCAGTACACGGGGGGGGGGGGGGTCGAGGTCACAGTCATATAGAGGTCTGATTACGATAAAACGGGGTCAGGACAATCCACCTGACCCACATACGGTGTTATGCAAGGAGCTGTAGTGATGTTTGGTATCTTGTTGCAGGTTATGGTTTACAGTGCCTCCTGTAGACCCCAGTTATAGTGTGAGGACTTATTTCTCCTTCTTTTTTTTTCTTTACTTTTATTATAAAGTTGAAGAGTGGTGGTACTCCTCTCTCTCTCTCCGTGAAAAGAAAGTGATGGAAAGTTGATTGAAATCTGATGACAAGAAAGAACTATTGACGTGTTATTCTCGGTGTGTCTCGAGTGTTGTGGTGATGTGGTGATGGTGATGGTGTTGTGACCAGAAACTTCACGAGTGTTATAGTGACATCACCTGCAGGTTGTGTGTGTGTGTGTGTGCTGGCCGACCACCGCATTGAGGACACCACAATATTGCCACCAAGTGAGCGCCTCTCACACGTACAGACCTGAGGTACGTGTCTGGCACTACTGGTCCGTGTCCGCCTGGCACAGTTGGTGACACCAGACACACGGGTGCTGGCGACGGTGAGTGTCCAGGAGGCTGACACACGAGACATGTGCGTCTAGCCATGGATGCCACGCGGGAGTTTACGTGGGGCGGTGGTGGTGCTGGTAGTGTTGAGGGCGGCAGCTACCCGACGCGGACGGTGCTGGTAGTGGGCGGCGGTGGTGGGGGCGTGCGTGGGCGGCAGTCTCAGAGGGGCGTGTACAGGGCCCTCTCTGGCGTCACCTTCCAGGACCTGGATATTTACATGCGTCAAGCGTCGTCATGTAATGAACCTATCCTGGTGACGGAGGAGGACGAGGGGCTCGACTCCTTGGAAAGCCACACCCACACTCTCACGCCCTCGCCTGACCCCGCCCATCGTGGTGTGGGTCAGGCGGGACACACAGAGGGCGGCTACTTCAGCCTTGAACGTTGCCTGAGTGACGAGGACGCAGCTCATCTTCACGATTCTCTAGAGAACTTAAGACATCAACATCCACCTCCGCCCTCTGCCCACCACCCCCTCTCTTCGAACTACCCGCAACCGTACCCACACTACCCTCAGCACCACAAGGTTCCTGACCAGAGTTATGGACCAATGCCCACCTACGTCAACCCGGCCTTCCAGCACCAGCCAGCTTATGTCACCCCTCACCAGTGTCACGAGTACCAGGCTGGTGACGGCACCTATATATCCGTAGGGAGGAACTACCCCCCAAACATGGGCCATTTTCCCTCCGAGGGCGACTACGGCCCCAACATGATGTATCCTCAGAGAGAAAATTATCCTACAGTGGAGGACTCCATGGGCAGGATTATCTACGATCGACAGGTAAGGGACGTTTATCCTGCACCTGCCTCGTACCCACCCAGGGAGAGCTACCCACATAAGACGAGCTACGTGTACCCCAACTACCCCCAGAGGGGCCCCTCACAGCCACCGCCCTCTCATAAGCCCTCAGATAAGGAGGAAGATCCTAGACGAAAGGCGAGCGTCCTGAGCGCCGACTCCCTGGAAGATCTTCCTTTAAGTCCCACGTCGCCCTTGTCGCCCCAGCCGCCGGTAGAAGGTCGTAAGAGCCATTGTTACAAAGATTCCCTCGAGGACGTCCGGCCGCGTCTTGTTAGTGAACTGAGGCAGTTCTTTGAGCGGCGGAAGTCGACAACAAGTAACAGTAGCCCTGAGTCTGATTGTCTCCAGGAGAGTAGGACAGAGGAAGAAGAAGAAGAAGAAGAAGAAGAAGAAGAAGAGGAGGAGGAGGATGAAGAAGAGGATCAAGATTTTGATAATCAAAGAAGAAAGTCAAGTTCTACGGAGGTTCAGGTGGACATGGCGTCTTCTATAATTACTGACAAGAACACCTCAGAAAACAGTGACAGTTCTGACGAGACAAGTTCTACCCAGGAGGACGCCCCGTCCTCCACCCACTCCTCCTCCTCTGAAGACCCGACAAAAGGTTTATACGAAGAAGATAGTGATGCGAGCGTCCCTGTTGTGAAGCCTCGCCTCGGGGACGTTGCCTTCCTGAGAGCAACTCAAGACACCCCACAGACACTTCTCGCGTCAACAAGACTCGTCCAGGCTACACTCAAGCCAGCTGTCAAGGCTACCACCTTCTTCATTAGTTTAGGAAGCAAGTTCAAGGTTCCTGAGTTTGAAAATTCGAACAAAGACGTGAAAGAAAACATCAATCCAGGAACAGAGAAAACTGATGTACAAGTTGAGAGGAAGAGTTGGTCGAGTGGGAGTAAAGACGGACAGAGTTCATCAGAGACGACCGAGGAAGAGTTTCTGTGCAACACTGACTCAAGTGATCCAGCTGACTACCAGGAGTCTCGGCTGATCCTCCGTCACTTTGTCTCCAACTGGGAGAGTGAGTCGCCGCCTCCTGACAACGACTCCGACATAGATGAGTTCTTCCTGGTACTCGACTCTACTGGCGGGAAGGGCAACTTCAGCTTCCCCTCAGGAAGCTCCTCCATAATATCTTCGTTGGGTAGTTCCTTGTCTGACCAGAAGTCTGACACTAACTACTCCAACGACCAGGACTCTTATGATGACGGTAACCTGGCGGACATCGGTGAGCCAGACACCACCTCCAGCTCGGGGCTCAGTCCAGTCCTCGAGTCCACTACTGACGAGAGTTCCCCTCAGACCCCGGACGGCCTGGAGCCTCCTGACGAGAAGGATGGCTTCCTCGACACCTCCCCCCACAATGTTATAGTGAAGCCTTTTTTAGGATTAGGTAAGGGCAGTGCTCGTGCGTCTCACGCGGGTTCTGTCCTGGGTAGCCAACAAAAACACGCCGCTGGTCAAGATCGACTCCTCCCCATACACGAGGAGCCTCGTCTGTCCAGCCAAGAATTTGAGACCATCATTGACACCGTCTTGTGTGACAGTGATGACGAGTGTTGTCGTCAGCCTCCTGCCGGCACCACTAACACACCACTTAGCCCAGTACATACTAACCCGCCCTCAGTAGCTGACGTAGTGTGCTCGTCCTCTCCGTCCAGTGACACAGGAGCGTCCTGTGAGACTCTCCAGTGTACAGAGGATGACGTCACCACACCTGTAGGGTCGAGGGACACACTGTGCGCCTCTGATGAACCATACAGTAAGGCGTCCTCTGCCACAGCGTCACCCACCAGTGAACAGGATCACAGGGGACAGTCAGCGGGTCTGGTGACGTGCAGTCAGCCAGACAATTCACACTCACACATCAGTTACGCATATCCATGTTATATACGAGAAAATGAGGTCACCTGTGTCAGTCGTCCGTGCGGCCGCGGTGAAGCAAGCGGCACAGCTGCTGACCCTCGCCTGGCTGCCCTCACCACTGCCGCACTCGCCTCATACACTTTCGATTTCACTGCCGTGGACCAGCCTACCCCTGACCTTGAGGCCCTGGCCACCCTGATAGTTGAGCGGATTATGAGTGGCACCCTACCATCGACCAGTAGCAGCCAGAGTGGGTCAGGAGGTACTGGAGCTCACCACACCAGCGATACTCACTCTGCCACACTGGGCTGTGATGACGTTATCGTGACTAGGTCAGTTGCCGCCAGTGCAGACTGTGGCTCGGTCCACCTCGCCCGCTCAGTGCCTCACACTTGTACAGCCGCGCCACACAACCATGTAAATAGTGGTGAAAGTGAAGGAACTGCCGCTTCATTTACCAGTAAGGTGTTACAGCAGTTTATTGCCGACGGGTCTAGCAGGAAGTCCGTCGGCGGTGAGGAGGTGTGTTGTGGTGCAGTGAGCGTTAGTGTGAGCACACCGCGTGTAGACAACAGTATGAGTGATCTTACGATAAGCAGCAACATGAATCAGTCAACTTACTGTGAGGAAGGACACAGTGTGTGTAGTGAAGTGTTGAGGCAGGACGACAGTGCCCTGGACACTGTTGATATAGTTAGTGAAGGACAGTGCCAGCAGGTGTCGCGCCAGTCCTCAACAACTTCTGATATTGGAGACGAAATCCTCACCGACGTGGAGTCCTCGTGCGGCTATGATAAACCTTACTCGGTAAAATGTGTCGCCAGTGAGGGTAGTTCTCTCATACCTCAGTATGAAGCTCCCAGACCTGTGTTTCCCAGGAAAAGCTCAGTTTGTGAGTCTGTTGAGAGTCGTAAAACATCTTTGAGTTCAACCATGACAACACCTGACGAAGACGTTACCGAGATGTCCCTGTGTGACGTCTTGGACAGGAGACTTTCGACTTCCTCAGGTGTATCGTCACTATCAGAGAACAGTGGAAGGAAGTTCTCGTATTCCTCAGGTGTTTCAGCAGTGTCAGATGACTGGGAATGGTTCCCCGGGCGTAAGAGAAGTCTCAAAGGTCAGACAATTCTCTCCGACTTTAGACATGTGTTCTGTGACTCTGGTGGCGGAAGTGAATTACGCAGAATGTCTAGTGCCAGCGCCGCCTCAACCCAAAGTTCTGGCGTAGGATCAATGTCTGGCTCTATGTTTGACGCGAGTGTGGGTGAAGGACGCAAGTATTCGGTGAGTTCAGGTGTGTCTTGTCTCTCCAAGATCAAAGAGGAAACTAAGTCAGTCACAGACGTCGACCTCAACAGACTTGAATCCTTTGAAGAGAACCAACTTATGTCCGGACCTGAAGGCGATCAACTTGTGTCCGGACCTGAAGGCAAAGAAACCTGTCACAGTATAACACTTGATGGTAAACGCCTCAGTCTCCCGCCTCCAGTGTGGCCGCGGGGAACCCACCATGACTCGGCTCACTCCACTGCTGACAACACTCCCTCTCTCTCGGGATCAAAGAATTGGGACACAAAGTTGAGGAATGACACCCCGGAATTTATCTTAAAGAGAGCAGAGATACTGAAGAACACACAAGCTGCGTCACGGACAGACTTAAAGCTCGACCTACCGTTGATCTGTCCCTCCACTTGTCCCCTCAGAAGGAAGGATTACCTGGGGGAGGACGACTGTGCTCACCTTCACGGCCACGACAATAAAGACAGACGGAAATCATTAAATTTTGTACCCAAACTTATCACACCGAGACCTAAGACAAGTCGACCCAGAAGACTGACTTTACATACTTTTGAGAATATTGCTGAGCAGTGGAGGAGACAACAAGGTGTGAGCGAAGACTTAAGTAATAAAACTGAATCTGTTTCTAACTTGAGGAGCATCGAGCCTCCACCTGAGGACATGAGTAAAGAAATGGAGTTCAGACTCAACCTGGTGCGAGATTTGGAGAAGCTTGAGGCGGAGATCGACGCTGAGGTTCAGGCCTTAGAGTCAGGGTCTGTACAGGCCAAGGATGACGAGGACTCAGCCTCCATCATCGTGGTGTTTGACAGTAGCGAGTCAGTAGCGTCGGCAGGCAGTGTCCCTCGCACTGGGTCAGGAAACTCTGGCAGGGAGGAGGACACCTCCATCGATTCAGACGCCGAGGCTGCAGACGCCCCCAGGGAGACCCTGAAGTCAAGTCTGCATCATTATGACTCCCTTCGTCCCGGAGTTGACGACGAACCAACGAGTGAAGATAAATGTCTCGAGAGAGGTGCTGGGGACGACCATAACAAGAGCAAATCAAAGGAAATATCAGCAGACTCGGGTCCATTTACTCCACTGTCAGACTCAAAGTCCCTTCCAGATTTACTGGAAGCGGATGAAGCCGGGTTGCTGGACTCTGCGGCCCCGAGTGACGCCGGTGTTAAGCGCCGAGAGAACTTTAAGCCGGCCAAGAGTATGGAGACATTGGTCAATGTTGAAATTGTTCCTTGTAGCAACTACGAGTTTAGTGAGGTCACGTTCCCAGCCATGGTTGGCATCGATGAACTGGAGGAACAGGAGGTAGTGGAGAACTTCTCTGACGAAGATGTTGTGTCTGGCGGAGACTTCGAGGTTTTCTCAGAGACCGAGCACGACACAGACATGGACAACCTCAACCTGGAGCTGTTTGAGCCGAGTGTCGTTGGGGACAAAGTTGACGGTAAGATGTTGTCCAAGAGACAGAGGAAACTGAAGAAGTTAAGAAGGAAATTTAGCTTCAGTACGACTGAGAAACAATCTAAGGACATCAAGGACACAATAACGTCTTCACTTAAACGGTTCAAGAACGCCAAGTACAAGATCGAAAAACTGGTGACCAAGACCCTGAAAAGTGATGCCCCGCCCCCTCACTCCTCCGTAGAGTCTCTCGAGGCACCTCCACTCCTCCAGACCTCAGGGCCCCTGGCCGGCCATGGTAACACCTCTGGTAATCGTGCCGGAGAACTTCTGGAGCCAAGTGATTCACATTCGTCCAAGACCTCAACCCTGGACTACACTGAGTCGCGGACCTCAGACCAGTCAGGGTCGGTGGGGGGCGTGTCCCGCAACACCTCCAAGTCCTCTGACGGAGCCTGGGACACCATGAGGCTCCTGGACGGTCACGAGTCCACTTACTCCTGGTCAGATGCCGATAGTGATTTTGAGTTTGTGGCGATGGAGCCGCCCAGGACCATGGTGGTGTATAAAGACCCGACCGAGACCAGTGACAAGGAGAGTGTTGGGGCGCCTCAGCCCAGCCCTCACCTGTCCACCTCTTCCTCTACTGAAGGTAAGACATTATTATTATTACTATTATTATTATTATTATATTATTATTATTATTATTATTATGTAAATGATGACTTACAGGGTGACCCAGAAGTTAGGAAACACTTTTGAGAAATAATTAATGTTATTATTTTTTGCAGGTTCACTAATTCAAATTCATTAAACAAACACTGTTAAACGTTAGGGCGAGTGAGGCCCCGTGAGGCTCAAACAAACACATCTTCACTAGTGAGTCTTATTATTACAGTCAGGCGAGACGCTTAATAATATCCCCCGTGAGGCTCACCAGTACCTACCTGTAGACAGCTGTAGGTCTTCAGCTCAATGTGACACTGAAACACTTGTTGTTATATCCAACTTGTGTACAGTACCAGGGTCACACTCGCCTGCCCCTCGGCTTAACATTATACACCATACGAGGAACACTTGATAAAGGGAAATTAATTTTTATCGAATAATTAATAAAAAAATAACATTCATAAATATATTTCTTCGTGTGTGTGTGTGTGTGTGTGTGTGTGAAGTCCAGTAGTGTCTCGTGTTAACCAGAGTTGTGTGTGACCCTCACTGCCTGGTGCACTGGTCCTCGTGTTACTGTGGCGCTCACACACACACACACACACACATCAGAAGGTGGTGCAGGAAACTGGAAGAAACTGGAAGTAATCACATGTGAGGGTCTGTTGATGACGACACACCTCTCCTCTCCCTCTCCTTCCCTTCCCATCTCCTCTCCCTCCCCTTCCATCCCCACTCCTCATCACCCACCCCTCCCCATCTCTCTCCTTTATCACCCTCCCCTGCCTCATCACCCCTATCCCTTTCCCTCATTACCTCCCTATCCCTCTCTCTCCCCACCTCCTCTCTCTCCCCACCTCCTCCCTCTCCCTCATCACCCTCCAATCCCCCCCCCTCCCCCCCCACACCTCAACCTTGATACAAAATATACATACACCTACAGACGTCCAAGAAGATGTATACCGATTATACATAAATATATTCAGGATTTTATTACTTCAAAGTCTGTATATTTAGTAGTCATTTGAAAGATAAGAGTGAGGTTTGGTTAGGTTAGGTTAGGTTAGGTTAGGTTAGGTTAGGTGTATCAGAAGCTGCCCCCCCCCCCCCACACACACATGCTCTCTCTACAACACCAAGTACAGAACGAATGAGTGTTTTTCAAGGTTGTGTGTGTGTGTGAAGGTTGTTATTTCGGGTAGATGTCAAGGTTTTAGAAACGAGAGGCGACAGTAGCAAAGGTTCCCAACTAGCAACCTCTCCTAGTAGCACTCCACTTACCTGCTGCTAGTTGTTTGGGGGTGAGGTGGTGCTATTTGGGGGAATAGGTAGTTAGTACATAACCATTGATTATGTTGTTTGTATCCCACACCTGTACTGTACATGTGTTGAGTCATTTTTCGCTACAAATGTCCGTGACCATGAACTATACACGTGGTTCCTCCCTACAGTACCACACTACTTGTTCCTACCCACAGTACCACACTACCAACTCCTTCCTTACTCCCTATTCCACTCCCTAGTCCTCCCTAACCCATTTCTTAGTCCTTCCTTTCCCACTCCCTACTCCTTCCCTACTCCCTATCCCACTCCCTAGTCCTCACTACCCCACTCCCTACTCCTTCCCCACTCCCTAACCCCTATTCATCCTACACCCTTTATCTAATTCACTTGCTCATCATCATCATCAATCATCATCATCACCACCATCACCATCATCACCACCATCATCATCATCATCACCATCATCATCATCATCACCATCATCATCTAAGCTACCGACTGGTAACACACATTTCAGGTAACAATCGTAATTTTTTTTCCCAGTGTCGTAAATTATTAGGGATGACTAGTGGGTGAAAGCAAGGTCGACAGGGGCTGTACTCTGCCCTGGGATTAGTAAACCATTGTCTTTAGGTTAGGTTAGGTTTAGGTTAGGTTCCGCCGTCAGGCTTGTGGGTTAGGTTCTTCCGTCAGGCTTGTGGGTTAGGTTCCTTCGTCAGGCTTGTGGGTTACGTTCCTCCGTCAGGCTTGTGGGTTAGGTTTCCTCGTCAGGCTTGTGGGTTAAGTTCCTCCGTCAGGCTTGTGGGTTAGGTTCCTCCGTCAGGCTTGTGGGTTAGGTTCCTTCGTCAGGCTTGTGGGTTAGGCTCCTCCGTCAGGCTTGTGGGTTAAGTTTCCTCGTCAGGCTTGTGGGTTAGGTTCCTCCGTCAGGCTTGTGGGTTAGGTTTCCTCGTCAGGCTTGTGGGTTAAGTTCCTCCGTCAGGCTTGTGGGTTAGGTTCCTCCGTCAGGTTTAGTTTGGAGAGACAAAAAACTTAACCTAACTTGAGGCTTTAAATTGTGACCGAGTAAGTTTTTGTTCTGTTGGGTGGTGGAGGTTGTTGCTTAATGGGGAGGAGGAGGAGGAGGCCTAGGAGGTGTTGGGGAGGTGGTGATAGTGGTAGTAGTGGTGGTGATGATGGGTGGTGATAGTGGTAGTAGTGGTGGTGATGATGGGTGGTGATAGTGGTTGTATTGGTGGTGATAGTGGTGGTTGGAGTGGTTGTGGTGGTGGTAGTGTGGTTGTAATGATGATAGTGGTTGTATTGGTGATAGTGGTGGGGATATTGGTGGTAACAGGTGTTCAATTGTAATCATTAACCCACAGGTACACGTCCTGAACCATACCCCTTACACACACACACACCACCACCTACTTCAGACTCACCTGTAAGTAATGTTTTGTTTGCTCGTGATTGGCTAAGGTCCCACCAGGTAACCAAGCGTGGATGAACTCCTCTGATCCTTCTACACCCCCCCCCCCTCCCTCATTAACAGGAAGGTAGGAAGGAAGGTAGGTAGGAGGGAAGGAAGGTAGGTAGTCAGGTAGTGATATTTTTAACCTATAATTGGACAGGAGCGGTCAAGGTCATCGTAATTAACCTGAGCTATACTGATTACTAGCTCACCTCTCTGTCTCGTCTAGTTTACACACCTCTGTCTACCTGCAAGAGCACACCTGGACTAACTCAGGCACAGGTTAGACGTGTGTGTGTTTATGGGTTGTAGTTTCAGTCATATTAACGATTTCGACACACACACACACACACACACACCTCCGGGGCACCCACCAGCACCGACAAGTTCCTATGTGATAAAAAGTTCCCCTATAGCACCAGTAAGAGTAGTAGTGGTGATAGTGGTAGTGGTGATAGTGGTGATGGTGATAGTGGTGATGGTGATAGTGGTGATGGTGATAGTGGTGATGGTGACAGTGGTGATGGTGATAGTGGTGATGGTGATAGTGGTGATGGTGATAGTGGTGATGGTGATAGTGGTGATGGTGGTGTGTGTGTGTGTGTGTGTGTTGAGGGTGACAGGCATCTTTATTTCACCTTGCACCATCACCTGGTTTAAGGGAAGAATCGATGAAGTTTGTGTGTGTGTGTCGAGGTAGTGCTTGGTGGCTGACAATTCCTGCTTCTGTCTGTCTGTCTCCCTCAAATCTCCTCCTGTAGCGTATATTTCCGTCGAAGATCACTGATTCTCTACACACACACACACACACACACACACACATACAACAAGTCCATCTGTCTGTCTATATGTCTGTCTGTGGGTCTAGGAGGTGTTTATGTCTACAATAGCCTTATATGGACCAACTCTCACCTCTGTTTACAATTTCTCTTCCTATGTTAATCAGTAATGTAAACAATACTAAGGGAATAACCCAGGTAGATGGAGACTCAACATAGCTACCATCATGTGGACTCTACGGCAGGAGGCGCTGAAGGGGGGAATGGTTGTACAGAGGTGAAGTTACAGGTGTGGGGGTAATTTTTTCTTTTCTTAAGTGTGACGCGGCGGGTCGTGTTAGGTACCGCGGTAGTGTAATGTGAATGTCAAACACACACACACACACACTCTCTCTCTCTCTCTCTCTCTCTCTCTCTCTCTCTCTCTCTCTCTCTCTCTCTCTCTCTCTCTCTCTCTCCTCTTAGCCAGTCAGTAGCACCGAGGACCAACTCTTGTGTGGTGGAGGGGGAGAGGGGTGGGAATGGGGTGGGGAGGAGGGGGAGAGGGGTGGTAATGGGGTGGGGAGGGAGGAGGGGGAGAGGGGTGGTAATGGGGAGAGGGGTGGGGAGGAGGGGGAGAGGGGTGGTAATGGGGAGGGGGGAAGGGGGGAGGGGGAAGAAGTCGGCCCTCACCACAAATTTGGGTCGCCATTCATTGTTGACTGCCGAGGGTAAATAATGATGAGTGGGTCTCCGTCTCCCTGACCCTTCCCTCTCTTTTACCTCCTCCTTCTCCCTGCCCTCCCTCTCTCTCCCTGCCTCCCTCCCTCCCTGCCTGGTGGTAATACATGTGTGTGAAATTGCATGAAATTATTTGCTGAAGGGAACTGATAAATGAAGCTTAATATTACACTTGTTCTCCCTCATTTAGTAGACAGACAGACAGACAGACAGACAGACAGACAGGCAGACAGACAGACAGACAGGCAGACAGACAGACAGACAGAGAACACACTCAAGATTACAGAGACAAACTCAAACACACAAATACTTAGAAGAATAGATTAAGACATACATAAAAAAAAAATTAATAATCCCAAAAAAGATTTAAAACACCAAAAAAAAAAAAAACAACCCACTTTATATCACACTACTAAGAGAGTGTATCAAGTTCTCATACCATCACCAACACGAGGGAGGGAGAGAGGGGTACGTGAGGGAGTGTTTTAGATCTACCTTAGTTACCCATCCAAGATCTTCAATCATAGAAAACGGGGACTTAGGTTACTAGATTAAGTTTGGCAAAGTTGTTTCGTAAAACTTATCTGCCCGGTTAGTTAGTTTATTTGTGAATGATGGTTAACCTTTGTGTGTTCATTGGTTAGATGGAAAGACAGTTGAATGGTCGTTAGTGATGTAGGTAAAGGGGTTCTTAAGTGACCTGACCTTAAAGTTGTTTACAATAGGTCAGGTGTATGGGTGGTAGGAAGGTGCGGCTTCGTGGTCAGATTGAGTGATTGTGTTTTTGTTGATTAGTTGATAATTAGGGTACCTATTATTGTTTATGTCACCCTAAGAGTATCTACCTAACCTAACCTACATTGATTTAAAAGGGTGATTTTAAGGGGGTGACTAAGGGGTAACTTTTTAAGGGTTCAGTGTACATACATACATACATACTATATACATACTGTACATGCAATCATACATGCATACATACACACTGGAATGGCCTATTAAGATACAGATTTGACCTGGATATAATGCGGAAACCCCACTATAGGAGCCCAGGGGAGGAGCCCAGCCTAGATCGATCCTGAAGCCCAAACCTCCCTCCCTCCCTCCCTCCTACTCTTCCTCTCCCTTCCTATCTCTCCCTGGTAGACTCTTGAGGAGGGGAGGTGGTGGTGAGGGAGGGAGGAGGATTTATAGGAGGGGAAGGAGAGAGAGAGAGAGAGAGAGAGAGAGAGTGTGTTCAGGTATGGATGGACCCTCAGTGTGTCAATATTTACTTCTTCACTCGTGTTGGGGGTCGCCTGCTTGTCTCCTCCACTGACAGCCAGGTGGAGGAGGTGGAAGAGAAGAAAGAGAATAAGAAGGTGGATTCCAAGTCTTGACCTCGATATAACTTACTTTATATTGTTGTATAACTCAGGTGGCGGCCCATTAATTGCGTCTCACCTGAGGAGTTCTTACGTGGGACAAAGGTGATGTATCAGAGCTTTTGAGATGCGGCTTAAATGTGTAATGGTGTGGTTATTTGGGTGTGAGGGAGGGTGTCAGGGAGGGTATAAGGGTGAGTATGAGGGAGGGTGTCAGGGAGGGAGGGAGAGGTAGGACGCCATCTCTAGTCTGGCGGCCACACACACACAGCTGTTAACGGGGATGTGTATTACTCTCTGTTGACTCCGGCTTGTGTTAGATGTTAATGGGACAGTTGATGTATTTAGTTCCGGCTGACTGGCGACCACATGAGCTGAAGTGTGTGTGTGTGTGTGTGTGTGTGTGTGTGTGTGTGTGTGTCTGTGTTGGATCGTGACTCAGGTGCTGGGATGGTTAATTACACACCTGTTTATGTCGAGTGCAAGTACTGGTAGTGTGGTACTGGTAGAGTGGGTACTGGTATGAGCGGGTTTGTGTAGGTCACGCCCTCTATCAAGATTACTGTATCGTATGCAGACCCTGAACCAGTACCGCCCACCCGCCCATTGCCACTCACCCTCCCCTCTACCACCCACCCACATTCTACCACCCATTCTATGCCACCCACCCACCCCTCTACCACCCACCCACCTTCTACCACCCATTCTATGCCACCCACCCCTCTACCACCCATTCTATGCCACCCACCCACCCCTCTACCACTCACTCTATGCCATCCACCTTCTACCACTCACTCTATGCCACCCACCCACCGCAAAATCTTGAGTGCTTCTCGAGGGTCAGGTTGAAGGAGTAACTCGAGTTGAGGGATTGATTTTGGAGGGTAAGGACGTGTTGTGTTGAGGCCTGATAGAAGTAGATGATTGTAACCCTTGAGTACGACTTAGGTCATTGTACTCAAGGGGGTCCAGTTCTCTTACTCAAGTTATTGATATTGTACTCAAGGGGTTAACATATCACGCTCAAGGATTTAGTTATCGTACTCAAGGGATTAAAAGTCATTGTACTCAAGGGGTTTAAATCATTGTACTCACGGGATTAAGTTATCGTACTCAAAGGGGTTAAAACCATCGTATTCAATGAAGTAAGTCATCGTACTCAAGGTATTAAGTCATCGTACTCAAGGAATTAAGTCATCGTACTCAAGGTATTAAGTCATCGTACTCAAGGTATTAAGTCATCGTACTCAAGGGTTTAAGGAGTTTGTTTGTTTTGATGGCGTGTTGTGGTGTCGCTCTGTTTATTTACGGGTTGCGGTAAAGACTGGTTGGAGGTAGCGGACTTCTCTCCCCTCACCCCTCACCCCCACCCACCCCTCACCCCCCCTCACCCCCCTCCCCCTCACCCCCCTCCCCCCTAAGCTTGGGTTTCTTCAGTTTGCTTCCGTGATTGTTGTTGTTTTTTTTAAGTTGGTGTAAACAGTAAGGGTGAATGAGGGGGAGTGATGGGTGATGAGGGGTGATGGGTGATGAGGGAGAGTGATGGGTGAATAATGGAGAGTGAGGGAGGATGTAGGCTTAGCTGAGCGTGATGCCAGGAGGATGGTGGGAGTGGGGGTGGGGGAGGGGGAGGGAGAGTTTCTTAGTATACAAGGTCCGGCGTTCCTCAGGGTTATCTCACATTCCTCCCTTCCCTCACCTGTCTCACCTACCTTACTTATCCTCATTTCCTGTAGTGGTATGTCCTCTCTCTCTCTCTCTCTCTCTCTCTCTCTCTCTCTCTCTCTCTCTCTCTCTCTCTCTCGTTGTGGTGTGGTGAGGTGTGGAGGCGTGAGGAGTGACCATGGGGGTTCCGGGGGGCAGGATGCTGGGGGTACACCTGGTGACGTCCCCGGGTCCACTAGGAGGAACTACCTGACTACTGTAGTGATTGAAGGTGGTGTTGTGGAGTCACCAGCCGACGCAACTCAACGCTGCCATATTACAATTCAACAAATCCCCGTGATGGCCGACATGATTCCCGGGGCAACACTCTGGCAACGTCACATGATGGAGAAGGACTGTCCACGCCCATCCTCTGCCACTAACACCAGAACCATATCTACCGGAGCTGTTGTCTGTGTTGTTAGTTCTCACAGGGGACACACCAAGGCCGCCTGCTGTCGACGCGGTCACCCACGCTGCAGGATCTGTTCACGTGACCATTACGCCAGCCTCTGTACCGCCCAGAGATTTCAGTTTTGCCCCCACTCAGGCGCCGCCGAGTTGGTGACGACCCCGGCCCTGACCCCCAGCCTGCCAGACACCCACTACCTCATTGTCCTGCCTGCCTCACCTGCCCTCACCAAAACCACCACCATTCATCACTACTATCACTATACTTATCACCATCACCACCAACACCATACTTACCATGGCCTGTCTCTCTACCACTTTTCTTACTAAATAATATTAAAACATCTAAATTCAGTCATCAGAACAAATGACATCACATAACTGTATCGCTGTATCCTCCCACCGGCCACCTTGAATTCGGTCACCTGTCCCGGATCTGACTTTCCTGTACTAGAAGGGAGGACCTGAATGACGCCCACTTGTACTTACCTGACCTGATCACCTGTACACCCGTGACAGAATCATGTGGTGGACTGTCTTGACGTTAAGGGTGTCAGTGAACGATATTAACCTTTGTCTTCTCACCATTAAGGCTCATATAGTGAATTTTAACACTGTCTTGCCCCCTATTTTCCCTTTAGTATAATGTCGTGAGTGATAATGGTGGTGATGGTGGTAGCGTGATGGTGGGAGTGTGGTGGTGGAAGAATCTGGATGATGGTATTGTGTTGGCGTGGTGATGGTGACGTGATGGCAGTGGTGTGGTGGTGGTGATGGTGACGTGATGGTGGTGGTGGCGTGATAGTGATGGTGGCGTGGTGATAGTGATGGTGGCGAGGTGGGCGCGACAGAGGCGTGGGGGGCAAGAAGGACATATAAGGTCAGGACTGGCGAGGGTCACGGTATTTGTTTACTTCCACAGAGGTTCATGAAGCCTCACCTCAAGCCTCGCCTCACACCTCAAGCCTCGCCTCACACCTCGCGCCTCAAGCCTCGCCTCACACCTCGCCTCAAGCCTCGCCTCACACCTCGCCTCAAGCCTCAAGCCTCGCCTCACACCTCGCCTCACCTCACATCTCACCTCGCTTCACCTACCCTGGTCTCTCACCTCGCCACACGCCACGCAGGACAGTGGTTAAGTATGGTAGTGTGTGTGTGTGTGTGTGTGTGTGTATCTCACGTAGGAAACTTTGTTGAGTGAGGTAACCATACTGAGTGAGGTAACCATACTGAGTGAGGTAACCATACTGAGTGAGGTAACCATGCTGAGTGAGGTAACCATACTGAGTGAGGTAACCATACTGAGTGAGGTAACCATACTGAGTGAGGTAACCATACTGAGTGAGGTAACCATACTGAGTGAGGTAACCATACTGAGTGGGGTAACCATACTGAGTGAGGTAACCATACTGAGTGAGGTAACCATACTGAGTGAGGTAACCATACTGAGTGGGGTAACCATACTGAGTGGGGTAACCATGCTGAGTGAGGTAACCATACTGAGTGAGGTAACCATACTGAGTGAGGTAACCATACTGAGTGAGGTAATGCAGGTAGAAGAGAGAGTGTAGGCGGCTACCTCAAGAGTGACGTGTTGACCAAGCGTATTTTCATGTTTATTATACACCTCTCTCTCTCTCTCTCTCTCTCTCTCTCTCTCTCTCTCTCTCTCTCTCTCTCTCTCTCCTTCGTTGCATGGTGCTGAGATGCATATTACTCAGTGCATGGCCAAGGTAACCAATACACACCTCCCATACTCACCTGTAATTAGCAACACCTGTCCAGCAATACAACACCTGTATACCTAATGAGCAAGATCCCAACCCAAGAATCTCAAAGTCAGAGGAAGACAACGTGATGAAAATTGACTTTGGGCAATATTAATTTAAAGAGAGAATAGATACAGTAATTGTTTGTAAATATTGACTGAATCGAACAGGTAAGATGCACAGGTAATGACTCGAGACGGTGGTAAAGGTATTTGAAAGAGATATATTGATAGACTAATTTCTAATAGGTTTTTGTAGTCTTTTTTATTTAGCTGTTTACATTCATCTACAGGTTAAGGAACTCCCTGTAGTGTTAGTGAGGTAAGGAAGGAGTCGGTCGGTTGGTAAACATAGATGGAATTTTTTTTTTTTTTTGGAGGGGTGGGCTGTGGTCGCCAACCCTCAGATGTGATTGATGATACGTTGGTTAATTGAGTGTGTGTGTGTGTGTGTGTGTGTGTGTGTGTGTGTGTGTGTGTGTATTATTGATAGAAAGACCGGAAGTATTGACCCTAGAGTGACCTCATGCCTGGTGACCTATATATTCTCAGGAATTAGAGAGAGAGAGAGAGAGAGAGAGAGAGAGAGAGAGAGAGAGAGAGAGAGATAACTGTTTGTGAGTCAGGTGTAAAAGAAACGGACTTAAACACCTGGCGGCTTGAGTTAATAAGTTGTTTTGGAGTCTTACAGCTGGATGAACCTACACACACACACACACACTGCATGACCCAGTGACCATTATCATTGATCCAGGACGCTTGCCCTCTACCACCCACCCACATGATCCATCACCATGACGTCACTACTCACATGATCCACTACCATGATGTCATTACTCACATGATCCACTACCATGATGTCATTACTCACATGATCCATCACCATGACGTCACTACTCAATTGATCCATCACCGTGACGTCACTACTCAATTGATCCATCACCGTGACGTCACCAGGTAACCATGGTCTCACACCGTAGCCGTAGTGTCACCCCCCCCCCCTCAGTGTGTGTGTGTGTGTGTGTCCTATGAACGCCCTCCTGATAGCTGGTGTGTATGACATTGATACCAACAGTCGTATGTGTATCAGATGTCTACAGTATACCCCCACCCCCCTCCCTCTACCCCTAACCCCTACCTCTGACCCCACACCCCCCTCTCTACCCCCAACCCCTCTCTCTACCCCTAACCCCTCCCTCTACCCCTAACCCCCCTCTCTGCCCCTAACCCCTCCCTCTACCCCTAACCCCTCTCTCTACCCCCACCCCCCTCTCTACCTATAACCCCTCCCTCTACCCCCCCACCCCTCTCTCTACCCCTAACCCCTCCCTCTACCCCTAACCCCTCCCTCTACCCCCCCACCCTCCTCTCCCCCAACCCCCCCTCTCTACCCCCCACCCCTCTCTCTACCTACCCGTCAATTCAATTCGATACTAAAAGAGCAACATACATACATACATCTCTAAGGCTTTTATCATTTCTCTCCCCCCTAAAAAAGTATCTATGTATGTATGTATGAAACAATATGACACAACGGACGAAGGATTTTGACAACCCTACCGAGACAACAGGAGTCACAGTGTTCATTCTGGAATACATCGATCACTCCTGTCTAGATACTTTTTTGGGGGAGCGTCATGTGTGTGTGTGTGTGTGTGTTGTTGTGGGGTCTTTGTTTTTGTGTGTATAAATGAGTGTTTGTATTTGTGTATGTATACGTGTAAGTGTGTGTGCATGTATGTGATTATGTGGTCTGTGTGTATGTGTAATGGAGTCAATGTGTGTATGTCAGGTGTATGTTACCACCAGCGAATGACAGGGGTAGGGGAGGGGCAGAGTTTAGGGGGGGGGGAGTAGAGGTTAGGGAGGGGTATCAGTGTGAGTGCCCCTACAAGGTCCACCGGTACCTGAGGCACTACCCCCCTCCCCACCCCCCCCCACCTACCTTCGCCCCCATTTTTGGTACTGTCATTAGTTTCTACCTGTGTCTGACTAATGGCACTGAGCCTTACACAACAGGAGTCTAGGTTGTGGCACTGAGCCTTAACAGGAGTCTAGGTTGTGGCACTGAACCTTAACAGGAGTCTAGGTTGTGGCACTGAGCCTTAACAGGAGTCTAGGTTGTGGCACTGAACCTTAACAGGAGTCTAGGTTGTGGCACTGAGCCTTAACAGGATTCTAGGTTAATTCTCTTTTTTTGTCTCGCCTTTAACACACACTTAGCCAATCGGGTCGAATCTTCAATGACGTCGTAAGAACACACAGCCAATCGGGTCGAACCTTTAATCGTGTTTGTAAACGGGAGTGTCGATAGCTGAGATGACACTTATTAGAGCAGGTATTGCAGGTCATGTGTGTGTGTGAGGGGGGGGGGAGCAGGATGGGGTCAGGGGTAATGGTGAGGGGGGGGTGGGGGGAAAGGGAGCCATTGTTGTTTGATGGTGAGGTAAGGAGGGTATAAGACAAGAGATGATAGTGATTTGTTCTCTCTCTCTCTCTCTCTCTCTCTCTCTCTCTCTCTCTCTCATAAGCCATGACTGACGTACCTATGTGGTCAAAAAGTTGATGGGCATTCCTCGCCGTGCGTAAATTGGACAGAATTTTCTAAGCCGAAGTTGAGGGAGAGTTGACGGGTGGGAGACGGGTGGCGGTGGTCCTCTGAATACCAACGACCTGAACGTAAAAAGAACGACTTATGATTGATGATGAATGGTCGTAGGAAAGGAGTCGTTCTAGAATCATAGTTTTGTTTCCTCATTTGAAGGTAAATTTTCCTCAAGTTTTGGTGAGGTGAGGAAGGGAGATTGATAGGAAGGGGGAAGAGAAGGGGTGGTAAGGAGGGAGGGGGAAGAGAAGGGGTGATAGATAAAGAGTGAATGAAGGAGGAAGGGAGAGAGGGGGTAATACACACACACACACACACACACACACACACACACACACACACTATTTACCAGATTTCCATTATAAAACTCCACCAATGTGTCACTTACAGCTCAGTATATTGAAGGCGGGAGGTGTAGCCTGGAAGAGGTTGGTCGCGTCAATACCGCAGGGGTGATGTCTCTTGATTGTGTGTGTGTGTGTGTGGTAGAGGAGGGTTAAAGTGTGGTTGAGGAGCGTTAAGAGTGTGGTAAAGGAGGAGTGTGTGGTAGGCCAGGTGTAGGAACAGACACACACACACACACACGCGTCAGGTAGAACGTATAAGATCAACAGGGCCGCCCCACACCGCCCGGCGCTCTATTGACAGTAAAGGTAAATGTCGAGATCTAGTTCGTCCTATAGGCATCCCAATCTATTTATTTACGTTTTAGCGGCGTATAATCCTGTCTGATGCGTTCTAGCGGCGTATAATCCTGTCTTGTGCGTTCTAGCGGCGTACTATCTTGTCTGGTGCGTTCTAGCGGCGTGCCAGCTTATGTAGATGCATTTTAATGACAAGCAAACCTGTGTAGATGCATTCTAGTAGTATGGTCATTAACCTGTCTGATGTGTTCTAACGGTGGGGCAACCTGTCATAGTACCTTCTAACGGCTTGTCAACCTGTCCGGAGTGTCTTAGCGGTGTAGGGATGTGTTCAGTGCATCATAGCGGTATGTCAACCTGTCCGGAGTGTCTTAGCGGTGTAGGGATGTGTTCAGTGCATCATAGCGGTATGTCAACCTGTCCGGAGTGTCTTAGCGGTGTAGGGATGTGTTCAGTGCATCATAGCGGTATGTCAACCTGTTTGATGTGTTATACTGCTGAGGGATGATGTCTCAAGCACCGTAATGCCTCCCACCCGCCCACTGACCGCCCACCACCCACTGACCGCCCACCAACCACCAGATAACGATAACAACCATACATAGTTCCCAAAAAGTTACCAAATCTCAAAAGGTCCATTACCACCCCCGATCTACACGGCCAGGAATAGACAACCTCCCAAGACCAGCATCCGCCAGTAGGGTCGGCGGAATATGAAATAAGGCCCTTAAAACACCCATATGTGGGACAGGGTAGGATGTCTAGTGCCTGTACCGGCAGACAATAACTAACCCATAACACAACCCTAACACACTATTAGCTTAGCTAGGCGGTCAGCCAGCCCTCTCTTACCTCCTCCTAAACTTCTTCTTTTTCCGAACTATAACTTCCTTCCCCCACCTCTAATCTTCCTTAATCCCTCCTTTCCCTAAAAAAAAACCCACTGACCGCCCGCCCACCCACCCACCACATACCCACCCACCCACCACATACCCACCCACCACATACCCACCCACCCACCAGCTTTCACCCAGGCGTCCAGGCAACAACTCCCCCACACCTCCTCAGCAGCCAGCTTCCCCCCAACACCATATAAGGCCATGGCCCCCTGGAGACATTACAACACCCGGCTCTAATGTATGGTGGAGGGGACGACCAGGTGGCCACTCTCACCCACCCCGTGTTTACCTGTTCCCTCCATGACTCATACCTTAACCTATACTAGTTTTGGTTAGGTTAGGTTTAGATTAGTTTAGGTTAGGTTAGGTCATCATGGTGCAGATCATTAGTATGGTGGGCATGTTGTGATAATTGGGTCATCATCACCACCACTATCCCATCACCATCCACCCACCACAACCATCACCACCACTATCCCATCACCATCTACCCACCACAACCATCACCACCATCACCACCACCACGGCAGGATTCTCTCTTTGACTTTCCCCATATGTGCGTGTGTGTGTGTGTGTGTGTATATATATGCGTGTGTGTGTGTGTGTGTGTGTGTGTGTGTGTGTAAGCTATAATATGTAGGTCAGTGCGTATTTAATTAGTGTATGTTTCTATTTAAAGTCAATTTATGCACTTAAGTAGAAACATTAGAATTGAGTTTTAGTTAAAGGTGAAGGAAGATTGGTTGAGTGTGGTGGTGTGAGTGGTTGAGTGTGGTGGTGTGAGTGGTTGAGTGTGAGTGGTTGAGTGTGAGTGTGTGAGTGGTTGAGTGTGGTGGTTGAGTGTGTGAGTGGTTGAGTGTGGTGGTTGAGTGTGAGTGGTCGAGTGTGGTAGTGTGAGTGGTTGAGTGTGGTGGTGTGAGTGGTTGAGTGTGAGTGTGTGAGTGGTTGAGTGTGTGTGAGTGGTCTAGTGTGGATGTGTGAGTGGTTGAGTGTGGTGGTGTGAGTGCGTGAGTGGTTGAGTGTGGTGGTATGAGTGCGTGAGTCGTTGAGTGTGTGTGAGTGAGTGGTTGAGTGTTGTGGTGTGAGTGGTTGAGTGTTTTGTGAGTAACTGTACAGGTGTGAGCGAGTGGCTGAACAGGTATGAGTGAGTGACTGTACAGGTATGAGTGAATGACTGTACAGGTATGAGTGAGTGACTGTACAGGTATGAGTGAGTGACTGTACAGGTATGAGTGAGTGACTGTACAGGTATGAGTGAGTGACTGTACAGGTATGAGTGAGTGACTGTACAGGTATAAGTGAGTGACTGTACAGGTATGAGTGAGTGACTGTACAGGTATGAGTGAGTGACTGTACAGGTATAAGTGAGTGACTGTACAGGTATGAGTGAGTGACTGTACAGGTATGAGTGAGTGTCTGTACAGGTCACGATAATTTAGACGTTATTATTTTTACCTTTTGAGATTTTTATGTATGTATTTATCTATCTTTTTTATTATTATTATTATTATTATTATTATTATTATTATTATTATTATTATTATTATTATTATTTTTATTCATTTATAGTTTGTCCTCTTGATATATTATTATTCATTTCCTCCTTAATTGTGTTTTTCGTTTTGTTTTTGAAGTAAATGAACGAAAGCTAAAGGGAAAAACACATTTGTGAAATATAAATGAACTTGTTGAGATCAAACACTGGAGAGAGAGAGAGAGAGAGAGAGAGAGAGAGAGAGAGAGAGAGGACACACACACACACTTTCTCTCATTTAGTACACCGAAGACGTCGCTTCTTATCTGAGCTCTTGGTTGGTATTTGGTCATTATTCCAACATAAGACCAACGTGTCGACTCTCTCTCTCTCTCTCTCTCTCTCTCTCTCTCTCTCTCTCTCTCTCTCTCTCTCTCTCTCTCTCTCTCTCTCTCTCTCAGCGTGAGATATAGAATTCCTGTGTGTTGAGAATCATTCTATTTCGTCACCCTTAATTTGTTCGTGTGATTGCAACCAACTTGTCTATTATCCAGAGAATTGAACCGATGTTTGGGAGTAATTGGATAAAGAGATCACATGAAGATTATCCCCCCAACCTACACCTAACTTAACCTAACCTACACCTAACCTAACCTAACCTAACTTAACCTACCATAACCTAACCTACCATAACCTACACCTAACCTAACCTAACCTACACCTAACTTAACCTAACCTACACCTAACCTCTCCTGACCTTACCCAACGCTTAAGGTATAGTGTTAGTGTGTTTAATCATCAGATGAATTAAACTGGAGTGAGGTTAATCTTCAGGTGATCCATGGAAAAAAGGGGGTTAATTAGATTACGCCCAGGTATTAAACAGGTGATTGATTGACACTGAAGGTAGAATTATGGGAATGTTTTTATTTTATTTTTTATTTTATGCAGGTGTTATTGGTTTACCCTATGGGAGTTTAATTACAGAATGAGATACAGGTGTTTTAATGGCCTGTGTCGTTGGGGTAGTTCTCAAAGGGTTAAACCATCGTCCTCTTAGGGTTAAACCACCAACTTTGACAAAACTGACGAGTGTTTAACCTCTTAAAGATAATGGTTTAACCCCTTGAGGATAATGGTTTAAGAATCTACCTGTTACCACAAAGCTAATTACACAGGTTAATCTTAATACTTACCTGTGGTCATCGTCTCCGGTGGAAGTGAAACCTAACCTAACCTACCTGTGGTCATCGTCTCCGGTGGAAGTGAAACCTAACCTAACCTACCTGTGGTCTGTATCTGAGATGGAAGTGAGTTTTTATACTCTTCATTTCTCAATAGTGTGGCTAAAAAAAAATGGTGTGGTGTTATGGGTGACCGTGACCGATTAGTGTGTTGAGTGAGTCACCTTGGGGGAATGAGGCCACCTTCCTGGTGTGTGTGTGTGTGTGTGTGTGTGTGTGTGAGAGACCAGTTGTTGCCCCCCCTTGTCCCTCCTCCTGTCACCAAACTTTCATCACACTACACTACACACTTTACACTACACTACACTACACACTACACTACACTCTTTATACTACACACTTTACACTTCATACTAGACTACACACTACACACTTGAATGAGAATAACACACATATGATGTAATTAAAATAACAATTATATATTTCCTTATAAGAGTTAACATTATACACCTCTCTATAACACACCTGTTAATATAGTCACCTGTTGTACCTTAATATATGAGGAAATGCTAGGCGATGGTGATGGTCAGTGCTGGCGTTGGTGATGGTCAGTGCTGGCGATGGTGATGGTCAGAGAGAGAGAGAGAGAGAGAGAGAGAGAGAGAGAGAGAGAGAGAGAGAGAGAGAGAGATATTCTGATTCCTCTCACTCACTCTTTCACCCCCCCCCTGCCCCCCCCCCCCCACACACCTCTTGGACACTCTCACTCACTTAATGAATTATAGGCAGGAGTAACGGTCACCCAGAGTAACGGTCACTCAGAGTAACGGTCATTCAGAGTAACGGTCACTCATCCACCTGTGTGTCACTCGCGCGGTGCCCAGACCCCGCCGGCACCTAGCACCAGTGCCATTAGTGCTGGGTGTCTTAGCTGTCTCATGCTGGGATATTAGTGCTAGGGTGTGTCCAGTGCTGGGAGGCCAGTGCTAGGATGTGTCCAAAGCTGAGAGTAAAAATGCTAGGATATATCTACTGCTGAGATGTATTATTAAGGCTAGGATATATTATACAGCGCTAGGATATACAGTGCTAGGATATACAGCGCTAGGATATACAGCGCTAGGATATACAGCGCTAGGATAACCAGCCCTAGGATAACCAGCGCTAGGATAACCAGCGCTAGGATAACCAGCCCTAGGACATAACGCTGAAATATACATCTCATCCACCCACATAACATAACAACCAAACAAACACAATTACAGTTGTCCAAATTGGGTTGAGAAAATGAGTCAATCTGAGTGTCTGTCTGACGCAAGAGGGAATTGGCTATTACCTGCCAATTATCTACCTGTGTGGCGGTGAGCTGCAAGGTGTGACCTACTACTGAAGAGTGTCACACCTTCTGCAACATGGTCACACTAGCTTGCAATAGTGTGTGCGCAATGAAGTGGTGTCTGAGGCTTTGTGTAATAGTGTGGGTAGATAGATAGATAGATAGATAGATAGATAGATAGCCGGGGGTGAATGGAGACAGACAGACAGACAGACAGACAGAATTCCACTAAATAAAAAATCAATCTATTCACAATTTTATTTATTTCTCTACTTATACATTTACTTAATAATTCTCTCACTTCACTTATCTCCTTCATTTATTCCTATTTTCTCTTAAGTCTGGGATAATTATCAATACAATATATTAATAAACTCACAAACTCCTTGATGATCGTCTCTTGTAGGTGAAGTGAGGTGACTGATGAAGGTGTGTGTGTGTGTGTGTGTGTGTGTGTGTGTGTGTGTGTGTGTGTGTGTGTGTGTGATGATGCTGTGTGTCGGGTGTGCGAGGGTGTGACTGTAGACTGGGTGTGGCAGGAAGGGCATGAGACACACACACACACACACACACACACACACTACAGGTCATTGACGTGTGTGATGTGGCCTACTTGAGAGGTGTAGGAATAACAAGATTACGCCTCTGTGTGTGTGGTGTACTCCTGTCAGAAATAGGTTCAATAAAACACCATTTATAGTAGAGGTCTCCTGCTGCTCCTCCTCCTCCTCCTCCTCTTGCTCCTCCTCCTCCTCCTCCTCCTTCTGCTCCTCCTCCTCCTCCTCCTTCTGCTCCACCTCCTCCTCCTCCTCCTCCTCCTCCTCGTCTGAAATTATGGATTAAAATATATTTACACCTTGGTCCAACACACCCTATCCGGACACCACTCTGGAAGGGGGGTGAGGGGGAGGGGTGATCCGGACACCACTCTGGAAGGGGGGTGACGGGGGGGGGGGGTAAAGGGGTGGGGGAGTAATACGATTTACTCAATGAGAAAGTGGTGTTGATCGGCTGCCGGCGCGTGGGTGTGAAGGGGAGGGGGGTAGGGGGTGTGTGGGTGGGGGAGATAAAGGTGTGGTGTGTGTAGGGGAACGTAGGGGATGGGATGGGGAGAGGGGAGTGGGTGGGGTGACAGTGTTGAGGGCCTGGTGTGGGATAGTGTAAAGGGCCCGAATGCATGTAGGGGTGAGGGAGGGGGAGGAGGGGGAGAGAAGAGTCGAAGGGCAGGAGTGTTGAGGGTTTAAGGGCTTGAGGTTTAGGAGGAAGAAGAAGAGGGGAAGGAAGAGGAGGAGGAGGAGGAAGAAGAGGGTGGGGAGGGGGAGAGGAGGGGAGGGGGGTGTAGTGTCAGGTGGTAGTATCGAGGAGCACATCGACTGCACCATTAAACTTTACAACAACTGTCATAAAGAGAGGTGCACCATTAACCCTCCTCCTCTTAGTGGCTCTGTGGTGAACCTTCTTATCTACTGCTCTAATAAGTAATGGAGCTGTACACACACACACACACACACACACTCAACACACACACACACACACACACACACACACACACACACACAACTCAGGAATAACAAAAGACATTTATAGCTTAAGTTTTTAATAGTTATTGTTTGGACTGATTCTGTATACATGTTGAAAGGCTGTTGTTGTTGTTGTTCAAGTGTGAAAGTAAACAACAACAAAAATAACAACAAATACACGGTAGGCATAACTGGGTATAGTGAACACAACAAAGACATCACCACTGTGTTTGTTTAGAGGTGTGTGTGTGTGTGTGTGCATTAATTCAGGATCAAGTGAGGGAGAAAACAAGGAAGTTTTGCTGTGTCTTGCTTATGTCACACAACATTCACCTCCCACTGCTGACGTAGTGCTTCCTGACCTGACCTGACCCCCACCCCCCTAGTGCTGAACTGTTTATATTGCTCTCTCACACACACACACACACAGGCGTGAACTTACACCTTTATCTAGGCGACTTAGCGGTTACTGCCACGTGTGTGTGTTGAAGTGAAGGCGGTCAAACTGGTCTGTCTGGTGAGCAGGAGGAGGCGTGAGGTAGGTGAGAGTAGAAAGGGAGAGAGGAGAAGAAGAAGGAGGAGGAAGAAGAAATAAGAAGAGGGGAGAGGAAATGATCGAAGGAGAGAAGGAAAGTGGAAGGAGATGGAGGAAGGAAGGAAGGAAGGAAGGTGAAGGAAGGGTGATTATTCCACTAACCTAACCTAACCTAACCTAACCTACCCACTTTACATTTTCCTTCACACATACATACAGTCATTTCCAGAGTCTAGTTCTTCAGTATAACTCCCTTGTTGGTCCTCATTTGCATACTCATTATTATTCATAAAAATATTTAGACGCACTGGGAATAGTCTGTTGCCATGGTGACGTCAGTGTTTTATTTGTTGTGTGTCTTTGTTGTGATGTGTTTGTTTGTGTTTCATCATCATCATCATTATCATCATCATTATCATCATCATCATCATTATCATCATCACCATCATCATCATTATCATCATCATCATCATCCAACAGCTGTACACTGGTGAGAGATGATTCTAATGTTTACTTTACTATATATGTACACCCCCTTTCCTCTTAACCCACGCCCTATCCTAACCCACTCTCCTTTAACCCACGTTCCTTCTTCTTAACCCACGCCCCATCCTAATCCACGTTCATTTAACCCACGTTCCTTCTTCTTAACCCACGCCCCATCCTAACCAACATTCCTTTAACCCACGTTCCTTCTTCTTAACCCACTCCCCATCCTAACCCACGCTCCTTCCTCCTAACCTACACTCCTTCCCTCCTAACCCACGCTCAACTGGCCATGGACTTGACCAAGTGGTGATATAGGTCTTTAGTAGGCCAGGTGGTCCAGGGAGTAGTGAGCCAGGTGAGCTAAGTGGTCATGTCATCTTGAAGAAGCGTTAGGTTAGTTTAAGGTAGGTTAGGGTAGTTTAGGGTAGGTTAGGGTAGTTTAGGGTAGGTTAGGTTAGGTTAGGTTACTCATAAGGTGAAATAAACTGGGGGAGATTCTGTTCAGATGAGCCGGCAGCACCCAATGAAGGGAGGTGGTTGTAGGTAGTGTGGCGGAGGAAGTGTGGCTGACAGATGATGGCAGGTGGAGAAGGTGGGACACAAGGGCACTGTTCATGTGTGTGAGGGTGTGGTTGGTGATATGTGTGTGTGTGTGTGTTACCATAGGCATTGACAGAAACACACATACACACACAAAGACACACACGTACGCTCCTATGCATACACACACACACACACTTTCTTCTCTTGTGTTATAATAATGTGTGTGGTGTTACAGTGATGGTGGTAATGTAATATTTGACCACTGTAACACCGCCATTTACTGTACCACTGTAATCACCACTACTGTCATTACTCTGTCTACCTACCCAACCTAACAACATCTGTCTAACCTAATCCAATATAATCCTAGTATAACCTAACCTGACCTGACCTAACCTAACCAAACCTATTCCATGGCAGACTCGGATTATAAACCTTTCAGGAATTAATCCGAGTGAAGCGAAACAAAAACCGCTCGAGGCCCTATTAAAATTTTCACTTCCTGGACATTTAAACCCGGAAGTAAGATTAAACC
The DNA here is from genome assembly GCA_958450375.1 of Homarus gammarus. Classification (NCBI taxonomy): domain Eukaryota; kingdom Metazoa; phylum Arthropoda; class Malacostraca; order Decapoda; family Nephropidae; genus Homarus; species Homarus gammarus. The sequence goes on along the minus strand of CAUDMG010002163.1, from coordinate 1,496,965 downwards.
TTTAACTTAAAACACAATTATTATCCCTGGAGATAAATTATTAAATGGTGGGGTTAGGGAGTAATGACAACTTGCTAGCCAATTAGAACTAGACTTGGAGGATCTGTATGGGTTATCATTGGCTACAGTGGGGTGGTGGGAGGAAGGGCTTGGAGTGAACGTAGGGCGTCTCAGCGTGACTGGCAGATCAGTAGAGCCACCCTCCCTCCCTCCCTCCCTGCATGTTTTAAAGGTGTGCTGGGGGTCGCTGCTCCTGTCATAGGTGTTACGAGTTGGGTGACACACACACACCTCTGAGGCCAGACACGCACACCTGAGGCCAGACACACGCACCTGAGGCCAGACACACGCACCTAAGGCCAGACACACGCACTTGAGGCCAGACACACGCACCTGAGGCCAAACACACGCACCTGAGGCCAAACACACGCACACCTGAGGCCAAACGCACGCACCAGAGGCCAGACACACGCACACCTGAGGCCAAACACACGCACCTAAGGCCAGACACACACACACACACACCTGAGGCCAGACACACCTACCCTACCCTAACTAATGTAGATTTAAACGTATTATTCTGTACTGTAGAACGAGGTGAGGTGAGGTGAGGAGAGGAGGTGTTCGTCAACGGTGAATCCGGATTACAGGCATAGACGTGTTCGTAGGTGTGGATACGGACTCATGAGAGAGACAGACAGACAGACAACACGTTATCTCTGTTGTTCTTTAATAAAGGCGTAACACCATTTAGCTAATTTAGGTGCCATAAACATCACCAAATATGTGCCATTAAGGTGTGTGTGTGTGTGCGCTTAATAACCTTGGTTTATAATTAGATTACCCAATATAACAACAACAATAACAAACAACAACAACAACGACACCTTATTTGTTTCCTGTAAACCTAATTGTTTACTGTATATTAGTGTTATTGTTTGCTGTACCTTGAAGCCATTAACAGCAACTGATGACCTTGAAGCCATTAACAGCAACTGATGGTACTGTGTGGGGGGGGGGGGGCGGCTGGGTCTATGTTGGGCAATGATAGAGTTAGGGGAGGGAGGGGGAGGAGGAAGGGGGTAAGGGGGGTAACAGGAAGGAGGTAGGGGGGATGGAGGAGGGAGAGGGGGTAGGGGGGGTAGCAGGAAGGAGGTAGGGGGGATGGAGGAGGGAGAGGGGGTAGGGGGGGGTAGCAGGAAGGAGGTAGGGGGGATGGAGGAGGGAGAGGGGGTAGTGGGGGGGGGGGTGTTATTATAGCGGTTCCCTGAATGTCCAGTCAGCGTTTGTAAGGAAAAGACCTCTAGTTGAGTCGCCATTTACAAAGATGTGGTGTACCTGAGTGGGTGTATGTCGATGGTTAAATGGGTGTTCTTTTGGGTGTAGATGAGAGAGTCGATTGGGTTAGTTTGTGTATTTGGGTGTAAGTTGTTGGGTGTAGTCAGGTTGTGGGTGAGAGAGGTACAAGGTGTGTGTGTGTGGGTGATTACAGGTGATTGGAGATAACTGTTGGTCTTGGACACCCGTTAGATATGAGGTGGTGGGTGTAGGTGGGTGTGACTGCTGGGTGGTAAGTGGTGGAAATTATTAGTTAAATGTTTGGGTGTAAATATACCGATGTGTGTGGGTGTGTGGGCGGGGGGGGGGGGGAGGCGGGGGGTAATAAGTATAGAAAATGAGGCTAATTATATAAGTATGTAAGTGTAGACGAATATAGGTAACGCACGCACACACACACACACACACACACTTCTCCCTCCCGTGCCCATGTCGTGATGACGGATGACTTGACGCAGGTGATGTTAATTACATAATCAACCTTATAATCATTTTAACAGGTCGACTCCGCCTCTCCACCTGTTGGTAGTAATTACGGTGGTGGTATGAGTCAGGGTCAGGTCAGGCACCATTGACCTCTTGTGCTGTACCGGAATCTCGGGGTCTTTATTTACATTCCTGCCTCAAGTAGTTAAGATAAAATGTTTTTGTAACCTGTGTGTGGGAGGTAGGTGGGTTGTGTGTGGGGGGAGTGTTGCGTGTGGGGGTTTTGCGTGTGGGGGTTGTGTGTGGAAGTCAGATTCTTCTCCAAATTCAAGATCCTGTAAGCAAATATGGCGTCAGAAAAGCACAAAAACTACACTTGACCTAATTGAGGACCTGATATAACCTCTCTTTAAGAATATATGGCCGCTGAAATAACCTGAAACTACACTGTATATGGGCGGGTTTCATTACCACTATATCCGGGGTTCGTAAGATTCATAACTGGGTTCGATATCACAAACTGAACCCAAATTTATCAAAGATTCGAACATTGAATCACTTTACAAACCCGAGTCAAGTTACAATACAACTCTAAGGATAGATTGAACGCCATTTTTACTGACAGTTAACTATAGGTACAGTTGACCAGTTAGATACGTCCTCACAGTTCAATAGAGGAGAGTGACTGGACGTGATAATGTTGATTTGTTTTGGTTCAGTTGATTTGTATATCGTGGTTGTGAATTATCCAGCGAGACATTTACACGAGGCTAACTTGCTGACGTGGTTGAGTGGGAGTAGGTTAAAGGAGAGAGAGAGAGAGAGAGAGAGAGAGAGAGAGAGAGAGAGATGCTAAACGGCCACGCACAACTAATATGGATAAGCGTAGCGACAAATATGAATCATTGATGTACAACGCCTTGGTGATTACTGAAAATTGGTGATGGTGATGGTGGTGATAGTGAGGGTTAGACATACCTTCCCTCTCTCCCTCTCTCTTTCTCTCCCTCCCTCTCTCCCTCTTTCTCTCCCTCCCTCTTTCTCTCCCTCTCTCTTCCCTTCACACTGGGTGGAGAGGAGTCGTGTAGGGTAGCTGGCTGGACCTCTAGTGTTTGTTTACGACTTATGAGGGCTGGAGGGTGGAGGTGTTTGGTCAGCTGTAGGTGTACTTCTCACCTCCGCCGCTACACACACACAGGAAGACTCACATTAACTTCACAAAAAGATGGTGTTTCTTTACTACTGTTGTAACTGTAATAACCCAATGAACTGGGATATAATTCTCCAGCCAACCCATCCCAGCCTTGACCTGACCAAACCAGCGTTCACAGTCGAGAATTATAATATTGTACCGTAACTAAACGATCGCTCCTGACCCCACGTACACACACACACACAAAGGTAATGACAGATAATGAAGGTGATTTTCCCACAGGTGTGTTACTCACCGTTGGTATTGGTTCATCTGTGCTCACCTGTTAGTGTTTGGTCACGTGTTCCTGGTCTGATGGGCCTCAGGTTATGTTTATCTACGTATCTTAAAGGGCCCATTAAGATTGGGGCTTTGTCTTCTTGGTTAGGTTAGGTTAGGCTAAGTTATGACTGGGATCAATTTGAGCTGCATGAGATGTATACTTATTTTATTTTTTATTTAATATTGACTTTCCTCTGTGTGTGTGTGTGTGTGTGTGTGTGTGTGTGCGCGCGCGCTGCCACATATAATTTCAGGGTTATAAATCATAAACCTCACATCTGGCTCCTGGATGAAAAAGACCTTGATATTAAATAAGTCAGGTATTAAATAAGTTAGATATGAACCAAATCACAACACTTAACCTAACCTCCCCTAACCTATTCTCACCTTACCTCAATTAATATCACACGAATCATCAATCATCCTTCTCACCTTTATGTCAATTAATTAGACCCAAAAATACGAATTAACAACCCAATGATTGAATAAAATCACCTTTACCATCAATTAAAATCATTATACTAATCAACAAACAAATGTATAGATACCACAAACTCAAAAGGTAATGTCTCCCGATGTTCTTTTGTTTTGGGGGGATTACAATAGCAATGATACGGGATCTGATTGTTTATGTGTTTCCCGGGAGAGATTTCGTGGTGTGACTGGTCCCGTTAGTTTCAATCGTCTATTGGAGTTTGGGTCCCTATCTTGGTGAAGGGCTGAAGGCTTGTAACACTGTACTGTACCTGGTGGATAGTGTTTTTGTTGGATAAGTGTTAGTTGGAGAGGAAGGAAGGAGGATAGAAGGAGAGAAGGAAGGATGATAGAGGAAGGAGAGAGAGGGTGGGGTGGGGGGGGGGGGGTTACCTGCCGGACTAAGGAAGTGTTCCGCTAGGATTGTACTTAATGAGAGGATCAGGTAACAAGGTAGTGTGGGAGAGTCTGTCTTTACCTGTTGACTCCGGAAATGGGAAGAAGGTAACTAGGAACGCTTACCTGGTTGGTTGATTAGTCAGGTGGGTGGGTGGTGTTGTTGTTATTGTTAGTTTCGCTGTTGTTGTTTTTATTTTTATTATTATTATTATTATTCATCTCACTCCTCTTCCTTCTTATTCTTCTTCTTCCTCCTCCTCCTCCTCCCATAACAGCATCTCTCCAAGAACCAGGAAGTATTTTTAAATCTTCCCTCACCTGAAGAGTGATCCTCCCTCACTCATAAAGCACCTGTGGGAGTGGACTGGTGAGGGTGACTCACCTGTGTGGAGGAAGGGGGGGGTGTAGATGTGGGTGCGGGGGGGGAGGAGAGGTGGGGGGGTAGTGGTGGGTGTGGGGAGGAGAGGAGGGGGGTAGTGGTGGGTGTGGGGGGAGAGGAGTGGGGGGTTAGTGGTGGGTGTGGGGGGGGTAGAGGAGAGGGGTGGTGGTTGAGGGGGAGGAGGAGGGGGGGGGGAGAAGGAAGGGGCGGTAATTGAGGTAAGTATTTCCGGTGTGTTGGTAACGGTGGTGGTGGTGAACTATTGCTTGGAGGGGTGAGGGGGGGAGTAGGGGGTGAGGGGGAGTAAGCGGTTATACTAGGGGGGGGGAAGGAGGAACTAGGAAAAGGGATGTTAAATGGGGAGGAAGAGATGAAAGGGATAAGGTACAGAAGAGGGAGAGAAGGAGAGGGAAGGAGGGAGGGAGGGGGAAAATAGGGTTATATACATAGGGAGAGGAAGGAAAAGGTGGGTGGGGGGGGGGGGGAGGGATTTACACAGGGAGGATAGAGGAGAGAGAAAGAGAGTGAGTTGGAGGGAGAGAAGGAGTCAATTGAGGGTAAACTCTCTCTCTCTCTCTCTCTCAAGACGTGTGTGGTAAGACTCCCCCCCCCCCCCCCCAGCTTGTTGCGTCATGTTATGGGAAAACAAAAGACTTAAATTTATATGTGACTTTAATTAAATACTACGAGAACGTCTGATGTTTAGTAATTTGGTACCTAACCTAACCTAACCTAACCTAACCTAACCTAACCTAACCTAACCTAACCTAAAATAAGACTTGAATCTGACTGGCTTATTTGATTGACTATTCAGACTTCATATTATACTTGTTTGTCTTTCTGTCAACACTTTCTTGGGGTTTGTATGTGTGTGTGTAGCCTGAAGGTGAGGTGCAGGTAGGTAGGTAAGGTTGTCATTAGTATCAGGTAGAGGGAGGCTGTCTGTTTATCAGTGAGTGAATGAGGATGAATCTATTACAAACACACACACACACACACACACACAACCGTTCATTGTAGATAAAACATTTCTTCTCTCTCTCTCTCTCTCTCTCTTCGTCTTCCCTACGTCACTTCCGCCTTTTCAACTAATGGCGCTTACGTAACTGTTCACTCAAATATAAAAAAAAGAATAAAATCATTCTTTCAAGGTTGGTTTCTTCTCCCTAACCTAAACCTAACCTAAACCTAACCTAAACCTAAACCTAACCTAAACCTATACCTAACCTAAACCTAACCTAACCTAACCATTCGCCGTTTGTCAAGTGGCTGGCTGGCGTCTCAATGCTTCTTTTTAAGGGATAACTGAGGGAATCTTTCTCAGCCTGGGGTAAGTTTTCCAGCTCTTATTAATGTGGGGGGTTAGAGTTTTTTCCTAGAGGGGGGGATGGAAGGAAAGGGGGGTGAGTTCAGCATTGGCCGTTACTTGAGGGGGAAGGGGGTAAGAAGGGAGGGGTTAAGGAAGGGGGGAAGGAAGGGGAGGGGGAGTCTGTTCAGAATTGGCCGTTACTTGGGGAAGGGGGAGGTGTGTCGTGGGGGGTTCACTGTCGTCTTGAGAGGGGGGGGGGGGTTGAGGTCACAGGAGGAGGTCAAAGTTCAGTTAGCTTAAGGTCAATTGTTGTTCTAGGTGTCAGGCGTCAAAGAAAGTGGGTAGTTGTGTCCTTTGTGGGTTAGGTTAGGTGTAGTGTCACCTCTCGCAAAAACTATAACAACATGGCCCGGGAGGGGGGGGGGGTTGTTGCCGGCCATGATTACGGGAACACGGCCAAAGATTAGTGGGGGGGGGGGGGGCGGCGAGGCTACCTGTAGTAGTAGTAGTGGTGGTGGTTGGCCGAGAACAGTCGAGGCGTTTGCACGTTTACGGAAGACGTTAACCATTAGTTACCCCCCTCCAACTCCCCTTCACCCCCTCCCCTTCACCCCCCTCCCATTCACCCCGCTCCCAGGCCATGTGTTATCTCCACCCTTCCTGCAGGTACACGTAGGAGTGTTTATTGTTTCTCCCGACGGCGGCTACGAGGAGGATGAGGGCCGTCACGTCCTGAGACAGCCAGCTTGTGAGTCTCAGCCTGGAGTTTAGACCCTGAGCCGCCGTGTGTAGCTACCTGGGGCTACTGACGCTGGGTGTTGTGTAGCGGTGGACTGGTTCTGTTAGTGCTGTCTACCTGTCCACATACACCTGTCTAGCCTGTCTACCTGTCCACATACACCTGTCTAGCCTGTCTACACATCTACAAACCTCCGTCTATACACATCTGTTCCTCCACACACACACACACCTGTCTGCCCACACACCTGCCCATCCACACCTAACCTAACTCAACCAGGTAGCATTCGCGTATTTGATTAATCATGAGGTGAATTAAACCCAGGGGTGGGCGCTAGGTAATCATCACGTGACCTTAAATTACGTAATTGGTTGTGGTTCACCTGATTAATTAGTTGATGTCGATTAATTAAATGAGATTAATGACAGTAATTAGGAAAGGCACAGGTGAGGACGAGTTGCTGAGTTGGCAAAGAGTTGTTGTGGTGGTGGTGGTGAGTGTTGTTGTGGTAGTGGTGGTTGTTGTTGTTGTAGTGTTGGTGGTGGTGAGTGTTGTTGTGGTGGTGGTTGTTGTTGTTGTAGTGATGGTGGTGGTGAGTGTTGTTGTTGTGGTTCACCTTGTTGATGAAGATAGCTCCTGTTATGTTATAATGACACTAATTACCCATAACTAGCTAATTAGGTCACATCGGTACAATTAACAAGACTCATGACGGCAACTGATGACCAGCGTCAACGTGTTTTTGTAGGTCGTAAGTTTTTGAAGTTATTGATTGGGGTCGATGTATTGGCAGAGTGACAGGTTAATTGGAGGCAACACCTTTACCTGTCACTAATTACAGTATATAGGTTTGGAGGCAACACCTTTACCTGGATTTTGCTGGGGTTTACCTGTATGAGAGTTAATTAGTATGGCGCACAGGTAAGGAAGTTTCAGGTGATTGTGGTAGTGGCTATGTGATTGGTGTGGTCAGCGTTCATGAATATTATTAATTAATACTTAGTAGTTTGTAATGGTTACCTGCATGGTCATCAGGTAAGATTAGATTCCCTGTATAATTATGCGTTGAGGTAGCGAGATGATTGTGGTGGTGGTGTGTGGTAGCGAGATGGTGGTGGTGGTGTGTGGTAGCGAGATGGTTGTGGTGGTGATTGTGGTGGTGGTGTGTGGTAGCGAGATGGTTGTAGTGGTGATTGTGGCGGTGGTGGTGTAGGTCATGGACTGAAGGCACATGAGAGCCATTAATCATCACCTGCCACATCTGTTGTGCACACCTGGACGACCGTGTCTGGCAGGTGATGAGTTTGAGGCCCAGTTAAGTGTTGTTAATGAGGTAATAGATGAAATTACCTGGATATTAGATTAACTAGTTTATCCCCCCCTTAAGTTTGACCACAGTAACACTAACCTGGCCTAATATGTCCTAATTAACCTATCCTGTCCTAATTAACTTAACCTAACCTAACCTACAGGTCAGGTAACTTGAGGGTGTTTAATCATCACGTGAAATATAGCTAGAGTGGCTAATCTTCAGGTGATCCAATGAGTGTATTGTTCTGAAGGGAAGTTAATTGGGTGATCTCACCTGACCGCTGATAATCACCTGAGAGAGAGAGGGAGGGGGGGTAGTAGTTTCAGGGGCGTGAGGTGTGGAATTAGTGGGCGTGTAGGTGGGTGGAGTGGGTGTTGTGGTCGTGTGGGCAGGTGAGACGATTAAGAGGGTGGGAGTATTGCGGTCAGGGTCATCTAGGCACACATTTCCCACCCTCGGTTAGGTAGGGTAGGGGTAGGTGGGGTTTTGATGGGGGGGTGTGGGGGTAGGGAGGGAGGGGATGATCAAGCAATTTTATCAAAAGTCTGAGTCCCGCCCCTCCAGCCACCGCCCATCTGTCGACAAGGCCGCTGGAAGGACCTGTTAATTCCACGTAATAAAATAATACTTGTGTTAATGTTTACACTGTATAATCAAAACAACAGTCGCGACCATGATAAACATTCTTAACTCCCCCCTCATGCCCCCCCTCTTGGCACAGGTCACCCCCCCCCCCTCCTCTCCACTCCTGCACAAGGGGTCAGCGCTAAAACAACAACAAATGATTCATCGTATACCAAGGTCGGGTTAAGTTGTTTTAGGGGTTATGTAAATGTAGGAGTGGTTGGGTAGAGTATTGTGGGTGTGGGGGGGGGGGGGGTGTTGGGTAGTGTAGGGGGAAGAAGGAGGCGGAGGCAATGTAGTGGTCATCTGTTTGGTTGCCTCAGGAACTTGTGTGTGAATACGGGGCCGCGCTTACTTAGCCGTGTGTGTGTGTGTGTGTGTGCGCTCCCATTCCTGCCTTCCACCAGCCTAGGTCCCGGGTGTCCAGCGGCGTCCACTCACGTCACAAGAGTTACAGTTAGGAACCTCGTGTGTGTGTGTGTGACCTACTTGTATGTATGTCCCACCGCCAACATCACTATTAGAGAATTTTAGCATAAACGAGACATGTAAACGTTATAATTTGACTTACAGAGCACACACACACACACACACGCACACACACAGAGGTCAGTTATAATCCTGAAGTACGTGTGGTCTCTCTCTCTCTCTCTCTCTCTCTCTCTCTCTCTCTCTCTCTCTCTCTCTCTCTCCGGGGGACATATTCTGAAGCACCCCGTCAGGTGATGTTGGGCCTACATTAAGCTCTTACTTGTATATGACAATGATTTACCTTTTATAGTTTACCTTGTGAGTAATTAGTCTATTGTTGGTTATTGTATATATTTACCTGTGTATTGTTACAGTAGATATTACGATATTTCCTTTAGTTTACCTGTGTTAAATATTACGATAAAGGGGTAATAGGGGATAGGTAATGTATGGTGCAGTGTGGTGTTGGGGAAGAGGATAGGAAGGTCAAATGGGGTCTAGTCCTATTAGTCACTTAACCTAACCTAAACAAACCATTAAAAGAGGATCATATTTATCATTGGATCCTATTAGGGCTGGTGCCTATTAGGATATGAACCTAATTCACCTGTGTGGTCATTCGTGTCGGAAAACCAGGCAACGTATTGACCAATCGCAGGCCACACACAACTCTACTTCCTCCACCCAGCAGTACAGCCAATGACCGCCCGACTTACTCATGTTAAACTGGGTTAAGTGCCTGATTGGTTATTGAAGTTCCGTATCACTTTGAAAACCATAGTCGGGATTGGTTATCTAATTTCACCTCGTCTTGTGATTGGTTCATGAATTACTCGCATCTTATGAGACCCTGGCTACGATTGGTTGATACATAATGACGTAATAACCCCCCCCCTCCTCCCCCACTAACTAGCACAAGTAAGAGGTACAGGAATCATTGCATGTCTGTCTGTCTGTCTGAATGTCTGTCTGTCTGTCATGCAATGCCCCCATAAAACCAGGCATGGACGGTCGGCTCCCATGAAGATGTGGTCATGCGCGGATACTAAAGACGTGTTGGTGGGTGTATGTAATGGGTGTAATGGGTGTAATATACTTGTGGGTATTAAAGTGTCTTGTGTTTTAATACCTTGCGGGATGGTAACTTCGGTTTTAACACTGGTATTTTGTTTTTTAATGATAATAAGAAGCGTGGATTGCAACAGAGGCGAGAGAGTAAAAGAGACTGCGTGTGAGGTTTGGTTTAGGTTAGGTTGGTTAGGTTAGGTTAGGTTAGGTGGGCTAGTTTTCATACACACACACACACACGAGGCAAATTATAACTGAAATATTCTAGTTAATGACGTTTGTATACTTTTATGAGAGAATAAATGCGTCATTAACTGTAGTTGCAACATCAGGGTAGTTTAGTGTTGCTACTGTGACGCCACGGACGGGTTGTGAAGTGTCCGGAGGCGAGTCACCTGTGGTAGGTTATTGTGGTTGTGGTTGTTGTTGTTGTCGCTCTTGTGGGTTTCATTGTGCTGTTTTTGTTACCATGGTTGATATTGTTGTATTTATTTGTTATGATTGTTTTTTTTTTTCATAGTTTAAAATTGATATAACATTTATTTTATCGATAAACCTAACCTAACCCAATTTAACCGGCCCGGCGACAGATTAATATTCTCTCTCTCTCTCTCTCTCTCTCTCTCTCTCTCTCTCTCTCTCTCTCTCTCTCTCACTCACTCACATATGTTTATTTTGTTTATATTTTATTTAGCTCGCTGACTGACTGACTGACTGACTGACCTGTTAAACTGTTAGAATTTTTATAGCTTATCATTATTTATTCACCTATAAATATTAATTAATTTTTATTGTCCTTGCAGGTATGTGTTGCATATGTCCCTCTCGCCCTGTGATGGTGGTTCTATGTATCAGATACAGGTAAGTACAAGTGACCAATTTTCCCATTAGTGTACAAGGTAACGCTAAGTATACTTTATACATATTACTACCGTTCATTGTGTCACAGCTGTATTGTAATCTATGTCTTGTTATTTTTGTTACATTATTATTTTTGTAACACTTATCGTCATCTGTTTGTGTGGAGTGTCTGTTATTTCAGGGGGAGTAAGGTATTTATAAGAGTTACCCCTTGTAAGAGATCCATTTTCTCTGATCAGGGAGTGTGTCCGTTTTCTGTGATGTTAGGGAGGAACTAGAGAAAACGAGTGTATCCTTATATTCTTCAGGAGAGAGTTTACTACCTACATTCCTCTCCCACACTCACTCTTCCCACACATTTCCACTGTTCACCCACTTTCCCCTCCCACACTCACCTCTCTATTCCATTCATCCAAATTTACTTCCACACACCCTTTCTCCTCCCCCCTCACACACCCACTGCCCCCCCTTTACACACCCACTTTGGTCTTAAGTGTGTGGCCGGATACCTCATCGATCTTGTCCCTATAGCGGCCAGCACATGAGAGTCAAGATTCACACACACACATACACTCTTACGATAATTTCCTTCCCTACCTGGATACTTTAGAGGCATATAACCGGTTCATGTAATAACGACTCAAAAGATGCAGCCACAAAAGATCTTACGTTAGTTTTTCCGTCAACTTAAGATTTAATAACGCAAATAATCGAGTCACTTAAGATACGACAAATTTATTCATTCTCAAAAATGACTTACGTTAAGTTCTTCACCCTTTACTGGAGATGTGAACACGTATTTAACCTAAACATATTAGTTCCGTCGTTTAAGTGAACCAATCAGATGTGTTGTTACATTTCCGGTTTGGTGAAAAGTTAACTTATGAACCTTTGAGAATCGTTGTCTTTATGTCGTAACGAGAGCCAATTATTGAGGTTATTTTATCTTAAATTAATTGTTATTATTTTTGCTATTGTTTTATTGTTGTTATTATTATTATTATTGTTGTTGTGTTGTTATTATTATTATTGTTGTTGTTATTGCTGTTATTATTATTATTGGTGTTGTTGTTGTTGTTGTTGTTGTTGTTCTTCTTCTTCTTCACTTACGGACCATTGAGGATCCATTATAATATCACCAGGTAAGGGGAACACACTTAATTAGTGAAGGTACGAGCAGGTGAGTTTACTGTACCATGATGAGTGGCGGGCGAGGGACTGTGTTATCAGACTGTGTATCAACAACTTGCTGGACAAAGGAAAAGGGGAGGGGTATGAAGGGGTGGGGGGGGAGAGGTGTGGAGGGGGTGGAGGTATGGGGGGTTGGGAGGGGAGAGGTGTGGAGGGGGTGGTGGGGAGAAGGAGGGAAATAGGTGAGAAGTTGAGGGATTTGGAAGAGCGAGAAAAGAAAGAGAGGGGGGCAGAAGAGGTAAGAGGAGTGATGAATAGAAGGAAGTGAAAGAGATGAAGGGAGAGAAAGAGGAGGAGAGGTGGCATGAGAGGTAGGCAGGATGTCGAAGAGCAAAGAGAGGGAGAGAGAGAATACGGGAGGTGAAGAGGAGGGTGAGTGGAAGGAAAAGGGGAGATAACGGAACGGGGAGGAGGAAGGGAGAAAAGACGGTAGAGAAAGAGAAGAGGATAAAGATGGAGTGGAGGGGAGTAGAAGGGTGGATGATGAGGGTGGAGAGGAGGAGAAGGGTGAGGGTGGAGAGGAGGAGGAGGAGGGTGGAGAGGAGGAGGAGGAGGGTAAGGGCGAAGAGAATGTTGTTTTGTGTTTCTTTTATAGAACAACAGTGATGGCGAGGCTGTGTTTACATAACCTTGGGGGGGGGGGGGGTCTCAGTATGGTCGGGTGTCAGGTGTTGGGCTCGAGTGAAGCAGGTGTGTGAGAGATAGGACTTTTGGGCAGGCCGAGTACTGAACCCGGTGTGGAGGTGGGGAGTATCCGTAGACTCTCTCTCTCTCTCTCTCTCTCTCTCTCTCTCTCTCTCTCAAAGCGGGGTGCATGGAATTCTGTCAATACACTTCGCCTCTATGAACAGTTAATGTTACCTGTTGAAAATGTTTTGATTAGACCAAGGTAACAGCTGCAGGTACTAATGAGGAGAATAAAGCCGGTCAAGTGCAGTGTCGGTCACGCGGCCTTGGGTACATGAAGGTTTAAGTCTGCAGTGTGCTGTATCCGCATCGCCCGTGACGAATCTTTGGCTGTATGTGAAATCATTCTTTACGCCTTTAATGCATTTGGTAATTACGTTCTAGATTACGTTTAAGTGTAGGTATGAGATGAACGAACACGGAGCCATGAACGAGGTGTTATGCTTAATGAACGATTGAATCACTCGTAAATGGTGTTTAAAAGATTGTATTTAAAGGTAGAGTCTCATTACATCTTTGTAGTTAATGATGAAAACATTTTAACCTACGTATCTCTGAGAATTGACGCCCAGGTAGAGATAGACAAGCACTAAGGAAGAAGAGAAATATTTACCTTGATTCTGTCCTCACTCACTCGCTCACTCACTCACTCACTTTTCCTGGCCTCAATACCGTGGGAAATAATGCGAAGATTGTGTCAGTTGTATGTGCGTGCGTGCGTGCGTGCTAGTCACCTCATAACTAAGTCTCCCAATAGATCATTAAGTTAACCTAATAATCATCATCATCATCATTACCTGTTGACTCATTAGCCTAGTAGTGGGAGCGTGTAATGGCAACGTTCATTATCTATCTTAGGTGCGTACAGGTGAGGTGATTTACGTAATGAAGACAACAGCTGGATCCTCACCACAAACACACAGGTATGTATGTATGTATGTATGTATGTATGTATGTATGTATAAAAATGATAAACTATAATACGCGTTCAAGGAATTTTTGGCATATTCTTGGGATTAAAACCTTGAGAAAAATTACCCAGATTACACTGTAGAATTCACCCAAGGATTCAGTAGAGGATACGAACGGTGTTGGTGTGTTGGAGACGAGTGTTGGAGTGTGTTGGAGATTGTTGTCATTAATGTGGTTCTGTAGAGGTAGTACTGATGTGTGTGTAGTTACGGGTCTCCATACACACACACACACACACACACAATCGTAATTTCTTAAAGTAGTGAGCGTTACCTTTACTTGTGAGGGGGGGGAGGGGGTTGTACTGAGGGGTGGAGGGGTTAGTACTGTGGGGGGGGGGGGGGTGTGAGAGGGGCAGTGGTGGTAGTGGGTCTCTCAGATCACGGGAAATGTTACGCCAAAAAACAGCGTTGTTTGTGGCGTTAATGGTGGCTCTCCCCTCCCCCCTCTCCCCTCCCCCCTCCCCCTCTCCCCTCCTCCACCCCTCCTCTCCTTCCCCTCCTCTCTTCAATACAACGCCACCTCCATTCGTATCAAAACAGGCATATTTAAACACCCGGAAGTATAGCTTTCTGTGTGTGTAATAATAATAATAATGATAATAATAAACGGTTTATTAATAGAGTTGCAGACGGTGGCTGAAAATATACAGACTTACATTTGATTTAGACATAATGATATAATATGCATTGAATACATTTACAGGGCTGTACAGTACATAAATCAGGAGTTGTTTATTATTTTAACAATAGAGGGGATGGTGCTGTTCTTATATCTATCGGTGTGGGCTCTTATGGGCTGAATTTTGTTGTAGTGGCGGACTGCGCGAGTTGGGTGGGGGGCTGCAGGTGGTGGCGATGGCGAGGGTGTGTGTGTGTGTGTGTTGTGACTTTTAGTTTTGTAGGTTATTTTATTTATTTGTTTTTCCTTTTAATCGTGTTTCTTCTTCATTATCACCACCACAGACACATCTCACTATCACCACCACCGCAGACACACCTCACTATCACCACCACCGCAGACACACCTCACTATCACCACCACCACCGCAGACACACCTCACTATCACCACCACCACCGCAGACACACCTCACTATCACCACCACCACAGACACCCCTCACTATCACCACCACCACAGACACACCTCACTATCACCACCACCACAGACACCCCTCACTATCACCACCACCACAGACACCCCTCACTATCACCACCACCACCACAGACACACCTCACTATCACCACCACCACCACAGACACACCTCACTATCACCACCACCACCACAGACACACCTCACTATCACCACCACCACCACAGACACACCTCACTATCACCACCACCACCACAGACACACCTCACTATCACCACCACCACAGACACCCCTCACTATCACCACCACCACAGACACACCTCACTATCACCACCACCACAGACACACCTCACTATCACCACCACCACAGACACACCTCACTATCACCTTCACTATAGTTCCCGGAGTCCTCGCCTCATCAAGCTCTGGACAGGTATCAACAGGTGTTCATCGTGTTACCTGGACAGAGGTCAACCCAACTCTGCCCCCCTGGTGACGGTGCTAATGAGGAGGGGGGGGGGGGGGTACTGTACGTGTTCTTAATGCCTCTTCCTCCTCTTCCTCTTACACCTGTTCCTCTCCTTCCTCCTCTTCCTCTTACCTCTCTTCCTGTCCCTCTTCCTCCTTCTACGCCTTTCCTGTCCTTCCCCCTTCTCTTTCTCTTCTTGCTCCTACACCTCTTACCTCCTCCTCTTACACCTCTTCCACCCCCTTCCTCTTCCTCCTACTCCTCCTCTTCCCCTTACACCTGTTGCCCTCCTCCTCCTTCTATTCTTTCTTTTGGCCTTCCTCCACCTCCAACACCTCTTCCTCCATCTCCAACACCTCTTCCTCCATCTCCAACACCTCCTCCTCCATCTCCAACACCTCCTCCTCCATCTCCAACACCTCCTCCTCTCTCCAGCACCACCAGCGACACCCCCCCCCCCCCCCCCAGTGTTTACCTTGACCGCCTCAATGTGTCCGTGTGGCTTTATTGTCATGTTTTGCGCCGACGATGACAAGCACAAGTGAGTGTGTGTGTGTGTGTGTGTGCAGCTCTAGCAGGTATAGTCAGCACTCGGTCAGGTGTTAGCAGCAGTAGAGGTGACATCATTACTGCTTACTCGCCTTCGGGGTGGTGTAGTCAGGAGGAAAAGTTGGTATATACTTTCTTCTTCTTCTTCTTCTTCTTCTTCTTCTTCTTCTTCTTCTTCTTCTTCTTCTTCTTCTTCTTGTGTCTGCCTCAAGTGGTGGTGAGTGATAGTCGGGTTCATACACCTTAATGAGTCGTTTATTAGAGACAGGTTAGGTTATTGTTGTTATTGTGGTTGTTGTTATTAATATTATTACAGGTGTTAGGGTTTAATCACCTGGTAATAGAAGCATTAACGAGTATATTGCCACCAGACCAGTACAGGTGAGCAGAGGTCAGTGGTCAGACTGGAACCCCATCCTTACTGAACCTGACCTCACCTGACCTCATCTGACCTATAGTATATCTAGATTAGGTTAGGTTAGGTTAGGTTAGGTTAGGTTAGGTTAGGTTAGGTTATTTTTTATTTGGTGTTCCATTACTTTTTCATTTTCTATATAAATTTGTTTCGCGTTTTCTTTCGTTTGGGAGTGTTGGAGAAGATGGAGGCCCTTGTAAAACTTGGAGGCTGTGGGAGGCTTGGAGGCCCTTGTAAAACTTGGAGGCTGTGGGAGGCTTGGAGGCCCTTGTAAAACTTGGAGGCTGTGGGAGGCTTGGAGGCCCTTGTAAAACTTGGAGGTTGTAGGAGGTTTGGAGGCCCTTGTAAAACTTAGAGGTTGTGGGAGGTTTGGCGGCTGTTGGAGGCTTGGAGGCTGTGGGAGGTTTGTAGGCCCTATAAGACTTGGAGGTTGTAGGAGGCTTGGAGGTTCAGAGAGGTTTGGCGACTGTTGGAGGCTTGGAGGAGACACTTGCTAGACTGCCTCCCTGTCACGGCCACATTCCTGTTACAAACACAGCCAACTAGAGGCTGCTTCACTGTCCTTGTTTGTTCTGTTTTAGCTTTGCGTTTGTGTGTTTGTTTATGACTGTCCTTGTGTTTGTGTGTAGAGATGGTGGGGAAGAGATGAAATTTATTATCATCATCATCATCATTAATCATCATCATCATCATCATTAATCATCATCATCATCATCATCATCATCATCCATCATCATCATCATCATCATCTAGCTAGAATAAGTATCTATATATATATTTATAAGTGTTAAGTGTATATAGTAAGTTAAAGTGTCTCGTTAAAGTGTGTCTTAACTACTATACCTGTTTGAGTGACTTGTTTGGTTAAGTGTATCTATGGCTAAAGATGGTGTTTTGACTGACTGTTAACTGTACTTGTGTCTGGGGTTAAATTCTGACTGACTGACTGTTAACTGTACTTGTGTCTGGGGTTAAATTCTGACTGATTGACTGTTAACTGTACTTGTGTCTGGGGTTAAATTCTGACTGACTGACTGTTAACTGTACTTGTGTCTGGGGTTAAATTCTGACTGACTGACTGACTGTTAACTGTATTTGTGTCTGGGGTTAAATTCTGACTGACTGACTGTTAACTGTACTTGTGCCTGGGGTTAAATTCTGACTGATTGACTGTTAACTGTACTTGTGTCTGGGGTTCAATTCTGACTGACTGACTGTTAACTGTACTTGTGTCTGGGGTTCAATTCTGACTGACTGACTGTTAACTGTACTTGTGCCTGGGGTTAAATTCTGACTGACTGACTGTTAACTGTACCTGGGTTTAAATTCTGACTGATTGACTGTTAACTGAACCTGTATATGGTGCCTAAAGGTGATGAGTTTAACTGTATATGTGAGTAGTTTTACGATTTAAACTGACTGTTGACTGTTTACGTGTCCCAGTTAAACTCTTAATGAACAAACATTTTCTGTAACTGTACCAAATACTGTAATTTATTGTTGTTTCTTTTGTATCATTGTTTATCGTGTGTGTGTGTGTGTGTGTGTGTGTGTGTGTGTGCCAGTCTGCTCTCCAGGATCGACCAGTCAGCCTTAAGTCGTTCCCTATCGCACACACACACACGGACTGAGAGTACGAGAGAACACATACAGTTATAGGTAGAATCTCAAGTGGGATTAGGTTAGGTTAGGTTATGGTTAGGTTATGGTTAGGTTGTGGTTATTGTTAGGTTAGTTTATGGTTAGGTTATGGTTAGGTTAGGTTAGGTTTGAGAGTTGAATGGCTTCTCACACCACACTTAGGGGACTATTTAAAGCATGGAGACACGAGAACCCGGCTGTGTGTACCCTCGGCCACAGGTTGTCGGGTCTAGATGCCGAGGGGGGAGTGAGGTGAGGCGGCGGTGCATCTCTGGCGTGCCTCTGCTTGCTGGCCGGACCTTAATGGCCCCTTTTCCTTCTTCTCCTACACCTCTTCAACTCACACTTCTTCTCTCCCCTTCCCTTCCCCCTTCACCTCCCTACCCTCATCATCACTCCTCTTTACCCCTTCCCCAATCCCCCCCTCTCCCCTATTTTCTACCCCCCACTAACCTTCCCTCTCTTTCCCCTCATGTCTTCCCCCTGTTTCCCCCCTTTCCTTCCTTCCCACACCCCCCCCCCTCCCATATACCCTCTTGTGTACAGTGTTACGCCTAACCTAACCTAACCTAACCTACCCTACCGTACCTATGAGACGCCCAGGTTATGATGTCGCCTTAATATTGAAAACCGCTTTCCTATTCTCGCTCTGGAATGGAATCTGGAAGTCGAGGAATTTTTAGTGTTTTGTGAAGGTGATAGGATGATATTATTATTATTATTATTATTATTATTATTATTATTATTATTAAAAAGATTTGTTTGTGATGTGTTTTATCTTGTATTATTTTAAGGTTTTGTTGATATTTAACTGTTTTTTTGTGTGTGTGTGTGTGTGTGTTTGTTTATAGTAATGAACCTTTACTGCCTCTCATTAAGGGTAGGGTTCTCTCAAGCATGGGCGGAGGAGGGAGGAGGAGGACACGGTAAGACATGAGAGAGTGTATAAGAGGACAATGTAGTTATAGTGAGGGCGTCGTAGGGAGGTGGTGAGGGCGTAATGGGTGGGTGTGGGCGTAATGGGTGGGTGTGGGCGTAAGTGAGGGCGGCATTAATGGTGGTAGGTGATGGTGGAGAGGTTCAGTTGGCTACGAGCCGTGACAGAGTGCGGGTGTGAACGCTGCTCCGCGCTAGGGAGGCTCCCGCGCGTGTTCCCTCACACCTCCACCATACATCACCTGGAGGCTAATGAGTTCAGCCTCACGTGGTTAGTTCAGTGATGCAATTACCGAAAAGTGATTCATGTCAATATTCCTGAGATAAGAGAAGAAGTGTTTGAGTGATTTATTACAAGCGACAGATAATTTAGTGATTAAACCTTTCGAATGTGGTGTTTCAGTGTTCATTGGTGTTATATTAATGTTGCAAGATGATTTGCAACAGCGGGTTGCTTATCACCCGTAAACTGAAGGAACTCGTCACGGGCGGGGATTTTTCTCCCAGCAAACGTTGTCCACCATCCAAGGCTGTCACCCTCAAGCCCATTAGTGCCGAGCCTGTCCACGTGTGCCACAACGGCGTGATCCCCGGCCATGACCCTCGACCAGGTCACCCGCCGGGGGAGGGCCAGTGTCGGGGCGTCGAGATCCTGGACGCCTGGGACGCCACCTCAGAGCCTTTTGAGAGTCCGAGTATAGTGTGCGGGTCCCTGGGTGAGAGTCCGCTGTACGGAGAGTCCCGCTTCAGCTCCCTCAGTCGCCCGGGCAAGACCCAGCCAGAGTTCACCAAGATCAACGGCAAGACGGTGAGGCTGTACTCCAGCCTGCCCAGGGCCTCGCTCACCAGAGGCAAGACGCCAACCTTCTCCGCCGCCGTCACCCAGGAGGCCCACACCGCCCCTCGCCACCCTCCTCCTCCTCCCTCTCCTGCCCCGGCCAAGCTCAGCCTCGCCACCAACCACCACCACCACCAGCAGCAGCAGCAGCAGGCTGGTGTCCACTATGTCGCCCTCTCAGACATCTACGCTGAGTTACCCCGCAAGAAGAAGAAACCTTGTGTGGTGCAGACCTGTACCTCCGTCCACCACCGCCACGACCCCTCCAGCGCCTCCTCCTCCACCTACACCAGCACCCACTCCTCCACCTACACCACCACCTCCTCCAACAGTACACTTTCGTCAAATAACGACGATGACAAGAAATTCAACTCCCTGGAATTTTCACGGAAGAAACACGACAAGTCCAAGTTTTTACAAAAATTCAACTCTCTTGATCGTGGTTGGAAGTCGTTCATGTCGCCAAGGACCAGCGGCAACAAACACGGTCTGGCGTCACTATCTCGGCGGCCCGATGGACAAGTGACTCACGCCTCGAGTCTAAAGGGAAGACCACAGCTAGAAGTATCCAAAGATAACAACTCGTCGAGGAGCAGAGGAGCCGCCAAGACCTCCTCTTCCTTGTCTTCCTCCTCCTTCCTCTCCTCCTCCTCGCCCTCCCACCCACACCAAAGACACACCCTCACCCCGTCAGGTCACACCAAAGACAGACACCACCACGGCAAGCTGCGACTACCCCCCGCCCCAGAGGCATATGTCCACCAACCCCCGGGAGGCCAGAGCAGGGGTGGTTGTCCCCCAGCAGGCAAGTGTAAAGCAAGGGATGAAGGAAACACAAAACACGATGTTATCTCGGCGACGCAGAAGGGGGAGAGGCAGCAGGAGACTAGCGGCGGTGAAGAGGACCATAACGATGCCAGCTATCAGTGCCACACCCTCCCGAAAGCACGTGAGTAATCCAATCCTGCAGAGTGGCTGAGGGTGACGGGGGGGGGGGGGGGTGGAGAGGAGTGGGTTGAGGGAGGGAGGAGGGGGTGAAGATAGGGTGGGGGAAGAGGAGATAAAGGTGGGGGACAGAGGAGGGGGTGAAAAGAGGGTAAGGGTTGAGGGAGGAGAGGATGAAGATTGGGATAAGGGTGGGGGAGGCGGGGGTAAGGGTATGGGGGGGGGCAGAGGAGGGGTTTGAGGGTCGTACCAGAAGGGGAATTACCATAGGTGGCCGGTGGCGGGGTTAACGCCGAGGACTGTCTGGCGGTCACATTCTTCCTCTACATCCATGGGAAATATTTTGAAAATTTCCAGGAAATTCTCTCCGTTCAATCACTGGTTGATAATCATTTTCATTTATGCAGTACAAAAGAAATAAGAAAATTTCTGATCGCCTGAAGATTAGCCACCCCCCACACCCCCATCTCCCCATCCCTCCTTTCCCACCATCCCCCCACTCCCCGATCTCCCTACTCCCTCATCTCCCCACTCCTCCCACTCCTCCCCCACACAACAGCTAACTTAACCTAACGCTACTTGAGGGGTTAGGTTAGGTTAGGTTAATGTGAGGGTGGTTGATCTTTAGTTGATATAAGCCAGAAGGTGAGGAGGTAAATTCTCAGGTGAGGGGGAGACATTACTGGGTGAAGGGGGGGGGGGCAGTAACCAGACAGGGGCCCAGTTAGACGCTGCCATTGTCTGCCATATCACAAAGAACACCTGTAATAAACCCAGTCACTCGACAAATGGGCGGCCAGGTAAAACTGTGGGTAGGTATGTCAGCCACCCACCCACACACCCACACAGGATGACGTTCACCCCCTGCGATCCACATATTATCACGTATTAAGCACATATCATCCCTCAGAGGCACATATTGTCACGTAATACAGTACAGAAGGTGTTGACTCGGCACATATTGGAACACATACTAGCCACCACGAGTGTATGTATCTCTTACCTGTATCTCTTAACATTTATGAATATGTGTTAGTGAAGACAGGTGTTTTATTTCCTATCTGGGTGATTAAGACATAGGTAAGCCAATTAGCCATATATATAAGATGTCTTAGGGAAATAAACATTGCCTTAAGGATGTTTAAAGACCGTGTCAATGATTTTATTACAAGAGCAACGTAGTAGAGATGTGTTGCAGGTGTGTTACAGGTGTGTTGCTGATGTTACATACACGCTTAGGTAAAATAAAAAACACTTGTGACGGCCTTACAAGAGAGACCACACACACACACACACACACACACACACACACACAGTACCTCTTCCCCACTAGACTCCTATACACTTGTGGGTAAACTTTTCATCAGTGTAAGGTGTGAAGGACCCCCCCCCCCCCTCTCTTTGACTCTACAGACGACACTTAAGATACTCTACCTGTGCTTACCTGTGCTCACCTGTGCTCTTCATAATGGTGTATAGCTGAGAGTGGAGTACCTTGTGTAGAGGGTATAGTGTAGTGATTGTGTTTTGATAGTGTAGTTGTGGTGTTGCAATGGTGTAGTGGTGTTGTTGTGGTGGTATGGTGACCTTCATTGTGTTGGGACTTGTTGGGGAAGGGATGGTAGGGTGTAGGTGGGTAGGTGGGTAGGTGGGTATGTGGATGGGTAGTGATCGTACTTAAGGCAGGAAATCTGTTCACCGGTGCAGTTTAGGTTTAGCCATCCAGTTTATACCACACACACACACACACCCACACCTCCTCCCTCACACACGCGCCCACCGCCGCCCTCACACACGCCCACCGCCGCCCTCACGCACACCCCATCCAGCGCACCCTACCGTTACCGTAAGGCGCGTCCCCGTTTCTCTGTCACGTAACATAACGCCAGACTATTGTTTCACAGTCCTATCCTGCTACCCGTCACCCGTTACCGTCTTCACCCGTCACTATCTGTCACCATCCTCACCCGTCACCGTTCTCACCCGCCACCAATGAACACAACCACAACCTGGGATTTACAAAGGTTATCCCTGGAGGCTTATCCTTTACCCTAGACCTGGGAGGGGGCGTCGGGGGGGATATCTAGTTACGGTATAAACATTTCAATGCAAATCCCAGAGTCTATTTCGTCTGTTATTTTGGCATCGTGTGTTTAATTGGGTCAGTGAGGACACCTTCAGCAGGACACCAGTAGGAGGACATCCCCAGCAACAGGACACCAGATCTATGAGAAGCAGGTCTATAGTGCCTGGTGAGGGGTGAATGGGACACTTAGGAGGGTGAGGCGTGCCGGGTGAAGGACTTGAGGGATGAAGGATGACGGATGAGTGACTTTACTTGGGTGGGGCACGCTATAGAGGGACTTGGGGGGGGTGACGGATGAGGAGGGGGAAGGTGACGGGTGAGGGAGGGAAGACGACGGGTGAGGAGGAAGGTTAAGGTGACGGATGAGGGAGGGAAGGTGACGGGTGAGGGAGGGAAGGTGACGGGTGAGGAGAGGAAGAATGATGGGTGAGGAGACGTGACTGACATTCACCTTCCTTGTTGAGTTTGAGGTAAAGTTGATGCGTGTGTAAAAGAGATGGAGGGGTGGAAGAGAAGAGGGAGAGAGAAGAAGAAGAAGAAGATGGACGTAGAGAGGGAGGGAGGGGGATGGAAGGAGGGACGGAGGGAAGGAAGAAAACAGGAAGAAGGGAAGGGAGGGAGGGGAGGTGGTATTGTCAGGCTGTTCCATAAAGAAAAGTCAACTATATTTCGCCTGGTCTCGGGGATTAACTGACGATAAGAACCTTTGTTATTTTTTTTGCTCAATTGTACCTGTGTCTAATGAGGGACCCACAGGTACAGGTGTAATGGAACGCTAAAAGGTGTGTTCTTAATGGGAAATGAAATTACCCCCTCTCACCTTTAGAGTATGGCGAGGAGGGAGTGTGGGCGTGAGACATAGGTAAAGAGGGAGTGTGGGCATGAGACAGGTAGCAGACAGTAGTCACGGGCTGTCACTTGGCACTTCCTCATCACCACCATCTCTTGTCAGCTGTCAGTGATGTTCTGGCGCCTCACCTTAACTCGAGAGACAGGTGAACCGCCCCCCCCTCTACCTTCCTTACTAACTGTACATACATACATACATACATACATACCCAACCTAGTCACCCTCCTAACCTCACCTGACGTAATCAATGCACTCCAGTCTAGCCTCTGTCAACTCAGTCATCCATCTGTCTATCTATCCATCTGTCAGCCTTAATCCATTACCCAGGTAAATGGGATGGAACCAGGGGACAAAAGAAAAGGATTAAGATGGCCCGACTGATCCACTTATCCACATTACCATGAAGCCGCCATCCACCTTGAACCTGTTGGTGGCAGTGGTG
This sequence comes from Homarus gammarus, assembly GCA_958450375.1. Lineage (NCBI taxonomy): Eukaryota > Metazoa > Arthropoda > Malacostraca > Decapoda > Nephropidae > Homarus > Homarus gammarus. The sequence goes on along the minus strand of CAUDMG010002163.1, from coordinate 1,472,978 downwards.
CTTCTAGAGTGGGTGAGGGAGGGTGTGGATGAGGGGGTAGTTGTGTGGGTGAGGGAGGGAGGGAGGGGTGGATGGCTGAGAGAGAGAGAGAGAGAGAGAGAGAGAGAGAGAGAGAGAGAGAGAGAGAGAGAGCACGTCTTTCATTACCTGTTGATTATAGCTCTGTCTCCAGGTAATTAATCAGACAGCTCCGTGACTTACTGTACAGACGAGGGTGGTTAGCTTAGGTTGGAGATTGGTTAGGTTAGGTTATCTGCTGAATTTAAGGGATTTAACTAATTAACTACTTCCAGAATAACACAAGAACATTTTTGAAGAACATTATTGGGTGAAAAAACTGTAGACTCGAACTATCATCTATGAGTCCAAACATGTAACCATTGAGCTAGCAGACGCACCCCTGGCACCCCCCCCCCTTCATCACATTCACTGTCTAATTAAGATGACATAAACACGTTCAATTCAGGTTCCAATTAAGCCAGAGGTCAAGGTCACAGCCAGAGGTCAAGACATCAGCATTATAAGAGAGACCCGTGCGTGTTGTTTGTAGTTAAGGAGTAAATTATTTAATTGGGTTATTTGACCTATGTTATAACTGCTATGATGGAACAAGTGGTGCTCTCTCTCTCTCTCTCTCTCTCTCTCTCTCTCTCTCTCTCTCTCTCTCTCTCGGTTTCTTCGTAGTTAAATGATAGGTGTGTGTGTGAGGGCCAGTAATTGGTGACTGGTGTGAGATATATATTGGTGACGCCATAAGAGTCACACACACTCACACACACACACTCACACACACTCACACACACTCACACACACACACACACTCACACACACTCACACACACTCTAGTATGGTGAGTATCATCTTGGTGACCTCGGTGATACTTGTGATGTCACCATCTTCTACAATGTGATGTTACCGTCTGTCAGAACAACGTCAGAGTGATGTCGTGATGTCAGAGGAATGCTGCCTGGAGGCGGAGGGGAAGGTGGGGGAGAGGAGGAGGTGAGGGAGGATGGGAAGGTGGGGGAGAGGAGGGGAAGGTGGGGGAGAGGAGGAGGTGAGGGAAGAGGGGAAGGTGGGGGAGAGGAGGGGAAGGTGGGGGAGAGGAGAAGGTGAGGGAAGAGGGGAAGGTAAGGGTAAGGTGGAGGTGGTGGTGAGAAGATGAGGGAGAGGGGGTGGTGGGGGTGAGGGAGGGAGGGAAGGATGAAGGTATAGAGACGCGGCCTTGGTCATGTGTGTTGGCAAACAGTTACAACAATACCAAGCTTGGGAACATGATGTGAACATTGTGGGGGCTTCTCCCTCCCTCCCTCATTCCCTCCCTCCCTCATTCCCTCCCTTGTTCCTTCCTTCCCATTGTACTACCTCAAACATATTCCCGGCTCCTCATCCTCCCTCGCCCGGCCGCCATGACCCTGTTCTAAGAAGCTACATCACCGTTTAAAGGACGGACAGTTTAAGGGGCATCAGTTTAGGGGGGAAGGGGCTCATTTTTAGGGCCCTGGCTGCTGTTTAAGGGGTTACAGGGCTGTTTAAGGGGTTACAGGGCTGTTTAAGGGGTTACAGTTTACGGGGATACAGTTTAAGTAGTTTAATCGTAAGGTAGTTTAACTTGGCAGGGTGATCGTTTGTGTGTGTGTACTAAAGTGATCATGTGTCTAAGTGGTCTGTGGCATGGTACTAAGTGGTCATGTATACTAAAGTGATCATGTGTACTAAAGTGGTCATGTATACTAAAGTGGTCAATGGTCATGTGTACATCGCCGTGTGTACATGTGGTAAGGTCATACAATAATATATTTCCTCAAGGCTGTTCTGAATGTTACTCGTCTTATCGTTAGCAACTTTTTTCTCATCAATGTTGCAACAATAATTAGTGAACTGTGACTTATATCTCGTGTGTGTGTGTGTGTCTGTGTGTGTGTGTGTGTGTGTGTGTGTGTGTGTGTGAATTTTATCCAGGTGAATTCTCAGTGACCACGACTTGTCATTCCCTCCCTCCCTCCCTCCCTCCCCACCCAGAGGTAAAAGGTGAAACAAGCTCTGAGGGGAGGGGGGGTATTCTTCAGGTGACCCTCATGACGTCATCAGAAGCTCTCAATCTTAGTATTAGACTGTACACTGTTGACGTCACGTATTTCCTGGGAGGTGATTGGTCAGAGAGGCGGTAGTTCTGGAGCAATGGGATCTGGAGTCTTTATGATGAGTGTAATGTTAGTCTGGGGGCTGTTGGGTTTAGGGGCTGTTGGGTCTAGGGGCTGTTAGGTCTAGGGGCTGTTTGAGAGAGAGAGAGCGAGCCGTTCACGTTCACTAGATCTCAGAGCTAAACCGTGAGAGACCCCATACGTTAGTTACGCCGGCGTGGTCTTCAGGGTGGAGGAAAGGCGGCGCTGGCGTTGAGGTGACTCTTGCTGTGGGGCGTCACCTTCTGAGTGGAGGAGGTGGTGCTGGTCTCTGCCTGGCGCCTCTAATACACCTCACTCCCCCAGCAGGTAGATGACGAGGGTGTATACATCACCTCCTACCGTGGGGTGATGGGGAGAGGGGGGAGAGGGTGATGGTGAGGGAAGGGGTGATGAGCAGAGGGATGATGGCGGGGGAGAGGGGCGAGGGAGAGGAGGGGAGACGTGTTGGAAAAGAGCAAAATCCAACGCGTTAGGTTAGGTTAGGTTCAGAATAGATAAATCTAACACGGAAATGACACGAGAAGACATCACCTGACGTCATAATAGCCAAGAACCAATCAAAACACACGAATCAGACCCTCATACACGTGGATTATGACAACTCATCTTTTGGGAGAGGAGGGGGGGGGGGCAGGAGAGCATGATACAGCCACTACAACACCATTAAACATGATACAACCACTACAGCGCGCTACTATTGCCACACTGTAATCGTGAGAAATTGTGCAAAATGCTAAATGAAAATGGCGATGAGGAAATATTATGTACATGTTTTCTCAATAGATATGATGCTTCTTATTCTACCTTGTCTTGATGTTGTGGTGTGTGGTGATGGTGTGGTGTGTGGTGATGGTGTGGTGATGGTGTGGGTGTGGTGTGGTGATGGTATGGCATGGTGTGGGTGTGATGTGGTTATAGGGCGTCACCACTGTTGTTATTGTAAAATTATTTGTTGGTATAATTGAATACAAATAGACACACACACACACACACACACACACACACACCTTTTTTTTCCTCCCCCTTCTATTCCTCCTTTATTATTTCCCCTTCTCCTCTTTCTCCAAGGACCCCCCCCCCCCACCCTTCTCCAAACACCTCCCCTCAAAACACCCGCTTCATTTAGGTCTGTATTTCTAGTGTTTGCTCGGGTAGCCCTTGAGCGCTGGGTCGTCTCGATACTCGACCCCTCACCTCTCACCCCTTTCTCTCTTTCCCTCACCTCTCCCCTCTCTCATCCCTTCCTCTTTCATCCCTACCTCCTGACCTCTTCCCTACCTCTTTTTCCCTGCCTCCCCCCCCACCCCCCCCCTCACCCCCTCACCCCCCTCCCCCCCTCACCCCCCCCCCTCAAGGTGTGTTTGTCTTATTTTGAAGTTTAGTTCTTGTTCAGGTGCCCATTTGTTTACTCCTAAGACAACCTCTTGACTGGTGTTTGTTCGTCCACACACACACACACACACTCACACACACACACACACACACACACACATAAACTTCAAACTCCCTGGGGATAAAAACTTTGTGCGGTGAGGAAAGAAAAATAATGAAGGAAACTCAGGAAGATAGTGTGTGTGTGTGTGTGTGTGTGTGTGTGTGCGAGAGAGATATTTCGCACGTACAGAACCTTCAGTCAGTCACTCGTACTCACAGTATTGAAGGCAGACATTTGTAAACACACAATACTAAAGCTCTTTATTGTGCACACACAAAGGTACACATAAGTGCACATAAGTAGATATAAGTACACACACACCTCCACTCCTTCCCTCCACACCTCCCTCCCCACCCCCACCCCCCACTCCCTCCCTCCACACCTCCTCCCTCCCTCACCCCCACCCCCTCCCTCCACACCCACTCCCTCCCTCCCCACCCCTCAATTTCGCTCACTCGTTCCGACAATCAGTCAAATTTCGCACGTGCAGAATAGGTCCCTTCCTCCCCTCCTTCCTCCTCCTCACCTGTTCCCCACTCTCCCCCCCTCCCCCATTTTTCCCTCCCTTCGTTCGTCCCTACCTCCCTTCCTCTCCCCCCCCCCTTCTTTCCTTAGGGTACACCTTTGAACCTACAAAGCCACCTACTCCTACCCTCTTCTTTCTTCCCTCGCCTCCCCTCTCTTCCCCCTCCTCCCCTCTCTTCCCCCTCCTCCCCTCTCTTCCCTCGCCAGCCTTCATCGTGTCCACCCCCTCCCTCCCCCTGAAGTGTAGTGACTTAGAGGCTGATAGTGACAGTGATAGTGAGTGTATTAGTGACTGTGTAATAGTGACTGGTTGTGACTGTATTTAGCGCTTAATAGTGACTGTTGAATGACTAATAGTGACAGTAAAATTGACTGTGTGTGTGTGTAGTGGTGATTATGTCAACAGGTGGCGAGTAATTTCACATTTCTTACCAGAGGGAGTACCTGGATCGAAGAAAAACACCTTTACCTGCCGAAATTACCTGCAATTGCATTTCCTGTGTCAAGCTTTCGGTGGCGACGACAGGGAAGGAATGCCGAGTTTCCTTACCTAGATGGCAGTGTGTGTGTGTGTGTGTGTGTGTGTGTGTGTGTTCTTTGGCTGAGGAGAAGGTGCTATTTAGAGTGTGTCAGGGAGGAGGTGGGGAGAGAAGGAGGGGGGATTGGGGGTGGTGAGGGAGGGGGGGGAGGGGGTAGGGATGGAAGGAGTTGGGGAAGTGAACGATCTTGAGTGTGTGAGGGAGTGTGCCAGGCCTCAGTGAACCTAGTTGAGTGTGTTTAGGTGAGTGCGTGAGAGTTTGAGTTGAGTGTAATTGGAGGATGAGGTAATATAAGGTGAGGATGAGGCAGTATGAGGTGAGGATGAGGCAGTATGAGGTGAGGATGAGAGAGTATGAGGTGAGGATGAGGCAGTATGAGGTGAGGATGAGAGAGTATTCCATCATCTTGTATCTAGGAACAACTTCTCTTCTCTCCTCCACCTTAACTTAGAGTTGGCATTTAACCTGGCCGACTCATTACCTGGAGAGAGAGAGAGAGAGTCACCTTATTCGTACCTGTGCTGTGTTCCCTCTACCTTGCTATATAAAGGTAATGATCGTGAGGAGAGCAACATAGGTAATGGCTTCATCAGAACAGGTGTTATGGGGCTGAGGTCAACTTGGGTGTTCGCTCTTTCTTCTACTCGTCTAAGACACTTGGGAATGGAGGTAATGAACTGTGTATTCCTGTGTATTTTATCACCTGGAGATTAGGAACCTTAGCTTATTTCGCTGACTGGTTAAAACACCTTGACGTTATCTACGCTACCTAGGGATTGGGTTAGGTTAGGTTAGCGTTAGGTTAAGTTAGGTTAGTTTGCGATAGGGTAGCTTCAGGGTGATTAATCATCAGTTAATTAAGCTGGGTGCCTAATCTTCAGGTAATTCTAATTTTGTCGTTAATCATAATTTTCTCTTTACTAAAGGTTAAAGAAAACACTGGACAGGTGACGTAGAGTGAACGTTAATTAATGTGTTTATGAAGACACAGGTAAGACCACACACCTGGTCATTACAAAGGGGGGGGGGGGACACACCTGGTGGACGGCGTATATATAAGTATTTGTTTGCCTCGTGTCTTCTGCCTGCCTCTCCGCCCCTCCACCCGCCCCTCCGCCCGCGTGCCAACATCAGTAACCAGGAAGTGGGCGTGGCTGACTGCTCCCCTCTGATAACCCAGATTTAAACCTGTGAAAAAAAACACTAAACTATTTTATTTTTTCATTTTTTTTTTCAAGAATTTTTAGAATTTTAGAAAAAGGAGAGAGAGAGAGAGAGAGAGAGAGAGAGAGAGAGAGAGAGAGAGAGAGAGAGCAGGTGTTAAGTCCATACCTAATGATAATACTAATTAATGGTCGGTGAAGAATGTCTGGGAAAAAATGTGAAAATAGGAAAAAAAGTGAAAAAAGAGAGAAAAATGAAAAAAAAATAGGGAAGCTTTAGTGAGAGAAGGTCGGAGTGCCACTCGAGCTTCGGTAGGGGGCCTGGCACCTAGGCTGTTGGCACTGGCCCTCCGCACGGCTGAGTGGTGCCTCGCCCTTTATGCTCGCTGCCTCTGCTTATTCTCCCGCTTGTTTTTGTACCGTTTTTGTGAGGGTGTTCTTACTAGTGCCACCACGCTCACTATGCCTAACCTAACCTAACCTAACCTAACCTAACCTTACCTTACCTTACCTTAGCCTAATCTAATCCAACCTAACACAAACCCATTAACCTAACCTAACCTAACCTAACCTAGCCTAGCCTAATCTAATCCAACCTAACACAAACCCATTAACCTAACCTAACCTAACCTAACCTAACCTAACCTAGCCTAATCTAATCCAACCTAACACAAACCCATTAACCTAACCTAACCTAACCTAACCTAACCTAGCCTAATCTAATCCAACCTAACACAAACCCATTAACCTAACCTAACCTAACCTAGCCTAATCTAATCCAACCTAACACAAACCCATTAACCTAACCTAACCTAGCCTAATCTAATCCAACCTAACACAAACCCATTAACCTAACCTAACCTAACCTAGCCTAATCTAATCCAACCTAACACAAACCCATTAACCTAACCTAACCTAACCTAACCTAGCCTAATCTAATCCAACCTAACACAAACCCATTAACCTAACCTAACCTAACCTAGCCTAGCCTAATCTAATCCAACCTAACACAAACCCATTAACCTAACCTAACCTAACCTAGCCTAATCTAATCCAACCTAACACAAACCCATTAACCTAACCTAACCTAACCTAGCCTAGCCTAATCTAATCCAACCTAACACAAACCCATTAACCTAACCTAACCTAACCTAGCCTAATCTAATCCAACCTAACACAAACCCATTAACCTAACCTAACCTAACCTAACCTAGCCTAATCTAATCCAACCTAACACAAACCCATTAACCTAACCTAACCTAACCTAACCTAGCCTAATCTAATCCAACCTAACACAAACCCATTAACCTAACCTAACCTAACCTAACCTAGCCTAATCTAATCCAACCTAACACAAACCCATTAACCTAACCTAACCTAACCTAACCTAGCCTAATCTAATCCAACCTAACACAAACCCATTAACCTAACCTAACCTAACCTAGCCTAATCTAATCCAACCTAACACAAACCCATTAACCTAACCTAACCTAACCTAGCCTAGCCTAATCTAATCCAACCTAACACAAACCCATTAACCTAACCTAACCTAACCTAACCTAGCCTAATCTAATCCAACCTAACACAAACCCATTAACCTAACCTAACCTAACCTAGCCTAATCTAATCCAACCTAACACAAACCCATTAACCTAACCTAACCTAGCCTAATCTAATCTAATCCAACCTAACACAAACCCATTAACCTAACCTAACCTAGCCTAATCTAATCCAACCTAACACAAACCCATTAACCTAACCTAACCTAACCTAGCCTAACCTAATCTAATCCAACCTAACACAAACCCATTAACCTAACCTAACCCGTAATATAGGGGTGAATTTTTAAAACTTTCCGAATAAAACTTTTAAAGAGACCAAGTTTTTTTTAATAGCAGGATAAGAAGGAACTTGGCACCTGAGCTTACCTGAGGGAACACCTGGTGAGTGGCGGTGATGCCCGGGGTATACCTGTGTCACTACCTGCTTAACTACCTATCTACCTGCTTAACTACCTATCTACCTGCTTAACTACCCACCTACCTACTTACTTACCTACCTATCTGCTTGCCTATCTATCTTTCTGACTCCTTACCTGCCTAGCTTCCCATTTGCTTACCTGTCTTCCTACCCACCTACCCACTCGTCAGGTGTGAAGAACAGGTGTGAAGAAACAGGTGTGAGAGACATGTGTGAAGGACAGGTGTGAAGGACAGGTGTGAGAGACATGTGTGAAGGACAGGTGTGGAGGACAGGTGTGAAGGACAGGTGTGGAGGTAGTAGCGGTTAAAGGTGAAGAAGAAAGACTTGTGTTAATTGGATGTTGAAAGTTGTTGAAGGTAAAGTTTGAGTGTGTGTGTGTGTGTGTGGAGGCAGGAGCACTTTTACGTACACACACACACACACACACACCTAAAAGCGTTCGACGAAGGTTTGTGGCTCGTGAAGTAATTTGTCAGGAGAGAGAGAGAGAGAGAGAGCTTTTAAATCACCACTACATTAATTTTAATCTTAGTTCCACAATATTTAACCTCCAAGACCATATTAAATATTTCACCTACAATAAACTTCAAATAATCCCCTACAAACTTAACCTAACCTAACCTAACTTAAGAGTGAAATAATGAAACGTATTGGAAGGTATTGGAGGGGGTTTGAAGGAGGGGGTGGTGCAGGAGGAGGTGTTGCAGGGGGGGACGGGAGGTGGTGTTGCAGAGGGGATGTTGTCTTGTTTCTGGTTATTTTATGTGGTTGTAGTGGATGAGTTACAGGGTACGTGTGTGAGGGGGGGAGGGGGGGACTCTGGCACGACCCTTGGCAGACAGGTGTTATTATCTGTGGTGGGTGGAGCGTCAGGTGTCTGTGTGTGTGTGCGTGTGTGCAGGCAAAGAGCTTCTCCTCCTCCTCCCCTCACCTTCCTTACACCTCCCGTTAGCCTGCGTCATAAGGAGTAGGTAGTGGTGGTGGTGTTACCTAGCAATGAGGGGCGTGTGGGGGATGTGGGAGGGATGTCGGAGGGATGTCGTACGCCTAAAGACAAGTGTGGAAAGTTCTTTATCTTTCGTTTGTGTGGGACGAGATGGATTGAGGGAGGGGGGGGGAGGAAGGAAGGGATTGGAGGGTGGAAGTAGAAGGGGAGGGAGTGTGGGAGGGGAGCACAACATGGCCTCACTAACTGTAAGAGAGCCACAAAATCACACCACAGTGGGAGGGGGAAGTTGTCATGTTAAATATGAAGCTCTTCTTTTATGTGACGTTAATGTTGGCGTCACAGCGCGTGTAGGAGGCCCCCCCCCCCACCACCGTGACGCTGTGACGGTCCAGGCCAGCGTCACACTCACACCACTAACCTGCCTTAACCACCTGGTAAACACGAGCACTTAGTAAACATGACCACTACCTCCCACCTGCCGCCCTCTCTCGCTGCCATCCACTGGTCAAGACGCCCACCTGCCTGCCGGCCTATACAAATCTGGTGCTTCTCACGTCATAAGTTACTACCGTCGTCCTGCCGCCCCCTACCGTTCTGCCGCATCCTACCGTCCTGCCGCAACCTACCGTCCTGCCGTCCCCTACCGTCCTGCCGCCCCCTACCGTCCTGCCGCCCTCTACCTACTGTTAATACTCGACAATTACCTGTACCACCCGCGTCAACCACCGCCTCCCAACAGTGCCATATACCGCCTACCTCTGCCACCCGCCACCTGTTAAGTATTGACACTACCGCCCCTCACCATCCACCATCCCCCTCACCACCCCCTCTCACCACCCCCTCACTACCCCCTCACCACCCCCTCACTACTCCCTCACTACCACCTCACTACTACTCCAAACCAAAGAATTATGAGACTTGTAGGATAAGGTAAGTCAGTCCCTTCAGGTGAGTGGGACACAGGTAGATCCTCCTCCCAGGTGTTAATGAAGAGCAACAGCCGCAGGTGGATTATAGCGAGCGGGAGGGTGGCAGTTCATCCACCTGTGTACTGTATACCGTAGCTCGCTGGATGAAGGGAGAGCATCCACCTGCTCTTGTCCACACACCCACACACACACTTACTTTAGAAACTTTAAGTGAATCGCCTCAAGTTACTACAACATTAAAGTTTACAATACCTATAACTCACAAGGTTGTAATGTGTAAGTGCAGGGGTAGTAGGTGTAGTAGTGGTTGTTGGAGAGGTCAGGGTGTTGTAGTGGTTGTTGGAGGGAGCAGGGTGTTGTAGTGGTTGTATGAGGGAGCAGGGTGTTGTAGTGGTTGTTGGAGGGGGCAGGGTGTTGTAGTGGTTGTTGGAGGGGGCAGGGTGTTGTAGTGGTTGTTGGAGGGAGCAGGGTGTTGTAGTGGTTGTTGGAGGGGGCAGGGTGTTGTAGTGGTTGTTGGAGGGGACAGGGTGTTGTAGTGGTTGTTGGATGGGGCAGGGTGTTGTAGTGGTTGTTGGAGGGGACAGGGTGTTGTAGTGGTTGTTGGAGGGGACAGGGTGTTGTAGTGGTTGTATGAGGGAGCAGGGTGTTGTAGTGGTTGTTGTAGGGGACAGGGTGTTGTAGTGGTTATTGTAGGGGACAGGGTGTTGTAGTGGTTATTGTAGGGGACAGGGTGTTGTAGTGGTTATTGTAGGGGACAGGGTGTTGTAGTGGTTGTTGGAGGGAGCAGGGTGTTGTAGTGGTTGTTGGAGGGGACAGGGTGTTGTAGTGGTTATTGTCGGGGACAGGGTGTTGTAGTGGTTGTATGAGGGAGCAGGGTGTTGTTGTGATTGTTGGAGGGGGCAGGGTGTTGTAGTGGTTGTTGGAGGGGACAGGGTGTTGTAGTGGTTATTGTAGGGGACAGGGTGTTGTAGTGGTTGTATGAGGGAGCAGGGTGTTGTAGTGGTTGTTGGAGGGGGCAGGGTGTTGTAGTGGTTGTTGGTGGGGACAGGTGACGTATATTTAATAGTCCTATCATCCTAATTGGGGCGGTAGAAAGAAAGATTAGTAGGTAGATGGGGTTACTGGGTGGGTGGGCGGGCGGGTTAGTGGCTGGATGGTTAGGTGGGTGGGTGGGCATTACAGAGCCGACCAGCCACCCGGGAAATTGAGTGGGCGGCGACCACCCACTCCTAAACGACTTCCACCCGCCTTCCAATGACCATCTCCCACAGAGCTCACCAATTTCCAAGCTGTGGAGGGAGAGATTTGGCTCACAGAGGAACGAGATTATTAGTAAAAGCTGTTTGATGTAACGGAGGAAATAGGATCCAGATTACTGTGAAATTAGTTTACCTGTGTTATGAGTTTACCTGTTATGAGTTTACCTGTTATGAGTTTACCTGTTATGAGTTTGCCTGTGTTATGAGTTTACCTGTGTTATGAGTTTACCTGTGTTATGAGTTTACCTGTGTTATGAGTTTACCTGTGTTATGAGTTTACCTGTGTTATGAGTTTACCTGTGTTATGAGTTTACCTGTGTTATGAGTTTACCTGTTATGAGTTTACCTGTTATGAGTTTACCTGTTATGAGTTTACCTGTGTTATGAGTTTACCTGTTATGAGTTTACCTGTTTTATGAGTTTACCTGTGTTATGAGTTTACCTGAAAATAACATAGAGAAAATTGAAGATTGAACAGAATGTATTTTTCTTACACATATTTTACTAATTACATGACACAGACAGACACACACAGACAGACACACACACAGATACAGACACACACAGACACACACAGACACTCATTGGCCATCCAGACACTTGACTCACAACTCACACAGATATTTATATGAGGAATTAACTCATAAACTCACAAAACAATATCTTGCTTATTATTCTGATAAATGTTTCTCAGCCTGTGTAAACAAAAACAAACAAAATATAAACAAACCAAACAGATATAAACAAAAACAAACAATAACATTCCCTACAAGTAAAGTCAAGCGAAACTCAAACATTAGTTGCAATAAAAACAAAATAAACTAAACAAGATTATGCAAATTTTTACAGTCGGTTTATACACACACTTTGGCACTTAGACCCGAGTGTTGTCCAAGTGTGTGTACAGCATCTTGACCACAGAGACGCTTGAGTGTATCTGGGGTGAGCGTATTGGTCTGCTTATGGTCCGTATCTGGTCTGGTCTGGTCTCCTGGTGGCTGGTAAATTGAAATTCTAATTCTAATTATATATTCAACAGCGAGGAGGTCATGTGCAGGTGTAGATACGGACATAGGTGTAGATACGGTCACAGGTGTAGGTACGGACATAGGTGTAGGTACGGTCACAGGTGTAGGTACGGACACAGGTGTAGTCATTTTCCGCCAGGTAATAATGTTAGTGTGTGTGTGTGTGTGTGTGTGTGTGTGTGGAGGAGGCGGAGGAGGTGGCTGTAGGTGAAGGTGAAGGAGGTGAAGGCAAGAGTGAAGGAGGAGGTGAAGAAGGCAGTGAAGGCAGGAGTGAAGGCAGTGGTAATGGAGGCAATCTTTGTAATGCGTAATTCCGATAATTCCATCGACAAACTCCATTCAACTTTATCCCTTTAATAACTACTTTGATGGCTGCAGGTAATTACGTTTCCTAATGACGGTGAAGTTATTCTCTAAAATCATCCAGTTTCATTTTTTCTTCATTTTTTCGTAATCTAACCTAACCTAACCTAATCTAACCTAACCTAACCTAACCTAACCTAAACCTAACCTAATCTTAATGGTCATGCCAGGGTGGAGTTTATTGAGGCAAGAATCCATTTTATCATTCCCCACTCTTCCACATTCTTCTGCACCCCTCCACATTCTTTCACATCCCACCACATCCCTCCACACCCCACCACATCCCTCCACATCCCTCCACACCCCACCACATCCCTCCACATGCCTTCACCAGTCGCCCAGGAGTCCCTACACACACACACAGGTACAGGTGAAATTACAGGTACAGTAGTTGGTACCTGATAACAGTACCAAAAGGTGTCTTAGTTTAGTCATAGTAGAAAAAGTTAAATACACGTTAACTCTGGTTACTAATACGAGGGCGACGAGGTAGTAGTAGTAGAAGACTATCTACAATATAAGGAGGAGGTAGAGGGGGCAGGGGGAAGAGGAGGAAGAACAGGGGGAGAGAAGGAGGAGGAAGAAGAAGAGAAGGAGGAGGAAGAGGAAGAGGGGGAACAAAGAAGGAGGAGGAAGAGAGGAGGAGGAGGAGGAAGAGCAGGTGGTGTGGGAGGGTGGCATACGGTACCAGGCCCTCCGCTACTGACCCAGCCAGCCACTCAGCCACTCACAACACCTGATGGTCACTCACTCGCCCCCCCCCCCCCCTCCTCACAACACTTGGTCAATGCTCCAGGCTGTGTGTGTGTGTGTGTGTGTGTGTGATAATCAGGAGTTGCAGCACATAGGAGGAGAAGAAGGAGTAGGAGGAGGCGAAGGAGAAGGAGGAAGAGGAGAAGAAGGAGGAGGAGGAGAAGGAGGAGGAGAAGGAGGAAGAGGAGGAGAAGGAGGGAAGAGAAGGAGGAAGGAATAACGTACTTGACAAACATTCAAACTATCTGACCAAAAGTGTTTACCTTCGCTGAAAAAAACTTGTGTACATATTTAAAATGTTTGTGATGGTTCAGTCCCTCAGTAGGTGTTTGTTTGTGTTTGTTTATTTTTTTTGTTTGTTTGTTTATGTTTGTGTGTGTTTATAAGCTTTACCTGTTTGTTTATGTGGTTAGAGTTGGTTAGAGTTGGTTAGGTTAGGGGGAGATGGAAAGAGGGTGCTTGGTGAGAGAGGGGGGGGGGTTGGGGGGATGGTGGGGTGACAGGGGGAGATTAAAGGAGGGGAGGGAGGGTGGGGGGGGGGGCAGGTTAATTTCCGGTCCCATGACAACTTTCGCACGTGACCTCCGCCTCGACTCTTACCGACAGTAGCTAGGGGTGTACTGTCACCTACACCACCTCCACCCGCCACGATACTGTCGATACATGTTAACTTCCCGTTGTGATACTTCCGGTACTTTCCACTTCGCTGGTCATGTGTATACCCCCCCCCCCCCCCCCTTTGTTGCTGCTACGTACTTTGTGTATGTCTCTCCTGTTCCGTACACAGCTACTTACCCCCCCCCCCCCTTACCGTTAACGTTACTGCCCCGTTCAATACTACTTTTACCTACTACTGGTGTTACTGTTGCGTAAACCCTACTTCCCGTTGTTACTTTTTACAGTTTGTTACTTTGTTACTTTTTCTTTCATTTTATTCAACACCCTCCACCCACACCCTCACCCTCCACCCACACCCTCACCCTCCACCCTCCAACCAAACCCTACACCCACACCCTCACCCTCCACCCTCACCCTCCACCCACACCCTCACCCTCCACCCACACCCTACCCTACACCCACACCCACACCTCCACCCACACCCTCACCCTCCACCCTCCACCCACACCCACACCCTACACCCAACCCTACACCCTCACCCTCCACCCTCCACCCACACCCTACACCTACACCACTACACAGGTAATTAACACCTACACCTCACATCACCTACATCACACGAGAACACCTGAACTAAATCGGATTCCAGGTTAGCCAGAATCACCTGTGTGGGTTTATTCCTATCAGTATGCAAATGAGACGCACTAAGGTCATGTATATATGTCTAAGGTTATCAGGGTTAGGTTAGGTTTGGAGGAGGAGTAAGAGGAAGGGAAGGTGAAGAAGAGGAGGAAGAGGAGGTAAAAGAAGAAAGGGGGCAGTAGAAGGAGGAAATAAGAAGGAGAAGGGTTAATAGGAAGCTGTTCAGTGAGTCACATCAACTAGGTGTCGCCGGGGCCATTACCTGCCTTAATTAACACCAAAGGTTCCCACGGTACCTGAAATATTCCCACGCTTTTCACTTCTTTCCCACAACCTCTAGTTAATACTGAAGCTCTAATTAATCTTACAGGTACTATCTCTTACGTGTGTGTGTGTGTGTGTCGCTTTATTGCAAGTCTCTCTTATCGTGTCGTGTCGTGTTCAGTGTCGTGTCGTGTCGTGTTGTGTTCAGTGTCACGGTCATGAGTTCATCCTCTGAGGTAAATGCTTGGTGCTCAGGCAGTCAGGTGGAAAGACCATGCCGCTGTGTCCATCTAGCACGCACCTCCTCTTCCTCCTCCTCTTCCTCCTCCTCCTCTTCTTCTTCCTCCTCCTCTTCCTCCACCATACATCAGCAAAATAATAATAATAATGAAAGATATTAATGGGAATGTTTTTAGACAGGAGTTGGTGTTGGCGGTGTGGTGACGTGTGTGTGACGGTGTGGTGACGTGTGTGGTGACGGTGTAGTGACGGTGTGGTGACGTGTGACGGTGTGATGATAACGTGAGACACATTTGATGGCGAGATGGGAAGAGGAGAGGATGAAGAAAATGAGGAAGAGAAGAAGGAAGAGGTGAAGAAGAAAAAATGGGAGGAGGAAGAAAAGAAGAAGAGGAGGTGGGGGAAGGTATTCATTATTTAGGGCAGGTAACGCATCGCTCTACCACTACCACCACCACACCCTTACCGCTACCACCACCATGACTACTACCACCATCAACACTACTACCAATATCAGTATCACCATTACCACTATATTTCCATTACTATCATCACACATCATCATCATTACATTACTACCACCATAACTACCACCACTACCACAATTCTTTCACCACCAACCCACCACAAAGCGATTCTTTAAGACGTCAAAAATGGTCCTAGATTTAGCGGTTCTTGCTATTATTCTAGATTTATATGAGCGTTTTTGTTCTAAAGTTGTTAGGGATTTCTGGCCTCTACGTTTTTGTTCTTATTCTCGCTAACATATATACTGTATACTCAAGCTAGCGGTTCCTTCCCTCACTAAACTATACTCAAGCTAGCGGTTCTTGCTTACTAAACTATATTCCCTCTTCGCGGGTTCCCCCCCCCCCCCCCAGTAATATATCCCAACTCTTGCGATTTTTTGCTCACGATAAAACAACTCAACCAAATAGCACTAAACATTATACTCACTAGCGACACACTCACTAGCTACACACTTACTAGCGACACACTTTAACAGCGTGCCAACTATGAGGATCTTGACCAGGGGTGTCCGCTATTTACTCCCTCAGTGTGAAAAAAGACCCACATCACGCGACCGTCTTATATGAAGCGGCGGTTCGAGGTGTCTTCTGAAGCGCCGAACCTCTCGTCTTGTTTCTTTACTTCCGGGTGGGTTATCTTTTTAACATTAGTGTAGGTGAGTGGGTTGGTTGGGTTGGGTGGGTGGGTAGGGTGGGGTAGGGGAAGGTTGGTGTGTGAGTGGGGAGAGTGTGTGTGTGTGTGTGTGTGTAGTGAAAGTGACAACACGCAGGTAATGCAGGTAAGCTGTTAATTACCTCCTTTATTGACTCCTGTCGCCACTACAGCTCTATAATTGTTTCTCCCCTTCTCTCGCCGCCGTGCTGGTGACGGTGGTGACGGTGTGATGATGAAATAATGGTGATATGTAACGGGGTGGTGTGTGACGGTGTAGTGATGGTGATGTGTGTGTGTAATGGTCTGGTATGTGACGGTGTGGTGACGTTGGTGGCGTGTGTGACGGTGTGGTGACGTTGGTGGCGTGTGTGACGGTGTGGTGACATTGGTGAGGTGTAACGGTGACTATATATATTAATAGTGTGGTGGAAACGTGTGTGACGGTGAAATGTAACGGTGACGTGGTAAGTGACGGTAAAATTCTTCACTACGAATTGCCTGGAGTTGACAACCTGCTGTGACGCACCACCTGTGACGGCCTGAGAGACGAAATCTGAGAATGAATAGCAGAATATGGCGCTGTGAACAGGTGAGAAGCCCTCCTATGTACAGGTAGATAGCGAGACGAGGAAGGAAGGAAGGAAGGAAGGAAGAAAAGAAAGATAAAAGGAAGGAAAGAGATTTGGTGTGAGTCCGTCGGGATTTACAGAGTCCGTCGGGATTTAGGGCTTAAAAGAGGGAGGGTCAGGGGTCGAGCCATTTGTGGGGATTTAGGGATTTTGAGAGCCAGAGCTGAGAAAGGTGTGAGGTGAGACGTAAAGTGGAGGGAAGGTAACTTTATGAAGGGGGGAGGAGGAGGAGGGATTTACGTGTAAAGGTAAAGGTAGTGAAGGGTGGGGGGGGGAGAATAGAGCACATCAGACTTCTTACATCACCCACCCACCCACCCACCCACCCGTAACTGTTCCCAAACCCTCGTGAAACAAACTCCTGTATTGCAGTGAATAAGAACTACCGTTAAAACATGGTCATTATTTGTGCCTCTGACTGTGTGATATACAGATCAAGGCTTCCGGCGTCAGGAGGGCAATTTGTTGACATTGAGTTTGTTTGTCTGTATGTTAGGTCATTCAGGTCAGCAGGGGTGTGGAAGGGGGTCAGGGCAAGGGCAAGGGCAAGGGCAATGGTGTGTGTGTGTGTGTGTGTGTGTGTGTGTGTGTGTGTGTGTGTGTGTGTGTCGTCCTTCTTCAGGTATTCATCATCACATCTTCGTCATTAGTCACGCTTGGGTCACCTGTTCAAGTGGTTCCTCTTCTGTCGGAGCTGAAATCTGAAATTCTGATGATATATGAGGAGGAGGAGGAGGGGGGGAGAAGAAGAGGAGAAGGAGGATAGGAAGGAGAGGAGAAGGAGGATAGGAAGGAGAGGAAGAGAAGCAGCAGGAGGAGAAGGAGGAGGAGGTTGTGGTGCATAGAGAGTGAGTGAGGCAGGGTGAGGGTTGGAGTGAGATGAAGTGAGGGAATTGGCGAGGTAAAGTGAGAGAATTTTTGGTGAACCGTGAGAGAGAGAGAGAGAGAAGAGAGAGAGAGAGAGAGAGAGAGAGAGAGAGAGAGAGCACTGCCAACCCTGGACAATCCCGTCACGCACATACCTGGCACCTAACTTAACCTAACCTGGCACCTCAGTAACTCCGGGCCAGGTGTGATGCCCAGATGTACATGGAGGTGCAGTCTACTTACATGTATACACCCAGGACCAGAATATTTGTGTACACGTATATGTGAAGGTATGTGTACACGTATATGTGGCAGGAAGTGTACATGTGTATGTAAGCTTTGTGAGGTATGGTCGTGGGTGGCAGTGAGATATGTACTGACACCATTCACTGATACTTCCTCATTCTCTTCTTCCTACCGCTCTTCCTTCCCTCTTCTTCCTACCTCTCTTCCTCCCTCTTTCTCCCTTCTTCCTCTTCCTCCCTTCTCCCCCCCCCCCTCCTCTACCTCCTCTTTCACTAAATAAAAATCATCATAGCCAATGTACACAGACCCAGACAGACTTACAACCTAACCTAACCCAACCTAACCTAACCCAACCCAACCCAACCTAACCGAACCAAACCCAACCTAACCTAACCTAACCCAACCCAACCTAGCCTAGCCTAACCAAACCCAACCCAACCTAACCTAACCCAACCTAACCGAACCAAACCCAACCTAACCCAACCCAACCTAACCTAACCAAACCCAACCTAACCCAACCTAACCCAACCTAACCTAACCAAACCCAACCCAACCAAACCCAACCTAACCTAACCTAACCTAACCTAACCAACCAAAATACCACACGGTTATATCCCCCGTATATAACATCTCCTTCTATATCATGACCCGTATTATATCACGTGACTTCTCCGTGTTATATTGTCGGTATATTTAGCATATTGTGTATAGTGTGTATTTGTTATGGTGATATATGCGTGTATATGTCAGGTGTTGTGTAGATCAGGTATTGTGGACAGGTGTGTGTGTTGGGGGGGGGGGTTGGACAGGTGTGTGTGTTGGGGGGGGGGGGGGTTGGACAGGTGAGGCTGTTTCCTGGACACGCCCATTTCCTCCTGTTGTTCTGGGGGTCTCCTCTTCCTCCTCCTCCTCCTCCTCTTCGTGTTTTTCTTATTATTTTTTTCCTCTTCTTCTTCTTCATTATCATCCTATTCATCATGATTCTCCTTCTTTTTTCTTGTTCTTCATCTTCCTCCCCCTCCCCCTCTTCCTCTTCCTCCTAATTTTCTTGTTGTTGTTGTTGTTGTTCTTGTTCTTCTTGTTCTTCTTGTTCTTGTTCTTCTTCTTCTTTCTTCTTCGAAATATTGTGTTGTCTTTCTTTCGTTTCTTTCTTCTCTCTCAAAATAGACCTGTAAAATTTGGCACACACACACACACACACACACACACACACACACACACACACACACACACACACACACACACACACAAGAGAATTCACTTATTGTCTAGAAGCAGGTGCGAGGTTATGACTCAGCTGGCGACGACGGCAGTGCTGGCAGAAGGCAGGCGAACGTAAAGTGTGGCAGAGGCATCCGTGAAAGAGTTATTGTTGAATGGAGAGGAATGCCAGATGGTGTTGATCGCTCGTGCTGGCGGTGGTGATTGCTAGTGCTGGTGATGGTAGAGGGTGGTGTGTGTGTGTGTGTGTGTGTTGCACCTGCTGTTGCTGCCATCACCTGACACGCCCACCTCCTGCCTACCATTCCTTCACCCCCCCCCCTCACCCTCTCTCCCTCAACCTCCCTCCCTCCTTCACTCCCATCGTCCTCCCTCACCCCTGACACATACCACCACCACCACCTACTACTATCACCACCTACCACTATTACCCCTACCTACCACCACTACCACCTACCACTATTACCACAATCTACCACCACAGTCAACTATAGTGTGTGTGTGTGTGTGTGTGTGTGTGTGTGTTCAAGAGACTCATGTTATTCAGAAACAATTAACAACTTTCTACTGTTCTATTTCTTTTCCTCCTTCCTTCCCTCTCCTTCTCTCTCTCCCTCTCCCTTCCTCTCCTCTCCCTCTCACCCTTTATTCTCTCTCCTCTTCCTTCCTACTTCACCCCCCTCCTTCCCTCTTCTTTCCCTCCCTCTCTTCTCTCTACCTCCCTCCCTCCTCTCTACCTCCCTCCCTCACCCCTACTCGACCTCCTCCCTTACTACTAACACATATAAAGTAACATTCACTTATAATACCATTTACTTAAACCAATGACTAATATCCTCTACTTATTCACTTTAAAAGTTTATTAAGTAACACTCAGGATTGACTTTATCTTCACTACTTTTAATGGAGTTTGTGTTAAATGTGTTTGTAAGTGTATTTAAGTAATGGTCGACACAGTTCTGGTTCAGTGATCCAAATTGGTGTGGTGGAGCTGTGGTGAAGTGTGGTGGAGTGTGGTGAAGTGTGGTAGTGAGTGAGAGGGTGAACTTTCTCTCACGCTTCTGCTTATCTGTTGAGAGAGAGAGAGAGAGAGAGAGAGAGAGAGAGATTCATTAATAACATTCTTGTCACATTATAAAAAATATAACTAAAATATATGATAAACATTGATCAGCGGTAAATTTGTAAACACAGTCCGCCCTTCCTGTAAAAAATGTAAATCTACGAGCCTGTCATTGTTGTCATCGTGGTGTAATGTGTTCTTGTCATTAATGGCGGCGTCAAGGATGTTGTGTGTGTGTGTGTGTGTGTGTGTGTGTGTGTGTGTAAGAGAGAGAGACGAAAGTTGTTTGTGTGCGTGTGTGTGAACGTGTGTTTATATGTGTATGTTAGAGAGAACAGAATGGGGCCTATGTATGTATGTATGTATGTAATAATATCCTCAGGTATACACATATCACCTCACCACATAAACTCATCATGTTACCTGTAGTGTAAAGGTAAACCCAATTAATTAGCATTACCCTTGCCTGAGTAACCATCCCATCACACCTGTCCACATGCAAATTAGCACACGTGTACACCTGAGCAACGCTAATGAATTATGTAATACACCTGCATACAGTTCGTTAAGATGGTAGGTAAAGGTTAGGTTTAGGTTAGGTTTAGGTTAGGTTAGCAGGAAGAAGACTACAGGCTGCCCAGACTTTAATATTTCTTTAACAATTGTAGTGAAAGTAAACCTAACCTAACCTAACCTAACTGTCTGGTGTGGGTGGGAGAATGATGACGTGAGCGATCCACCACAGATCCACCAGATGGTGTGTGTGATCCATTTGGTGATACGTGGAGCCTGGTGTGGATACGTGCTGGTGGTGTGTGTGATCCATCTGCTGATACGTGGAGCCTGGTGTGGATACGTGCTGGTGGTGTGTGTGATCCATCTGCTGATACGTGGAGCCTGGTGTGTTTTTAAGTTTAACAAATTTATTGGCAGAGCTTGGAGCACAGTTTGCCTATTCTGAGTAATTCAGTCAGGTCTTGACACTGAGGGTGGTATCACTGTTCACTGCCACGCAGGACAGAGGTTCATACACAAAGAGATGCATCATATTCATTGACAGTACATATACATATATGTACACACACACATACACATATACATACATATACATAAACATATAGCCTGGTGTGGATAGAAGTGGTGTGACTATATGGTGTGGATATGTATTGGTGGTGTGGATTCGTACATATAGTTGGCGTGGATACATACATACAAGGGACCTGGATACACAGACACACATAACACAATCATTATCCACCTGACAGGAGACAGACCAGGTAAACTGCCACCTGTGTCACTAATTGAAGAATACGCAGGTTACAGAGCCAGGTGTTGAAGGGAACGACAGGTGATGCTGCTTTCATTGTGTGCTGACGTCATTCATTGTTTACACCTAAGTAAAGGAAGTCTGATGAGTCTTCAATATTAATAATAATAATAATAATAACGAAAAAAAAATGTACATCCGAAAGAAAATACTGACACACACACACACACACAACACACATACACACACACACACACAACACACACACACACACACACGTTCTCTTGTTCCTGCTGTGAGAGATATAGAGACAGACAGACAGACAAACACATAATTCAATTTCCAAACTTGTGGGAATGTTTGTAAAAGTGACACAACTCCACAAAATTCTCTTAACGATAATTACAACTTTCACATAACTTCACTTTTAACAATACAATCATATTTTTTTGGGGGGTTGTAATAAAACTTTCAATTATTACATCTGTTTGGCCTTGGTCGAGGAGGAAAGGTTGTAAGAACGGGAGTATTGTGTGTGTGTGTGTTTCAGTAGTTAAGGCAGGCTATTGGAGACTGAACTAGCTCCAGGTCTCCTAGTCTGAGTAGAGATAGGAGTAGTTAATGTCTCCTAGTGTGAGTAGAGGGGGGGAGGGGGGGTAGGAGAAAGCCAATAGGAGCCTTGATGCTGTGGTTCTCTTGTCTCATCTTCTCCTGGTGATTAGGTGATTAGGGCCAATGAGGTGATTAGTGGAGGACTGATTAGAGGGGGAAGGGGTGATACTGAACAAGATTATAAGTCGTCTACTACTACTACTACTACTACTACTACTACTACTACTACTACTACTACCACAACTAACTAAGCCTAACTATGCCTAACTATGCCTAACTATGGCTAACTATACACTAGAGTTAATGGTCATTTTCTCCCGACGCTTATGGTAGTAGGCTTAGTTACGTTCATATTTTACGGAGGGGAAAGTGACGTGATGTGAGATAGCTGTTATTATAGCCGGGTTGTGATACGACTGGCCGCTTGGGTGGTTACTGGGTGTACTGAGATGATTGGTGGTGTTGTGAAGAAGAAGCAGAAGAAGAAGAAGAAGGAGAAAGAAGAAGAAGAAGAAGAAGAAGAAGAAGAAGAAGAAGACTCAGCCCGGCGTCACACATGATAACAAGGCCACAACTTTCCCACCAACTATTGACTCTCGGCATGAAGGGGGGTGTGGGGGGGGGGGGAGGTGGTGCCCATTGCCTAAAATAACGCCAGGGTAGACAAACGTTCGTGTAGCTCATTCCCATGAACATCTCATGATCGTCAGGCGTAGATGGCTCGCTCGTGTAGGCGCTGTTTATGAAAGAAGACTTAGAGGGGTGTATTTGTTTTCTCTTTGTTTGTTTGTTGTTGTTTTATTTACACGTTGAGAATATAGTGAAGACCCGAGGAGTTGTTGTTGTTGTTGTTGTTAACGGTAGGGAAGAAGAGGGGGAGGAGGAGAAGGAAGGAGGAACGAGAAGGGGGAAGGGAATGGAGAAAGAGGAGGAGGAAGAAGGAGAAGAGTAGGAGGGGAAGGAAGATGAGAGGTAGGAAGAGGAGGGGGAGGAGGAGGAAGAGGAGGAGGAAGAGGGGGAGGGTAGGTGTGTTGACAGTGGTCACGACATAGCCGCTGTGACCAGGTCATGTACCTGTGGTGATGTAACACTGTGGTGGTCCCCTGCTACCATTACCTCCCTCCCTCCCTCTAACTACCACTTCTCTCTCCCTCTAGCTACCACTCTCTCCTTTCCACCAACAAACACCCCCCTCCCACCACCAAACACCCCCCTCCCACCACCAAACACCCCCCTCCCACCACCAAACACCCCCCTCCCACCACCAAACATCCCCCCTCCCACCACCAAACACCCCCCTCCCACCACCAAACATCCCCCTCCCACCACCAAACACCCCCCTCCCACCACCAAACACCCCCCTCCCCCACCAGCTTGACACCCCCTCCAGCTTGACAACACCCCCCCCATCTTGACAACACCCCCCCCCATCTTGACAACACCCCCCCATCTTGACAACACCCCCCCCATCTTGACAACACCCCCCCCAGCTTGACAACATCCCCCCAGCTTGACAACATCCCCTCCCCCCCAGCTCTATGTCGTGACCCTCCGCCCCCTCGTCATCTTCACTAACATGTACTTAATTGCTTAGTGACGATGAAGGCTAATTGGTTATTCAAATGGAGGCTTGTTTAATGGTGGTTAGGTTAGGTTTAATGAGGTGGTATAGGTTGTTAGGGGATGGTATGGGTTGTAAGTGTTGTTGTTCTCTCTCTCTCTCTCTCTCTCTTTGTGGTGATGTTAGGTTAAGATAGTGTCAAGGTGGTTAATCTTCAGGTGAGAGAGAGAGAGAGAGGGGGGGGGGGGGGGCGGGCTTACCATAAACACACTCCCTCCTCATTACCTGTATTTACCTGTGAAACCTTTAATGATGATAATGTTACCTGTTGATGTTGGGAAGTTACCACGACCTTGTATCGTGAGATGTTTTTGTAAGTGATGTTGTTAAATGTTGATGTTTAGGTTAATATAATGTTCCTTGTGTTTATCAGATATTCATAACACTCAGAAGTAACACATAGTAACACCTTCATTAATGCACAGTAACACCAATACTAACACACAGTAACACACAAACACACACACACAGTAACACACAGTAACACAGTCAAATTAAAAGCCAAAAAATTACCTATTATTTTTATCATTGCAACCAATAATAAGTCGACCTTCTCTCCCCCCTCCTCCCCAGACCGCGAGGTACGGCTGTGTCACCGTCCCAGTAACTCAATACGGACAGACAAGGTTCCTCTGGCCACCTGGGAGCCCTTCTTCTGCGTCCTTCTGCAGGATGAGACCACCTTCACCTCCTACCGCTCTGAGGAAATGGCCGTAAGTGTTCTACCTGACCGTTTGATTTTATTGTCTGTCTGTCTGTCTGTCTGTCTGTCTGTCTATCTGTCTGTCTGTTTTTTACAATGTGATAGGTGCCAATAGGTGACAGGGTGCCAACAGGTGACAGGGTGCCATCAGGTGACAAAGTGCCAACAGGTGACAGGGTGCTAACAGGTGACAGGGTGCCATCAGGTGACAAAGTGCCAACAGGTGACAGGGTGCCAACAGGTGACAGGGTACCAACAGGTGACAGGGTTCCATCAGGTGACAAAGTGCCAACAGGTGACAGGGTGCCAACAGGTGACAGGGTACCAACAGGTGACAGGGTGCCAACAGGTGGTGATGGCCCTCTTAAGTTAAGTAATGTTTGTAAACTTGAATACCTGTGTTGTGAGGTGTAGTACATTACCTTGGAGTTTAGTACATGTGCTGTGGAGTTTAGTACATGAGAGGGGTCTGGTTGAGCAGTTTATAGGCGGGTAATGTTGTGTACTTCTGTAGAAATGTAACTTAGTACATGATGAAGTTAAGTACATTTTGTATAATTGATAATTTTGCTCTTTTAAACACACACACACACACACACACACACACACTCTATGTTGATGTAGGCGTGAGGGCAAGAAGAGAGGGATGGGTAGGGTAAGGGGTATGGTCAGGGTAAGGGGGTTATAAGGGCAGGGTAAGGGGTATAAGGGCAGGTGTAAGGGGGTATAAAGGCAGGTGTAAGGGGTACTAATCCTCCTCTTATCATGATAACCAACCATTAGGTGAGGGAATTACCTGTGTGGCTGTGAACACCTGTAATTACCCACTACAGTGATGAATACAAGTTGTGAGTCACCCTTGGCAGGTGCTGTATCTGGAGTGGGTGGAGGTGTAGTGGAGAGGGTGGAGGTGTAGTGGAGAGGGTGGAGGTGTAGCGGAGAGGGTGGAGGTGTAGTGGAGTGGGTGGAGGTGTAGTGGAGTGGGTGGAGGTGTAGCGGAGTGGGTGGAGGTGTAGTGGAGAGGGTGGAGGTGTAGTGGAGTGGGTGGAGGTGTAGTGGAGTGGGTGGAGGTGTAGTGGAGTGGATGGAGGTGTAGCGGAGTGGGTGGAGGTGTAGTGGAATGGGTGGAGGTGTAGTGGCCGACCTTTAGTTCAAATTTACATCACTTAATAGAATCGCGACGTGTGGGAGGGAGAGAGGGGAGGGGGCAGAGGAGTGGGAGGGGAGAGAGGGGTCTTGTAGGAGTGGGTGGAGAGGAAAGGAAGGAGGAAGGGGAGGTCCTGTAGAAATGGGTGGGGAAGAGGTGAAAGGGACAGAAGGAAAGTAGGGGAGAGGGAAGGAGGTAGGGAGGAGAGAGAGGGAGGGGGTAGGGAGAGGAGGGAGGGTCCTGTAGGAGTGGGCGGAGAGGAGGAGGTGATATAGGACATCCAGGGTGGTTTTGACGTATTGATCCTGCACGCTTGAGGGAGGGAAGAATGTGTGGCAGGAAGGGTTGAGGGAGGGAGGGAAGAATGTGGAAAGGAGAAATAGGGAGGTAGGGTCGAGGGAGGGAAGGTTGAAGGAGGAAGGAAGGATGAAGGATTGAGGAAGAGAGGTTTAAGGAAGGGAAGGTTTAGAGAGGGAGGGAAGAATGTGGAATGGAAGGAAGGAAGGGTTAGGTGAAGGAGTGTTGAAAACCAGAACTACGGATTAGGGAAGGTCCATCACGGAAGAGGGTCAAGGACGGACGATTGATTAATGGAGAGAGAGAGGAAAGGGAAAGTAATGCGAGGTAGGTAAGTAGATAAGGAGGCAGGTAGAAAGTCAGGTAGAAAGTCAGGTAGGTAGTCAGGTAGGTAGATCAGGAAAGGTCAAAGGTACAGATAAGAGCTGACGTGACTATCACTTTTTAACACCTATTCAGTAGTTCCCTATGTGTGTTGGGCCTTCGTCAGTGCCTCCGTCGGGGTGTCAAGCATGTAAACAAGTGCCTGGAGGAGGGAACAAAGAGGACCCGGGTCATGAGTCGGTGCCGGTGGGGGGGGGGGGGGGCGATGGTACTGGAAATACCTTGAAATACCTGTAATTGTATCTCTAAAATGTACTCCTAACTTTTCATGTACTTACACCTGTACTCGTATGTCCACCTGTGCTCATTTATATACCTGTGGTTTATCAATTAACAAGACGAAAATAAATTCTCACACGATGAACCTGAGAGAGAAGAGAAGAACAGAAGAAGAGAGAAAAGAGGAGAGGAGGAAAGAGAGAAGAGAAAGAGGAGAAGAGAAAAGGCGGCAGCAGCAGCTTCTCACTTGGGAGGCGTGACGTGATCTCACCCTCCCATACTTTCTCTCACTTACCTCACTCACTCCGAGGTCTAGGAGGCCTGACGAAGAGGGACGATCGGGCCCCTTCTACTAACCTAACCTAACCTAACCTAACCTAACCTAGCCTAACCTAACCTAACCTAACCTAACCTAACCTAACCTAACCTAACCTAACCTAACCACACGTAGCTATTGTTTACACCTGATGATAGAATGTAAATAATAATAATAATAATAATAATCATAATAATATAATAATAATAATACTAAAATAAAAAATAAAAATAATAAAAGTCACTAAAATAAAATAGTTAATGATACGTACTGAAATGACTAAACAATTTCCGACAATCAGGATGTAGAGTTTTGTTTTTACTGTGATGGATGACAGGTAAACCCTCACTCACCTGTTGTACCTGAGGTGGGAACGGAACTGTGTCTGCAGGTAGAATGATAGTGTGCAGGTAGAATGATGGTGAGCAGGTAGAATGGTAGTGTGCAGGTAGAATGGTAAGTGTGCAGGTAGAGGTACAGTCTGGGTTACTGGCAATGGCGGTAATGGCGCACCTGCTGTTGTGTCGAAGTTGGAATGGAAAAAGTTTCATTTTTTCCCCCCAAAATATTAAATTGTTCTGGTATTGTTAGTGTGAATAGGTGTTGGGGTGTACAGGTGTTGTAGGTGTACAGGTGTTGCAGTGGACAGGTGTTTAGGTAATTAGGATCCGCAGGTGTATCAGTGAACAGGTTGTTGTTGAAGGCAGTTAGTGTGTACAGGTGTTGAGGTGTACATCTGTTGTTGTAGGTGGTTAGCGTGTACAGGTGGACAGGTGTTCTTGTAGGTAATTAGTATATACAGGTGTTATTTTAGGCAGGAACCACACACATATATGGAGTCAACTTTGATCGTGACAGAAGCGACTTCCCTTCATCTCCCCCCCCCCCACCCCTTCTGTCAAAAACACACGCACACACACTTGTGGGTAGCCGTATAATGAGTAGACAGGTAGATGGTGTGTGTGTGTGTGTGTGTGTCACCCTGTAGTAAGAGGTCCCGGCGGCAGGTGTACACGTCAACAAATCACCTGTCTCCCAAATAATTAGTTACTACTGAGAAATATCCTAAGGTTGTTCACACACCTGTCGGGGATAGTTAAGAGTTGTCCTTGAGGGGAGGTACAAGGTGTACTCCTAACAGGTGTACTGTAATTAACACACCTTTACTACACTGACTCACTCTCACCACACACACACACACAGGAGGTAGAGAAGGAAAACTGGGTGTGTTATTTTTAAGTGCACATAGCTCCCCTCCACACCTCCCCCCTCACCCCCCCCTGGCCCTCACCCCCCCTGGCCCTCACCCCCCCCCGCCCTCACCCCCCCCCCCCCCACACACACACACAGACACACGTACTGTACACACACACACTGTTAACGTCACTTTCCCCCGTGGCTGATTCATTGTTTCTCAGGTCCCCCCTCTCCAACACACACACACGGACCACCAACGTGTGTGTAAACTCTTAGGACTACTCGCCAGGCTGTTTACTTTGTATATACTGTAAAGGTGTGGGTGTAAACTGTAAACAATGGTAACCAGGTGTGGGTGTAAACTGTAAACAATGGTAACCAGGTGTGGGTGTAAACTGTAAACAATGGTAACCAGGTGTAGGTGTAACTGTAAACAATGGTAACCAGGTGTGGGTGTAAACTGTAAACAGTGGTAACCAGGTGTGGGTGTAAACTGTAAACAACTACAAACCCATCAACAGGTAAACAGTTGTGTCAGGTGTGTTAGTTTACACAGCGTCTGTTGAGTCACACTTGGTACCAGACACTGACCATTATCACCCTTAGTTATTGTCGACATGCAGGGCTGTTAAGCAAAGGGGGGGGAGGGGGGATAAAAGGGGGAGGAGAAGAGGGGAGGAAAAGGGGAGAGGGAAGGGGTGTTAGTTGTTGAAGTTCCTCTACCCCCCTCCCTACCCCCCCCCCCCAAGTCATCATCATCATCATCTATCGTAATTTTTGCCTTGTTCCATTCCCTCTTCTTCTTCCTCAATTATCATTTCTTCTTCTTCTGTCACAGTTAAGTTTTGGCGATATTTTTCCGGAAATATTTGGTGTGTGTGTGTGTGTGTGTGTGTGTGTGTGTGTGTGTGTGTGTGTGTGTGTTCCGATTTTTATTTTCATGTTGGCTCTCTCTCTCTCTCTCTCTCTCTCTCTCTCTCTCTCTCTCTCTCTCTCTCTCTCTCTCAGACTAGACGAAGGTGGAAAGTCTGTAACAATTTCTTAACTTTTTTAAACGATGTCCCTCTTCCTTCTCTTCCTTCTCCTCTTCCTCCTCCTTCCTTCATCTCCTTCCTTCCTTCCTCCTTCCTTCATTGAGGAGAATAAACAAAATATTATTACTTTTTTGTATAAATTTATGGACGATATTGACGTCATATAATGTATAGGATCACCTGAAGATTAGACACCCTTACCCCCCCCACCCCGCCCACCACCCAGCACCGAGGGAAGGGGTCAGCTACAGACATCTGGTGAGGACACTACTGGAGGTTTAGGAGGCCAGCGGGAGGTCGATCCTAGAGGGGAGGGTGTAGTGGAAGGGTGCGGGAGGGTGTGGTGCAAGGATGTAAGAGGGTGTGGTGCAAGGGTGTAAGAGGGTGTGGTGCAAGGGTTTAAGAGGGTGTGGTGCAAGGGTGCGAGAGAGTGTGGTGCAAGGGTGTAAGAGGGTGTGGTGCAAGGGTGTAAGAGGGTGTGGTGTGCAAGGGTGTAAGAGGGTGTGGTGCAAGGGTGCGAGAGAGTGTGGTGCAAAGGTGTAAGAGGGTGTGGTGCAAGGGTGTAAGAGGGTGTGGTGCAAGGGTGCGAGAGAGTGTGGTGCAAGGGTGTAAGAGGGTGTGGTGCAAGGGTGTGGTAGGTGTAATGAAACGGTGCGGGAGTTGTGACGAAAGGGTGCGGGAAGCATGGCGGAAGGGTGCGGCAAGCGTGGCGGAAGGGTGCGGGAGATGCGGCGGGAAGTTGCGGAAGGTGTGAAAGGATGCGGATATTAAAATTTACATGCAGAAAGTTGACTCGGGAATATTGTATCAAGATTTTAAAGAGAGAGAGAGAGAGAGAGAGAGAGAGAGAGAGGGGCTTGTTATGTGTGTATGGTGAAGGGGAGGAAGCTGTCTGGTGGGTGTGTTGAGGGTGTGAAGTGGGTGTGTAAGGGTGTGAAGTGGGTGTGTAGGGGTGTGTAGTGGAGGAGGAGAAATAGGTAACAGAAGGTGAGGTTGGAGGAAGGTGGTGGGGGAGTGGTGGTGGTGGGGGAGTGGTGAGGGTGGAAGGGTGTAATAAATGAGGGAGGACACAAGGGTAGATAAGGAAGGGGAGGGGAAGGGAGGTAACGGAAGGGGAAGTAGATTGAGTGACGGGACGGTAATGATGGAGGGGGAGGTGGTGGGGGTGGTGGTGGAGGGGAAGGTGGTGGGGGTGGTGGTGGAGGGGAAGGTGGTGGTAATGGAGGGGGAGGTGGTGGAGGGGAAGGTGGTGGGGGTGGTGGTGGAGGGGAAGGTGGTGGTAATGGAGGGGGAGGTGGTGGGGGTGGTGGTGGAGGGGAAGGTGGTGGAGGGGAAGGTGGTGGTGGTGGAGGGGGAGGTGGTGGGGGTGGTGGTGGAGGGGAAGGTGGTGGTGGAGGGGAAGGTGGTGGTGGAGGGGAAGGTGGTGGTGATGGAGGGGGAGGTGGTGGGGGTGGTGGTGGAGGGGAAGGTGGTGGTAATGGAGGTGGTGGGGGTGGTGGTGGAGGGGAAGGTGGTGGTAATGGAGGGGGAGGTGGTGGGGGTGGTGGTGGAGGGGAAGGTGGTGGGGGTGGTGGTGGAGGGGAAGGTGGTGGTAATGGAGGGGGAGGTGGTGGGGGTGGTGGTGGAGGGGGTGGTGGTGGAGGGGAAGGTGGTGGTGGTGGAGGGGGAGGTGGTGGGGGTGGTGGTGGAGGGGAAGGTGGTGGTGGAGGGGAAGGTGGTGGTGATGGAGGGGGAGGGGGTGGTGGTGGAGGGGAAGGTGGTGGTAATGGAGGTGGTGGGGGTGGTGGTGGAGGGGAAGGTGGTGGTAATGGAGGGGGAGGTGGTGGGGGTGGTGGTGGAGGGGAAGGTGGTGGTGATGGAGGGGAAGGTGGTGGGGGTGGTGGTGGAGGGAATGGCGGTAAGGAGAGAGGAAGATAGGAGGAACGAAGGAAGAGAGAGAGAGAGAAAGAGATAAAGAGTAAGAGTTGGAAGGGAGAGAGGGAGTGAAGAGGGGGAGAGGAGGGAGGGGAAGAATTAGGATAAGAGGTTGTGAGGGGAAGCAAGGGGAGAGTCACACGGTAAACAAGGGAGAGAGAGAGAGAGAGAGAGTAACAAGCGTGGGTCATGGATCAGGTGAGTGTAGGCATATGCTCCCCCCCCCCCTTCCCCTTCCCCTCCCCTCTCTGTGGTTGTAGACTTCCTCCTCATTCACTAATGGTTGTTTGTACTGTCTCTAGTGGCTCCCCTCACCCCCCCCTCCCCTCTTTTCTCCTCAACTCACCCCATATTCTCTCACTCTGCCTCCTCTTCCCTCTCCCTCTAATTCTCTCTCTCTCTCTCTCTCTCTCTCTCTCTCTCTCTCTCTCTTACAGCTAGGTCACTGCGTTTTAGTGGCGTGAGGTAGTGGCGAGCTCATATAGTTAATCAGTATTCAGTATGGTCACATTATCCAGTGGCGTCTATGAGGCCTCGTGATTGGCGTCTTTTTGGCGTCTTATTGGCGTCATAGTTTCATGTTATTGGTGTGTGTGTGTGGCGTCTACTGGCGTCGTGAAGGCAATACAACTTAGGTTAGGTCAGGTAAGGTTAGGTTAGGTTAGGTTAGGACCATGTCGTGGTGGTGAAATATATAATAATTAGTAATGACTTTCTACCTAACCTAACCTATCCCATCCTATCCTATCCTAACCTAACCTAACCTAACCTATCCTATCCTAACCTAACCTAACCTAACCTAACCTTTCTGTTTTCAACAACACATTAAAACAAATTACCTTGAAAAATAAGTGTTAGAAACATCTTAATACGTGATGTGGGTTTGGTGGGTGGGTGTGGGTTGGGTGGATGGGTGGGTGGGTGAGGCAGGTCGTGGCTGGGACGCCCATCTGTCGAGGAGTCAAATTACAAAACTTGCCTCGTCTGTCCCCTGACATATGTCGCCTAAATTGTGAGTCAGGTCCTGTTGGTGGAGCCTTCTGGAGCCTGGTGGTGAAGCCTAGTAGTGGAGCCTGTTGGTGGAGCCTTCTGGAGCCTGGTGGTGAAGCCTAGTAGTGGAGCCTGGTGGTGGAGCCTGTTGGTGGAGCTTAATGTTGGAGCCTGCTGGTGGAGCTAAATGTTGGAGCCTGCTGGTGAAACCTGGTGGTGGAGCTTAATGTTGGAGCCTGCTGGTGGAGCCTAGTAGTGGAGCCTGCTGGTGAAGCCTTCTGGAGCCTGGTGTAGAGCCTACTGTTGGAGCCTGCTGGTTGGTTGGCCAGCTATGGTTGTCTTAAGTGTTCTCTGGTTGTATTGGTTGAGTTGTAACTATTTGGTTGTCCTGTTGTCCAAATGTTGTGACGGCTGGGGGAGGGGAGGGGGGGGCGGGGTTGTACCTACCACCACTACTACTACTACTACTACTACTACTACTACTACTACTACTACTACTACCACCAGCACTACTAACACCGCCAAACAAAACTACCACCACCACCCATCTCTTGCGTTAAATAATAATAATAATAATAATAATATGAATAAGTAACAGTAACACAGGTACACACACACAGTAACGGAGGTAAACAGGTAAACACACAGGTAAACACAGATACACACACAGGTAAACACATAGTAACACATAATAAGAGTGTTGCCATGGTAGAGTCAGCAGTGGGTGGGTGGTGCTGGCTGGCTCACCATAACACTACCAGCCAGCCTCCCTGTGGGCCAAGGTTCCTCAGCCCACCTTAATTACTCTTAATTGTTAGGTACGTGTACAGACCACAGGTGGCCTAACTAAATGTAACCTAACCTAACCTAATGAAATTTATGTGGGGGGGGGCCCATGGTCGCCAACCCTCAGACAATACCAAACTGTCAACATAGCACACAGTCATTCAGTCAACACAACACTTAATCAACGTATCATACACAGTCATCACAACACACAAAAAAACATAACACGCATCATAACATCCAGGTCCCCAATTACTGCTGGGTAGACAGAGGCAAATGGCGTAAAGAAACTTGCCCATAGTTTTACCCTGCCCGGAGATCGAACCCAGGTCCACTCACTTGCGAGGCGAACATCCTGACCATTACACCACAAGTATACAACATAACACACAACTAACATACCAACATACCACACAGTCATCAGCAGCGAGGCGTGTAGGGAAGGCCACCACTAACAGCACCACACGTTATTAATGCTCAGTAATAAGTCCTTGTTGTGGCCTACCATTCTTTGTTTACGTCACGGGGTGTATGAAGGACCAGGGGGAATATCCTTTTTTTTTATTGATTATTATTTATTTTTACCTTTTTTGCTTTTATTAACTTTTGGGCACCTTTTAATGTTTCTCTGCACACACACACACACACACACACACACACACACACACACACACACACACAAAGAGCCTTGGGACTCCCTATTTATTTATGAGGGAATTACTGACCTTAAATTATCTCCTTTATCCCTCCTTCCCTCATTCACTCTCCATTCTTTCCTCCTTCCCTCCCTCCCTCCCTCCCTCGCTTTTTATATTCCTTCACTCTCTCTCTGCCCCTCCTTCCATATCTCCCTCCCACTCACTTTCTCTATTCTCTCCTTCTCTTCTTCACTTGTCCTACCCTCCTCCCTCCTCTATCTTCCCCTTTCTTCCCTCCATCTCTCTACATCATTCTCCCCTCTCTCCCCCCTCCCTCCCTCCCTCTCTCCCCTCTCCCTCCCTCCCTCCCTCCCTCCCTCCCTCCCTCTCCCCTCTCAATCCCTCTCTCCCTTAATGGATTACCAACATTACTCTCTACATAACGAACTACTGCATATGTTGGGGTTGGGTTGAGTGTGATTGAGTGGGCTGGGCCGAGTGTGTGTGTGAGTGGGCTAGGCCTGAGTGTATGTGAGTGGGAGTGGGCTGGGCCAAGTGTTTATGTGAGTGGGCTGGTTTGAATGTGTTTGTGAGTGGGTTGGTAGGGAAGAAGGAAGCATTGCAGGGAGGGAGAGGGAAGGGTGAGAGGGATGGAGAGTGGGGGTGAGCTACACATGTTCTTTATTACGGGAAACTATTAACTACAGACCTTGA